>VZTM01023504.1:14593-24966 GCA_013400555.1 Jacana jacana | reverse complement strand
CCCCTGCCCCGGGTAGCGTGCATCATAGTGAAAATGAAACGTTCAATTCAAAACCTCCAGACCTTCGGTTTTTCAGAGCTGAGGGAGAAATATCCTTCTTTCAACAAACGTAGGCAGAGGAAGAAATGGTTTTCAGCTTTTCAATACTATATCAGGCCCCTCAATTTCTAGAGATTTTCTTAAATTCAGCACTTTTTCGCTACAACTGCAGATTGAAACAACCACGCCGCAGCGCTCTCCTACACCTTCTCACGCACAAGGTGCAAATTCCTGGGCCACTGACTGTTTAACTGACTCAGAATCCTATATTGTCTGACTGCATATTGCTTTTACTCCTGGAAAGTCAAAGATTGTCTCCATCCTATTTAATAAAAAGGAGATATTATAGAATCAGAGTGGGTAGAGTTGGAAGGGATCTTAAAGATCAACAAGTTCCAACCCCCCTGCCACAGGTAGGGATACCTCCCACCAGACCAGGTTGCTCTACTCCAGGTTAGCCTGGAGAAGAGAAAGCTGAGGGGAGACCTTGTTAATGCTGACAAGTATCTGAAGGGTGGGTTGAAGGAGGATGGAACCAGACTCCTCTCAGTGGTTCTTCCCAGTGACAGGATGAGGGACAAGCTGGAACACAGGAAGTTCCGCTCAAATATGAGGAGAAACTTCTTTGGGGTAAGGGTGGGAGAGCCCTGGCAGAGGCTGCCCAGGGAGGGTGTGGAGTCCCCTTCTCTGGAGACCTTCAAGCCCTGCCTGGATGCCATCCTGAGTGATGTGCTCTGGGCAATCCTGCTTTGGCAGGGGAGTGGGACTGGGTGATCTCTAGAGGTACCTGCCAGCTCTGACGATTCTGTGAAAGCCCCATCCAGCCTGGCCTTGAACCCCTCCAGGGATGGGGCAGCCACAGCTTCTCTGGGCAACCTGTTCTTACTCTACTTGTGGACAACTTAGGTATTTCTGAATAGAAGATCTGCAAAGTTTTTCGTCCTTCAACGTCCTAACACTGTTCATTATTCCAACGATAGGTCAGTTATCTTCAACTCATGTGCTACACCTGCACCTTTCTGCACGTACACCTCATCTCCTCAGTCTGTCTTTGCAGGTGTGTGTGTTTAAAAAGAATCCTCTGAAGTGATTCCCCAATGACACTTCTCAGTATCGGAACAAACAATAAATAGGCCTTTTGCTGAACATTAGAATTCAGTGACAAACAAGCAGCTTAGTATTTTGTGTGTCACGTTAGATTAAAAGCTGAATTCAGAAGAGCAAGTCGACCTCAAAACTTGAGGTCACACACTACCAACTTGCTCCTCCGTGTTTATTGCCATTATTGATGGATGCTTCCATCTCTCCAGCTGGAAAACTAGCGCCAGTATGCCTGCAAGCTAATTTTCCTCTATTCATTCCAGCAAACGAGATGAATGAAGCCAATTAACAGATGACATCTGATGTCAGAAGAACAGAAAACTGGAGCAGCAGATACTTGCTAGACAAAGCATCTCTAAGACATGGTACAAATCCCACCTCCATACGGTACACCAAACAACCTGATGCTGACTGCAACCAGAAAGGTGACCTGGTTCAAGGTTCCCAAGTAAAATTAAGAACTCTTTTCTCATGTCAACACCAGCTCTGGATTGGTAACAAAGGGCAACAAGGATGATTAAGGGATTGGAGCATCTGCCTTAAGAGGAAAGGCTCAAAGGGCTGGGGTTCTTTAGCCTGGAGAAGAGAAGGCTGAGGGGAGACCTTATCTATGTTTAAAAGTACCTAAAGCGTGGGTTGAAGGAGGAAGGAGACAGATTCTTTTCAGTGATTTCCAGCGATAGGACAAGGGGCAACGGGTACAAATGGAACATAGAAGGTTCCACTCAAATATGAGGAGAAAAAACTTCTTTGGGGTGAGGGTGGCAGAGCCCTGGCAGTGGCTGCTCAGGGAGGGTGTGGAGTCCCCTTCTCTGGAGACCTTCAAGCCCTGCCTGGATGCAGTCCTGAGTGATGTGCTGTGGGCAATCCTGCTTCTTTGGCAGGAGAGTTGGATGAGATGATCTCTGGAAGTCCCTTCCAACTCTGAAATTCCATGATTCCATGAACACAGGGTGGTGTTTGAAGCTTCACCCTCTCCCATGCTTCCTGTATAGTGTCAAGGCTCCTTCAGCTCCCCATGAAATCAGCGCAAGGACAAAATGGATAGTGTGGGACAGAATTAGGGCATGAAAAATGGCCCAATTTCTGTACATCAGCAGGGTGAAGGAATTTACAGGGACCTCTTGGATCATATAATCAGAGATTCATTTTGGTTGGAAGAGACCCTTGGGATCATCGAGTCCAACCATCAGCCCTACTCTACAAAGTTCTCCCATCAGGAGATGGTTTGCCTGCAGAGAATACCAGGAGGGCCATGGAAGACAACAGCTAACATCAGACTGAAGGAGATGGATGAATCATATGAAGAAAGGGGTTTTCCAGACTACATAAGAGTACACTCAGCACTCTCACTTTTTACATGCTCGTAAGGAGAGCTGCTCCAGAGCACGCATGGGCACTGGAATCCAGCTGAGAACAACTGCTGCTTCACGTACTCCTACCCGCAGCTACTTCTTCACCCAGCGGCATCCACGTTAATTAAGACTTGAGACCACAGAAGTTAAGAAGAAAATAGCCTAAAAAACACCTAAAAGGCCACCTTTTAAAAGGTGAAAAGCCCGGTAAATGTAAATTGAGTCCTTTCCAAAGCCATTATTGTCAGACTTTTCCACAGAACACATTTAGTCAAATTCGGCCTTTTTGTGAAACTTAGCCCCGTGTAAAAAAATGATTATTTCCACAAAAACAGACGGGATGATATTTTGAAAGATCTCAATCAACAATCCGAACACACTTTCCCACTGCTCACAAAACTAAAAAAAAATTAGAGAAGATTTAAAAAAAAAACCCAAACAGTGAAGGCCTAGATGATAAAACTAGTGGTAACACCCAACACCCCAAGGTGAATTCTCATGCAAGGTTTCAACATTTAACATTAGGGCCTCAGTACCTTCAGGGACCTAAACCAGGGCGGGTAGAGCATCTAGTGTTTTCACAAAAAAGTGAAAATTGCCCCAAACTGATTTTTCCAACTGATTTTTTCCAGTGCTTTGATCTGGTTTGTTTGTATTTCCCTCATAAAGACCTTCCATTTAAAGCAGCATATCAGTATAATGATAATGATAATGATAATGACAATGATGATAACAACAACATTAATCTTATAATTAATATTAATAAATATAATAATAATAATATTTCAGTAACAGTCTTTTATGACAAATATTTACACTGCAAACCACGCTGTCATTCAGCTTCCAACCCTTCTCAGGGGACCGGTGGAATGTTTGAAATGGGATGAGTGTTACAGACTGTCTCTCTTCTAAATCACTCTTTAAAGGTAAATGCATTTGATTGAAAAATATATCAAGTTTACTGTGAAAACCATATGGGCTCAAAACAGTCTATTTTCTCCGGACAATGGGAATAAGAAGTGGTTATAGTTACTTGCCATCCATCTCTGCTAGTGCTAGGGAATAGGTACCCACTTTTCATTAAATCCTTGGCTGGTTATAACAGTCTTGCCCTTTTCTTCCACCTCACCCCCCAAATTCTTACATAAAAATGAGGAAGTTTATAATTTATCAATGACCTTCAACAAGGCCAAGTGCCAGGTTCTGCACTTGGGCCACAACAACCCCATGGATGGCTACAGACTTGGGGCAGTGTGGCTGGAGCTGCCTGGCAGAAAAGGACTTGGGGGTTGTAAGNGTGGTCAGTCAGTGGAATGGGCTGCCCAGGGAGGTGGTGGAGTCACCATCCCTGACTGTGTTTCAGAGTCGAATAGTTGTGGTCTTCAGGGATCTGGTGTAGGGGAGAACTTTGTAGAGTGGGGCTGATGGTTGGACTTGATGATCCCATGGGTCTTTTCCAACCAAAATGATTCTATAATTCTATGATTACTTACAGTTGGAACAAGGAACAGAAAAGGAGTGAGTCAAACTTTTTGAAAATCCACGAGTGGAAGAGAAAAGGGCTGTAAGTCACACTGTAAAAAGTCTGAGAAACATTCATTTGAGCAAAAGAAGCAGTTTGGGAAGAAGAAATTCCCAAATTCTGTCCCACAGAATCATGAACTCATTACATAGCTAATTAGCTGGGCATGCAGATTTTCTTCCTTAATATCTTTTACAGTGTGTTTCTCTTCAGTGCTACTATCTAAAATTCAGCAAAGAACAGTGCTTGAAAACCTACTCTTCCTGCTCAAGACTATTGATACACATAAAACTCCTATTCCAAGTCTTATTTTTACGTCATTTTTCAACACTTCTGTTAAATATCAATGAAATGATGGTGAAAACGTTACAAAAACAACCAACCTTTAAAAACATCAGCAACACACAACCTAAATGGTTTATCCACTGACCTCTGTGGTGGCTTGAAGGAATCTGCAAAGAAATGGATAAGAAGTTTTTAGAATTTCTGCAGTTCAGTAACTATCTCAACAACTTCTCACTTAGGGATGAGTCAACCATATTGTGTTCCAAAGACTTTGTCCCACATTTCCCTCAAAATATAAGCCTTGACATACGGAGGACTAAGGTATATTGGTTCTTTAACGAGGAGAATTGCACTCACCAATTTGCTCTAACAAACACTTTCCATCATACCACTGCGTGAGGGCACTTGACTGACTCCTTGTAACCAGATTTTCACCACCAAGGCCACTCGTTGGGATATAAGCCACATCGTGTTCCTAATTAAGAAAACAAACAGTACATTAACAACAGATCTTCCAGCAGAAGCAAGCGGTGCTTTTTTTTCCAATGTTATACATCTAAGCTTTAAAAGAAGTTGGCATGTTCCTATTTCCCCTGGAGAAGGCAAGGTAACTCAGTGGATTCTCCTGGGTTGAAAGACACAGGACTAATTTTTCTTCTAATGCTGGGGAAAATTGTACTTTTAGAAGCATCTAGTGTTTGAATTCATGAAAATTATTATTAACGTTTATAAATATGTGAAGGGTGAGTGTCATGAGGATGGAGCCAGGCTCTTCTCAGTAACATCCAATGATAGGACAAGGGGTAATGGATGCAAGCTGGAACAGAGGAGATTCCAGTTAAATATGAGGAAAAATTTCATCACAGTGAGAGTGAGGGAACACTGGCAGGGGCTGCCCAGGGAGGGTGTGGAGTCTCCTTCTCTGGAGACATTTCAAACCCACCTGGAGGCGTTCCTGTGTGACCTGCTCTGGGTGTTCCTGCTCCGGCAGGGGGTTGGACTAGATGATCTTTCAAGGTCCCTTCCAATCCCTAATATTCTGGAAAATATTTACTTTATGGCCAGCCAGGTTCTGTGAGATCCAAGGTCTCAGTATTTTCAAGCCTTGCTGGTCACAGGGTCAAGGAGGGGCAAGGCACAGGCATAGTGACCTAAACTGTCCCAAGGATTATTTCATACCATGAACATCACATTCAATATAAATTAGAAAAGTTTGCTGTGTAGCTGGCTGTCCCTTGATGGTGGCAGGTCCAGACAACTCTTTACCCCGGTGCTGGACCCCTGAGGCCTTCCTTTCCCCCCAAAGCCATTGCACTTGCACCATCCAACACTTGCTGTCCCCTGCTGGGAGAGTATATTCTTGTATATCTTATATCAGTATCAGGATTAACACTGGTTCTTTAGTCTTGCTGTTAATTTTTTAGTCTTTTTCTATTAAATCTCTTTACATTTCAACCCTCATGTTCCTTGCATTCCCTTTTCCTGGGTGGGAAGGAGTCATCAGGCGATAGAATAATTGTCTGAATGACAATAAATTGCTACAGGTTTCCTCAAACCAGAACAGGATCCATTTCCTTATTGTTTACCTCTCACCTGACAGAGCTGGAGGTATTTAAACAAAATCATAGAAACATTAATAACTAGAAACTGAGTTCTAGTTTGAGTTTGGGGGCTGGACTAGATCTCCAAAGGTCCCTTCCAACCCCTACAATTCTGTGATTCTGTAACAAACTCCAATTCCATGTCTGACAGCCAAAACTTTGGCTTGAATTGCTGGTTAATGTACAGGGGTTTCAGGAAGTCCCCAGCCAGACCAAATGGATAGTAGTTGGAAGCAAGGAAATGTGAGGAAACCACACAAGAACAGTAAACGGAGAGTGCTCTTATGAGGTCATAACCGACACCTGCTCTGGCGTAAAACTCTCGAATCATTGAATCCTAGAATCGTTTTGGTTGGAAAAGACCCTTGGAATCATTGAGTCCAACCATCAGCCCCACTCTACAAAGTTCTCCCCTACACCAGATCCCTCAACACCACATCCAATCAACTCTGAAACACATTCAGGGATGGAGACTCCACCACCTCCCTGGGCAGCCCATTCCAGGCTCTGACCACTCTTTCTGGGAACAGCTTTTTCCTTATGTCCAACCTATTCATGTAATCCTAAACATTAAGCCAGACAATTTGGTCTGTTTTGCTTTGTAGACAACTATCCCAAGAAACTACAAATGAGGTGAGTGCCCCAACAGTTCAACAGACCTAAAGAAAGATGATGACAGAAAGAGCATGGAAGAACTGACTACCTCATCCCACCAGTAAGAAAAGGGATCTGCTATACTGTGTGCACACAGTAGCAGCAGCAAAGTGACAGAAAATCACCTGATTGTAAGAAAAACTCATCCTACCCAAACACCTGAACAAAGCAACTTTACAGAAATTCACATTACCTTGAATCCAGCTTGTTTAAGAAATTGGCCGAGCTTACTCGTAATCTCCTGAAATCTCTCCTGTTGCCAATTGACCTAAAATAGGAAAGAGGTTATAATAATAATAATAATTGTATGTTTTTAACCATGACTCAAACATGCAGCTGCGTGTCACCAACTCTGTAGTACCAGTAAGTGTTCTTCACACACACCACCCAACAAGTTCATAAATATGAGATATCCAGGTGGATTCATAGTTAAATAGGTAAGAGCATACACATTAATGACTACTGACAGCAAACAACGCACCACTTGACGTGCAACACCCTTTAGTTTGTTTTGTCCTTGAACAGTGCCTGTTTTTTTCAATTTTACACTAAATTCAGGTTCAGCAAGAATATACACAACACAGTAATAACCTAAACCCCAACTAGCCAAATTTAACACATCTTGCAGGTTTAAATAAAGCTCTTTGGGTCTTGACCTGATACAACCAGCAAGATGCCCTCACAGATGCTACGGGGTTAACTGCTTCTGTGAGGTTTTTCACAAGTACAAGAGGGACCCCTACTCATCTTCACACCAAAAATATCCTTCTGTGTGGTTTGAAAATGCACTCATAAAGACAAAAAAAAAAAAAAGCATTGTAAAGTCCAACCACAAGAGACAGAGCTGAGAATCAAAGAAAGAAACAACACTTTTTTATTAGTTTCACAGTATTTGATCCTTAAATTCAGGCTCCACAATCCTAGATGGAAGCCCCTCAATTAAATATAAATAAATAAATATGAAGGCTGTACCTGGTCCATTTTATTGATGGCAACAGCAAGCTGTGTCACTCCAAGAGAGCGCACTAATAATCCATGTTCTCGAGTCTGTCCACCCGTCTCAAACCCTGCTTCAAACTCTCCTCTGCTGGCGTCCACAACCAAAATAGCCACATCAGCCTAGATTTAGAAAATAAAAAATAAATTTAAAAAAAAATCAAAAGTGGTTAAGAGGTGGAAATAATCCGGGTAAACCAGTCAATCAGCAACTCATCACACAAAGCATACTTTACACAGGAGGAACCCTGATGGGCTTCACATGTAATTGAAACTTCTCAGTCCTATCTGCTTCTTGCCTGCTTTGGTGAGGTAACATGCCATTATGTCACCTTACGTCATAAACCACCAGTTTCTGTTAAACACAAGCCAACTCTTGATTTTGGGAACCTGTCCTCTTCAAACAACCCGCTATGGATGCACTGCACAGACCTCAACTACACAAAAGCAGCCCGGGCTCCAGACACTTGAGAACAGGCAGGAGCACAATGTCTGGTTCTCCCCTGTCTCAGTCTGGACACCTTCATAGTGAGAAGCTGCAAAAATTAGAGAAAAATCACCTCACTATACAGCTGGGACAAATCACCTCATTATACGACTGGGACAAATCACCTCATTACACGACTGGGACAAATCACCTCACTGTACAACTGGGACAACCCACTGACTGCACGTTGGATCTAGTTGCTGCACGGTCCACTCAACGCTCTGGAGGATGCCAAAAATCACAAGGTGGAAAAGATGAAGAAGTTTATTTTATCATCAGGGCAAACTCCCCGCCAGAGCATTAGAAGCACAGAGGTATCACACCATCGACAGCACCGCACAAAAGGCAGCATGTGAGAACAGGGGAAAAACCCACAGATTTTGCTGTTACCCTTAAATGCTGCTAATATTTCTTCTACTTTTCCTGCTTTGGTAAGTAACAGCCAGGGAGACCGCCATCATGTGCCAATGGACATGAATAATCCAGGTGCTGCAGCCAAGGGGCAGGTGTAAGATGGTTTCATAGGTCTGATGAGATGGATGGGCGGCCATCATGGAAACAGAGAGGAGAAAAAAACCCCAACCCTGTCCTTTCTCCCTTTCCTCACATGCTGATGCTTCAGGACAGCAGGAGAGAAGGATCAGAGACAGCATATCGTCCTGCCTCTGAATTCCCCTCACCTTCTCCTGGGTGTAAAGTCCCCACAGCTCATACAGAGATGGCGCGAGTGTGAGAACGGGAAAAGGATGAGGGATGAATTTCCCCACAGCTCGCAGCCTCAGAGGTGCAGAGGTGTATTGTGGTGAACTCTTCCCTCCGTAAAAAGATGTCCTCTATTTTCTACTATTTTCTAACTTATAAAACCTGATCCTGGCCCTGGCAAGGCTGATTTGCACTTTGCATAACAGCACATGGGGATTCACCCCCTAACAGAATTCTCCACCATAAAAAGGCATCAGAGCCATTTTGGCTCTGTTTGCTTTCTTTCACCCATTGCTTCAGCCCTCTCTAGAAGGCAACAGAAACTTGCAAAGTTTCAGTGATTCCTTAACAGACTTCAGAATAAAGCTTGTTCCATCCACGCTTCAGACAAAGCCTCACCATCCTGAGAGCTGAGGGAACCCAGACATCATAGAATCATAGAACAGTTGGAGTTGGAAAGGACCTTAAAGATCACCCAGTTTCAACCCCCTGCCATGGGCAGGGACACCTCCCACCAGATCAGGTTGTTCAAAGTTCCATCCAGCCTGGCCCTGAGATTTGCATGAGCCCACTTCTCAAGCCTGTCCTGGTCCCTCTAGATGGCATCCCTTCCCTCCAGCCTATAGACCACAACACACAGCTTGGTGTCATTAGCAAACTTGCTGAGGGTGTGTTCTATCCCATTTTCCATGTCTCCAACAAAAATTTTAAACAACACTGGTCCCAGTACCAAGCCCTGCACAACACCTCTCGTTACTGGCTGCCACTTAGACATTGAGCCATTGACCGCAACCCCTTTGAGTGTGGTCATCCAGCCAGTGGTCCATCCATCAAATCCATGACTTTCCAATTTTGAGATGAGGATGTTGTGTGGGACAGTGTCAAACGTTTTGTATAAGTCCAGGTAGATGTCTGTTGCCCTGCCCTTCACTACCAGGATACCAAGTCTTGGCCAGCCCCATCTTCTGCTGAACTGACACAACTGCCGGTGGACCCGCAAGTCTTCCCTTAACGCTTCTACCTCCCCAAAAGACAAAACAATTTAAATTAAACTTGTACAGAAAATGGAGTGGCTGAGTTGACACTTTCCACAGTTCTGAAACTAAAGATCCAGTTCAAATATTAAAACTCCTGAACTACCTACAACGCATGCTCCACAATACAGATGAGCGTACAAGCTCCACACCATCCTTTGCAAACTTCTGACTCTTCTGGAGCCTGACCACTGGGTCACAAGGTCTGAATTCTTATCCCAGGCTGTGCTTCAGAGCTACAGCAGAATTCGGGGCAAATCAGTCTTCCTACAGCGTGGTTCTCTACCTATAAAATCATACTAACAGCGCCCATCCTTTGTGATACCTTAAGATAAAAGTCACATTTCAGACTGTAATGACTGATACAAAGCAAGAACCTCTACACCGTAGCTCAGACTCAGGAAAAAACAAACAAACAAACAAAAAAACCCCATGTTTGATTACATCTTGACTTTGGAGAATCAATTCTACTTTTTAAAAGAGGGTGCCTCTAAGTGGAAGAAATTCTGCACATTTTATGTCACGTAACCACATAGAATCATAGAATCATTTAGGTTGGAGGAGACCCCTGAGATCATCAAGTCCAACCATCAGCCC
>VZTM01023504.1:0-14450 GCA_013400555.1 Jacana jacana | reverse complement strand
TTGAAGGCCATGCCATTAACATTGGCCCATCTACCCAGTCTATCCAAGTCCCTCTGTAGAGCATCCCTGCCCTCAAGCAGATCAACACTCCCACCCAACTTAG
Organism: Jacana jacana; assembly: GCA_013400555.1. Classification (NCBI taxonomy): domain Eukaryota; kingdom Metazoa; phylum Chordata; class Aves; order Charadriiformes; family Jacanidae; genus Jacana; species Jacana jacana. Next base: position 14,347 of record VZTM01023504.1, on the reverse strand, counting down.
TGTCACGTAACATGTTGTTATTCCCTCATCTGATTTACTATTGCCATAAATTAAACAACTGGCCTCTGTGAGAATGGTAAGTGCCACACTGAAGCTGATGGGAAGTACCCAATACTTTTGACTTTACCCCCAGTTTCTAAAGCAAGTGGCTCGTTGTCTCTGCAAATGTCCTATTGCCAACACACACACATTCTGCGTGAATTTCATCATCTACCTGAAGTTCTCTCATCTCATATAAAAAATACACTCTTAAAGAGAAGAATGCCTTTTTGTTTGACCCCTCCAAATCTTTTGGGTTCTTTTTTTTTTCTTTCCCTTAAGCTCAAAACCACTTAAAACCTTTACCTACAAGACCACTTTCACAGAACTTCTTCCTGGGTAGACACAGACCACATTTGAATAGCTTTCAAAGCTCAGCTCTGATTTTATCAAACTGCAACTCGGTATTCAAATTACTTCTCTAATAAAACTCTCCTCCAAAAAGTGAACCTCCCCAAAAAAAGACGAGCAACTGCCGTTAAACAAACACATACTTTTTTAAGTTTAGAAGACTCATAAAAACCTCAGCCATACCTTAGCACCACCACCAATGCTTCTATTTCATCTTAGATTTTAAAAGCAGAAGAAAACCAATTTAAGTTATAAATAAGAATGCTGTTGGAAAAAAAGAGGTTTAGACAATCTCTACCTGTGCAGCTCCTGTGATCATATTTGGAATGAAGTCTTTGTGGCCTGGAGCATCCATCAGCGTAATTACTTTAGTCTTTGTCTCGAATTTGGTCATCCCCACGTCCATTGTCACCCCCCTTGAACAAAGCACACATGCAGCACACCATTACAACTGCTTTGAAAGCTTCATGGAGATATCAAGCAAGCGACTAACAACACAATAGTGTGGAGAAGACTTCCCACACTAGGACAGGTATGTGAAATATGCTAATTCCAATGGCAAAAAAAGCAATAACACAGACACACACACACACACACACATACACCCAAAGCCCTGAGCATTTACAGATAGCTCCAGAAAGTTTTTCTTTAAAAATACAACACCCTAAGTAAAGAGAAAACAGAATCAATCAAAAATACTGATTCAGAATATTTTTTCTCTTAATGATTACAATTGATCTTATGAAAAGACGTCTGGTACCTAAACACATAACTTTTGGATACTAAAAGAAAATCTAGATCAAGGGATATCGATTTTAAGGCTCGTGACAATTATTCCACACAATTTACTTCCTGTTCACATTTTACTCTTTGCAGCCAATAACTATCTGTCTCTGTTTCTGTTTTCAGATGGTAATTACAGCCTACCAAAGGTAATAAAATAACATACTTAACATGGTGGTTAATCATTCCCTTACAGATCTGTGAAAGGATTTATCTTCAAAGTCTGTCTGGTTTGCACCCAGCTACATCTTATAGGGATTACGAAAATGACCTTTCCCCCCATCAGCTTTTCCTCTTTTACATCCTGAAACTATATATTCCTGACAATAAATCTGTGTTTGGATTGTTCCCCACCTCCCCCCAGTGTGTTTGTATGCAATATAAGATACAAACACGGAAGAAAATGCCTTTTTTAAACTAATTTAGTGGAATCATAGGATTCTATGTTTGTGAATACAGAATATCCCGTCTTTAGCTTCCCATGTAAGTGTTCTTAAAAGTGAATACATGTCATTTTTCTAAATTAGCTTCCCTGCTTCCCCATCACAGTTTTTCAATATCATAAAATTTAAGTTTTGTATTTCAAGTTAATAAATTAAAGGTAGCTCATAAAGAATCTATTAATGTAATTAGATTATAAATTTTATATGCAACATAACGTAAGTCAGAGGTGATGAAGCGACATTTCAGTGTTTAGATTATGATTCTGACACCCTTCCATAGAAAAATTTAACCTAGACCTTTCCCATACAAACCAAGAGACATTTGGCAGCAATAAACCAAGAGAGATAACCAAACTGAGAGAAACTTGGCAGCAATAAACCAGGCAGGCAGCTTTAAATGAACTAACTCGGCTCCTAGAATCATTCCACATTGTGTGTAGTCCTGCCCTGCACACCACAGCAGGGAAATATGGGAAAAAAATACTCAACTTCTCATTCCCATGTCTTATAACCCAACGAGGGTAATATTTTGTCCTTTTCTCAGGTTGGAAGGGACTTCTGGAGATCATCCAATCCAACCCCCCCGCCCTGGTCAAAGCAGGTCCACCCAGAGCAGGTTGCACAGGAACGTGTCCAGGCAGGTTTGGAATGTCTCCAGAGACAGAGACTCCACCACCTCTCTGGGCAGCCTCTGCCAGGGCTCTGCCACACTCACAGGAAAGAAGTTCCTCCTCATGTTTAGATGGAACTTCTTATGTTCCAGTTTGTGCCCGTTCCCTCTTGTCCTGTCCCTGGGCACCACTGAAAAAAGACTGGCCCCATCCTCCTGACACCCACCCTTTATAGGTGTTGATCAGATCCCCCTCAGCCTTCTCTTCTCCAGACTAAATAGACCCAAGTCCCTCAGCTTTCCCCGGAGATAACATAGAATCATTTTGGTTGGAAGAGACCCTTGGGATCATTGGGTCCAACCATCAGCCCTACTCTACAAAGTTCTCCCCTACACCAAATCCCCCAACACCACATCTAATCTACTCTGAAACACAGTCAGGGATGGGAACTCAACCACCTCCCTGGGCAGCCCATTCCAGTGCCTCACCAATGTTTTGATAACCAACATGTTTTGATAACGTGTTTTTTATAACATGTACTCATACAGATAAAGAAAAATATTTCATAGTAAGTATTAAATAAATATTTTTAAACATTTAGAGTATTTCTCCCAAAGCATTATTAGTGGATATTTCCTAACAAACACTGTTCTTTCAAAAGGTAATTCCCATTAGAAGACATTTCTACCTTTCTCTTTCTTCACCAGTTTCATCCAACACCCATGCATAGGCAAACGAAGCTTTGCCAGCCTTCTTAGATTCCTGCTCATATTTGTGCATGGTTCTTTTGTTCACATTTCCCAGAAGGTAGAGGAGATGACCCATGAGAGTGCTTTTACCTGCGTCAACATGACCTATGGAGGAAAAGGAATATTATATAAATTTACCCATTTTAAATACAGCACAAGAAGAAATATACTAAAACATATGAAAAATCACAGGCACTATTAACGCTTATGCAATCCATAGAACTTCACAATCATAAGACAGAGAAACAGTTGACACAGAAGCAGTCAGTTGGCATAACAGCCACACAGCACCTACAAATTCATACTAGAAAGAACACACTGCAAGACTAAAAGCAAAGCAAAGTAGGTTTTACTGTGCTGTCAGAAAGGAAGCTAAGTCAACCTCACTGCCCTAGCCAAGGACATCTGGATCATAAAATCGTTTGGGTTCAAAGGGACCTTAAAGGCCACCCAAATCCAACACCTCCCACCAGACCAGGTTGCTCAAAGCCCCATCCAGCCTGGCCTTGAACCCCGCCAGGGATGGGGCAGCCACAGCTTCTCTGGGCAACCTCTTCCAGGGTCTCACCACCCACACAGGAAGGAATTTCTTTCTGGCATCTAACCTAAATCAGGATGCAACTGGTGAAGCAGATGCAACTGACAACAGTGTAAGATTTCCCTTCCCTGGAGGGAGGACGACTTCGCTTCTGTATCACACCCGAATTCCATCAACACAGTTTTTACTCTCTGCGTTTGTCCAAAATGTTATTTAACAGTATTACCTATTACCACCAAATTAAGCAGTTGCTTTCCTCCTTGTCTCTTCTCCAACTCTGCTTTCACATCTATTTGTGGTTTTGTCTTGCTTGACTTTTTTACTGGGGTAGGCACCGCGTTCTGTTCTTCTGAAACCTGCACTGCTCGGGGTGGAAGAGCAGCTTTTGAGACTGCCTCAGGTACCCTAGAAGCTACACTGGCATCTCCGGTCACCAGTCTTTTCTGAGGTCTGTTAGCATGGCCATTTTCTTCAGCAACCACACTAGGGGAAATAAAGAAAACACCAGAAATGCCAATGAGAAAGAAGCTGTAGAAACAGGGGAGAGCACTTGAGTTTTCCCTTCGCTATCACGTCAGGCCCAGACAAAGAGTGTGTGATGAGCCCATTAAGGTGGAAACGATAAGCAGCTGGATACAAACTGCACAGATATCAGCTCTAACATCTTGTCTGAAAAACCCTGTGTACAAAAGCAAGATAAGATAAGAAATAATCTTGTAAAATGCATGGAACAGATAATCGAAAGCTTCCCACAGCCGCTTCTTTCAACAGGGAGGGAAAGGCAAGTTGTGTGGAACGAGAGAGGGCTGGTCACCTCTTAACCCAGCTTCCATGTACGTAGCCATGTTCTATCATGAGAAGAGCAATACAGCATGAAGAGCAGACACCCAAGTGTCTCCACATCCAGTGTGAATTTTTCACTCTCCACTTTCTGTTTACATACCACCAGAGTTTTCCTCTTTTCACCTTCTATAAACAGACCCACTCATTTTGGTACTTCAGAATCCCACATCATGACATCTCTGCTTTTGTTGACAGTTCTGAGAATCACAGAATGGTTAGAGTTGGAAGGGACCTTAAAGATCTTCGAGTTCCAACCCCCCTGCCATGGGCAGGGACACCTCCCACCAGACCAGGTTGCTCCAAGCCCCATCCAGCCTGGCCTTGAACCCCTCCAGGGATGGGGCAGCCACAGCTTTTCGGGGCAACCTGTTCCGGTGCCTCACCACCCTCACAGCAAAGAAATTCTTTCTAGCATCTAACCTCTTCCAATTTAAAGCTGTTACCCCTTGACCTGTCACTACACTTCCTGACAAAGAGCTCCTCTCTTTTTTTCCTTAAAAAGTCCTTTACTTTAAGTTCAAGCTGAAAACCTGCATTCCACTGCCACAACAATTATTTTCTCCAGTGTCTCTTCAGGGACATTTTACTTCATAAAAATTGACTGAAAACAATTAAGTTGATGGAAGGCAATTACACAGAGAACTGTGGTAACAAAGTTTTCTACAGCTTTTAATAACTTATTTAAAACATCTGAAAGATGCAAAGTACCATAGATAATTTTTGCCCAAATCGCATTGAGAGCCTTATATATTTACAATTTAAGTGCATTAGACAATTTTTAATCATGATTAAGACTCTCTTTTTCCCCTTTTTGGATAAATTCCATTTCCCTGTCAGCTGAAGGCAATGTGACCCACGACTGTAATTCTCACAGTTTTGCAAAATTTTCCAGCATATTTTCGAAGCCTATTAAAAGACAAAAACATAATTTGAAAGACTTTCTAAATTCTATTTGTTTAGCTAAGTAACCAGTCTTTTTCTAAACCCAGGTGCTCACATCTTCTTGCAGGCCAAAGCCTGTATCGGTAAGGATTCCCAAAAACAGGATGGATGCTGAGTAGAATTCAAACTAATTACAGCACCTGAAAGAATCACAGTTATTGCAGATAAAATAGCTCCTCTCTCAACTCTAAGTAGCTTTTATTTTGACTACTACTGCTCAGGGATGCCAAACAGCCTTTACTTTGGGTGCTACAAAGAAAAAGTGCTGAATACAAGTGACAGAAGGACTAATGGATGACTCCAGCCATCAAAAACATTAGACATTGCTACTTTTTCAAGGGTGCAATATTTGAATAGTCAGTACAGGGCTCCATTTAGAGCTTTACAGCTTTGAAAACCTGAGAACAACCTGTGCCATGATTAACCAAGACTTGCCATTTCAGAGAAGAAACACCAGGATGGACAGAGTGTGTGATCTACTTACAGAGCATCTCTGGTGATATAATTCAACTTTCTGCTGAATGAAGGGAGAGTGAGTCTACTGCTAGGTACCTAAACAGGACAATGGGCAGATAAAGTGCACATTTCCAGTCTCATGGAAGTCCATGAAGAGAGATGCAGCAGTAAGACCCTGACAACCAGATGAGCAGTTCACCAAGAGCTTGATAACAGCTCATAAAAATCACAGAATCATAGAGTCATAGAACTGTCTAGGTTGGAAGAGACCTTTCAGATCATTGAGCTCAACCCTGAACCTGACTGATAAAAAGCAACAACCCATCACTAATCCGTGAGCACTATGTCAACCCATCGTTTAAATACCTCCAGGGATGATGCTTCAACTACGTCCTTGGGCAGCTCATTCCAATGATTAATAATCCTTTCTGTGTAAAAATTTTTCCCAATATCCAATGTAAACCTTTTCTGGTGGAACTTGAAGCCACTTCCTCTTGTCTCAACACCTGTGACTCGGGAGAAGAGACCGACCCCCATCTCTCTACATTGTCCTTTCAGGGAGCTGTAGAGAGTGAGAAGGTCTCCCCTCAGCCTCCTTTTCTCCAGTCCAAACATCCCCAGTTCCCTCAGCCACTCCTCATAAGGCTTACTCTCCAGGCTCTTCACCAGCTTCTTTGCCCTCCTCTGGAACCACTCCAGCACCCCAATGTCTTTTTTGTGGTAGGGGGCCCAAAACTGGCCACAGTATCACGCAATCCTAGAATGGTTTGGGTTGGAAGGGACCTTAAGGATCATCCAGTTCCAGCCCCTCTGCCATGGATGCTAAGGAGTTCACCCCTAACAGTCGGTGAAAGAATGAATGACACCGAAAATGCTTTTCAGTGAGCTTTATCCACTGAGATTTCTGAAAATTATTGAATTGAAAATTTCTGTCAGAAGACAGAGACCACAGGACAGCACACCAGTACCTCCTACGTCCCTAGTGCAGGCACTCGAGGGGATAAGCAAGCGGACTCCATTATCAAGCATCTTTGGTGGCAGACTTCCAACTTGCTCTGAGTTATGTTGACCCACCAGATCAAGAAAAAGAACTTGTCAAGGCAGATGAGTTAGAAGACACTCAATCTCACGTAAGTGTTGAAAGGTTCACACCGCCATGCATTCAAAGAAGAACCTGAAAACTGATCGGCTGAAGATTAACTCTGCATAATGAAGCTTTTAAACATTATTTTCAACCTTCTGGTCTGGATGCTTAGTGAATTATTTTTATACAACCGACTCTTTCGGAGTACTTACAGTCATTACAGGAATGTCTACATTTATTTCCCCTTTCAAAATTATTAATTATGCAATATTGGTGAAGCTGGTTAAAATAATCACACCTTTTGACTCACAACTTCTTCTGGCTTCCTTCATGACTTCATAGGAAGAAAAAGCCTAGTGAATGCTTTTGCTGTAGCATCAGAAGAACAGTTTGTGAGAAGCAAGCAAACTCTATTTTCTGGAGACAACCCCACAAAGAATACCCAGCCAAAAAGGCAATTGATGCTCAAAGCAATTTATGACTTCTAATGATCCATTCATCTTAAATAAAAGTCATTTATTGGCTGTAAACCAAATCTCATGCTCTTTTACTCCACTCCTTACCTATTCACTCCCACTTACTCTTTTACTCCACTCCTTACCTATCCACTCCTTACCTATTCCTCCCACTTAAAGCTAAATGGCTAATGTGCATTTAACCTCTACAGCAAGCCTTCTACAGGCTTGTTCTCAATTGGTATTTCAGCAGTAGCCATAAATAAGTGAGGTGAATTAAAAAGCATCTTCACAATATTGAGGGTTTACTTGAAGGGATAACCAAACAGGTCCTGAAGGCTTAATTTCCTCTATCACAAAAAATAGTATGTCAGTAAACTAGATCCCTGATTGTGTTTCAGAGTCATTCAGATGTGGTGTTGGGGGATATGGTGTAGGGGAGAACTGAGTAGAGTGGATGGCTGGACTCAAAGATCCCAAGGGTCTCTTCCAACTTGAATGATTCTATGATACAAACTATTTCAGGGTCCTGAAGAGAAGCAAAGTAGCTGAGAACCATGTTAGAGTCAACCACCTTTTCTCAGAGACCAAGTCATAGAATCACAGAATAGTTAGAGTTGGAAGGAACATTATAGATCATCTAGTTCCAACCCCCTGCCATGGGCAGGGACACCTCCCACCAGACCAGGTTGCTCAAAGCCCCATCCAGCCTGGCCCTGAACCCCTCCAGGGATGGGGCAGCCACAGCTTCTCTGGGTAACCTGTTCCAGTGCCTCACTGACCTCAGAGCAAAGAATTTCTTCCCAATATCTAAATCTCCCCTCTTTGAGTTTAAAACCGTTTCCCCTTGTCCTATCGCTCCTCTCCCTGATCAAGAGTCCCTCCCCATCCAAGAAAAATCTATTAAGAAAAATAAATTAAATAAATGTCTGGGGAGCCACAGAATGCTAGATGTAATGACACTTCCCAGACAGTATTCCCAACACAGATGCCCTGCCCTTATCTAATTCTTTAAGTGTTCACTGCTGGCTACTGCTGTAGGTAGACTCTGATCTAGATGTCTGTTTTCATGCTCTCATGAGACATCTCCCCCCCAAACAGTTCCAAGTCAGGATAAAATTAGAACTACTGCTTAACCACCCTAAGCGTAAGGAGGACTGATTTCTTCTCTGTAACAGTTGTACCCTGGACACCTGCTAAAGTTAATAAAAGCTACAGAGGAAGGCAAAGTTTAGCCCTAAGTGATTGTTTTCAAATTATTCTTAAATGTATTACTTCCTTTGAAGAACAAGCAATTACAGTTAAGATTTATTGATTTCATAATTCCACTTAGAGAACTAAATTTAAAATAAACGAACCCCAAGAAAGTTCAGTATTCTATGAAGCGGATGTTTAAATAATCTGACTAGCTGATATCTCTCTGCACTATTCATAGTGAAAGGATTTGTTAAACTCAAAACGTGAGGTACCATCTCCTGAAAGTAATTCTGAGTCAAACAAGAAGCTGAGATGGTTAGTTCTGGAGAGTGACACTATAAACTGCTGTAAAAAATAGAAAGAAGAAAAAAAGAAAGAAGAAGAAGAAGGAGAAAACTTGCTACAGGTGCATCAGTCTGAAAGAAGAGCTGCTGATGTACCTTGATGTACGAGGGCTTGGCTTACCATGGAACTTCAAATCCCATAGACTTTTTCTTTCCAGACACTGTCATTTTGGTAACTTTTGGCACAATTTCAGATTCCACTCTGGCTGACTCGGAATCCCTCGTTTTTCCTAGTAATAGACAAAAAGTAAGTTTGAACTTAAGGTTGTGACTAACAGGTGACATACATAAAGCTTAACAAGTTACATTAGTTCTCTTCAACCCACAGACCCCGGTCTGCGATACTGGAGTGTGAGAATTCATCATCTTGCTTGCACATGTTACATCTTTGTTCAAAATAATCTACAAACCTCTATATTTATCATGAAAAATGTCATCTGTATCTCTCCAAGTGCTCAGTACACCTAACACCACTCCAGAGCTTCACTCACAGCAGCTCTGCAGGATGCCCCAAGCATTTCAATAGGATGAAAAAAAAACCCCATGCTTGGTAGCTGCTCCCTACCTGATTAATTCTTACTTAAAGAGTTTTAATTTTGCCTTAACATCATTGAGTCTCATGGCAATGGTAAGGGAAACACCTCAGGTGCTTCAGCTTCAACAGCAGCCCAAGCTGTGCGTGGGCTACCAGGTCTTCCCTGAAACCTGGAGACAGCTGTCTCATGCTGAATTCTGGCGAAGAAGCCAAGCAATACCCAAAAGCTAGCTAATGCAAAGGTTATTTAGAAATAATTACCAGAACTGAGTAACTTAATTACTTTAAAGGTACGAATTTTTACCATCATAACTTGCATGAAAACACAAGTACAGTACGGCTCACTCTTAATGTTGTGAAACGGCAGTTTCATAACTAATGGTACAACAGTGCTAGTAGTTCCTTGTAAAGCTGTAAAAAAAAAATATATATATACTAAATTATCATTTACTCTGGGGTGGGGGAGTTTAAATAAAAGTAAACTAGCTATTTTCTTTCCAGAATTCCCTCTTATACACACAGGAAAGCACGTTATACACACAGGAAAGCAACACAATAACCCAAACTCAGAATTAAGCCGCAAATTTTAAACAACCTTCACCTACAGCTACATCTGAAAATTTAAAAAAATACCACTGCTCTTCCAGTAATAGAGGGATGGCAGAGATTCAGAGATTATGGACAGTCAGTCAAGTGAATACTTATTTTGAATCAGGAGTTAATCATAGCATTGCCTAGGTTGGAAGGTGCCCTTTAAGATCATCTGGTCCAAACATCAAGCAAACTCTGATAAAAAGCCATCACTAAACCTTTTTATTCAATTATTACTGTAAGATAGACTGTTGGAGTTATTTGGTCCTACTCATTTAGGTTAACTCTTTCTTGTGTTCTAAAGTATGATGGCTACACAGAATCAATTTATATATATAGTATATATATATATAAGTTCAGTTAAGGAACTTAACAGATGTGGCTGTAACAGGCAGCATTCCAATAAAACCCAAAACCAAACAAACTTGTGTGCAACTTCTTCTAAATGATCACACTATAGATTGAGATGCTCTTTAACTGGTTGGACTCGATGATCCCAAGGGTCTCTTCCAAGCAAAATGATTCTATGATTCTAACTGATGATTTGGCCTTCATCTCCCTTATCTGTTGATACTCATTTTATTTATATGTCACCTGGAAATCTGTGAAAGAAGCAGTGTGTGTATGTATTATTGTCCAAGCAAAGTCAATTGTTATTATAATAAATTATTATATTATATATTATTATAAATTATTATATGAACTATTATATAAATTATTATACCAAGTACACAGTAAATGGGGAAAAACAGAAAGAGAAATAAAAGCAATCGTGGTTTGCAACATTCACAAATCAGGTCACTGACAAACAGTCATCTTCACTATTGCAAAGACTCAGAATATCACATTCTCAGATCACTGGACAAGGACTACAAGTTAAGCACAGAGACTTTGTTTTATCTCCAAACTCCTAACAGAGGGAACACAGCACTTGTTTTAACAAGGAGTTAATCACTTGAGTTACAGTAAAAATTACATTACTCTTGTTGCAAACTTGGTAGGGTTATTTCCACTTCAATTCTAATAATTTTCAAGTGGCCATCACTTCCAGCTGCCAGTTAACCACACATGCTTCACCTGTCATTTAAGAGCTGAATTGCAGTTAATTCTCAGAAAACAATATATGTTTGAAATCAGGCTGCTAGGAACTAATAATTACAAAACACACAATTAAGTTGAAGCAAGCTTAGTTGAAAGAAAACAAGATCATAGAACCATAGAATGGTTAGAGTTAGAAGGGACCTTAAAGATCACCCAGTTCCAACCCCCCTGCCATGGGCAGGGACACCTCCCNGAGCAAGGAAGCAGACCAGGATCATCTAAAGACAAACCAAGCCATAGCAGAAAATCCTGGAAAGGTGGCACTCAAACAGATGCAATGACAAGGCAAGAATTACTAGTAACACTACTGCCAGAAGCATCAAATACCATTTTCTGACCTGAATGTTTTTATAACCAAGACCAATAAAAATCAAGCAGTGCATGTGAGATAAGAAACAAATCTGTCTTTTGTGCACTGCAGGTACCATTACAGATTAATAATTATGGGCTTCATTACAAAGGACACAAGGGAAAGGAGCTCACTTCACTATCTTATCTACAGGGCACTGGAGAAAACCTCATGATAAATCCTTATCTGCTTCAGCAGACAAAGCAAAAGCTATTCAGCCCTTAACAGATCCTATGCAAATCCTTAAAGTGCCCCTTGGAACTACAAGGAAGTCAGTGCCCAAGGCTGATACAGTTCTTAAAACACTTCTTAATCAACATCCTATGGCATGCCCTGAAGGGCACTACAGACCTGGAAAAGTGTAGGAGCACTGGTCCCAATCTGATGGGGTAAAGAGCAGCTGGAAAGAGAATTAACCTCTGAAGGGAAGGATATATGGGGTACAGGCATTTTTGCAGAGGCTTAATGAAATTCTTCATGCCTACTGGACATACCTAAGCATTTCAATGACAGTACATTCCCTACATCAAGCGTATGCATAAAAAAACCCCAAAGACAGACGCACCTCTCAAACTCCTGAAGAAATACCCCTAAACCTCCTCACTACATTTCACTCAGTCCTGGTTTGCAAAAAGCAAAAGGAAGAGCAGATCACATGCAAGTAAATGCATCCATTGGCCAATGGGGTCAAACTGTAGAGCAAGATCACAGAATCAGTGAATGTTAAGGGTTGAAAGGGACCTCTGGAGATCCTCTAGTCCAAATCCCCTGCAAAAGCAGGTCGACCCAGAGCAGGTCCCACAGGAACCTGTCCAGGCTGGTTTGGAATGTCTCCAGAGATGGAGACTCCACCACCTCTCTGGGCAGCCTCTGCCACCCTCAAAGGGAAGTCCCTCCTCATGTTTAGATGGAACTTCTTATGTAGAAGTTTGTGCCCGTTCCCTCTTGTCCTGTCCCTGGGCACCACTGGAAAAAGACCGCCCCATCCTCCTGACACCCACCCTTGAAGTATTTATAGGTGTTGATCAGATCCCTCCTCAGCCTTGTCTTCCCTAACCTGAAGACACCCAAGTCCCTCAGTCTACCTGAAGAGGACACTCCATAAAAATTCTGGCAATTCACTAACTTAACACTCAGAAAAATTAAAAGAAACTTTAAACTGTAAAAAAAATAAAAATTGCAAGGGCCTGTCAGCATGATAGTTCTCACGATTCAGAATGTCTAGAACCCAAAACTCCTAGCCAATTTTAAGCAAAGCAGTTTTCAGCCAGACCTTTGGTATTCAGACTGCGCTGACATCAGAGTACCCAGGCTGTAGCTACAGGTCAAACACTACTACAAAGCAAAGCATGCACTGATACACCTTGTCTTGGTGTTAAATTAGGATGAGCCTAACACCCAAGGCTGATGTTACTCCAGTACAACTGCAGCAATGTGAGACCAGATGCCAACCAAAGCTCTCTTTCCTTTATTATTCTTCTCTTTCCTTTTACCTTTCCTGTGGCTGGAGCCCCTCTGATATGAGGACAGATGGAGAGAGTTTGGGTTGTGAGAGAGTTGGAGAAGGTTCCAGAGGGACCTTATACCAGCCTTCCAGTACCTAAAGGTGGCTACAGGAGAGATGGGCAGGTACTATTAGGGAGTGGAGCGATAGGATGAGGGGCAATGGTTTTAAACTCAAACAGGAGATTTAGACATAAGGAAGAAATTGTTTGCTGTGAGGGTGGTGAGACACTGGAACAGGTTGCCCAGAGAAGCTGTGGCTGCCCCATCCCTGGAGGGGTTCAAGGCCAGGCTGGATGGGGCTTGGAGCAACCTGGTCTGGTGGGAGGTGTCCCTGCCCATGGCAGGGGGGTTGGAACTGGGGGATCTTTAAGGTTCCTTCCAACTCTAACCATTCTATGATTCAATAAATCTGTGTCTACACACAAAGCAACCACTCGTGGTGTATCAGCACTGAATACACCTCCAAGGCAAATGAATACACCTCCAAGGGAATTATGCACTGTAGCCAGATCAAAAATTCTTTTCTTTAAAGCTTTAAGTCATTTACATGCTTTTGAAATAGTTAGTTGGTTTGTATTGATTCTTATGTTTTCAGAAGTGGTACAAGCCCCTCAAGAAGGTGGCTGCAGACTATTTCAATTTTTATGGGGCTGGGAAGCCTAAAAGCTATTGACATTTAATAGACAGAATTAATTTACTTAAGCAGGTTCTTCTAGAGCTGTGTAAACCAGTGCTGCCGTGGAAAAAAACACATCTAACACGGTGCCTTCTGATCTAAAAGACATGGTTTGCATCCCTCACTCTGCTACAGACTTTCTATATAACCACAAGGAAGCCACTTACACCTTTGCCTGCCAATTATACAGCAACAGCCACCAACTGCTTAAACCAAGAAAAAAAAAGAGACAGTACACTCTGCACCACATCAGGAGTTTGTCTCAAATACGTTTTGAGTTACTATTTAAAAAAAATATATGTTTTTGCATACAGTACTGGCAGTGCAACTGCTGAGTGTGTTGGTTTAACAAGAGAGGCACAAACATGACACAGTTCTGCCCACAGAGCAGATGTAATAACTGGGGCCTTTATCAAGATAATAATTCCCTTCCTATCCGCTGTGCTAGGATTTAAAAGTAAATTTAAGGTCCTATAACTGTGAAAATATTCCAAATATAGACCAGAAGAGACAGACAGATGAAGACATGCCAGCCTGACGACATACAATTTCATGCTTAGAAGCATGTGTCACCTCTTTGCCCACACGTCCGTGGGTTTATACTAACATCTCCTCCACCCATCCACCAATGAAATCACCTATTTCAAAATTTCAACAGTAATATATCGCAGCTAACAAATTTCAAGCTGTTTATATCCTTCCCTTTCTGTCAGAAACCTGATGAGTTTAGTGTCCAGGCAAGTTTTGAATATCT
>VZTM01023502.1:423-33069 GCA_013400555.1 Jacana jacana | reverse complement strand
AGTCAGTCATCTTGCATTGATGTAATCATTACTGTGTTTTGGGAAATAGGTTGGAGCACTTTTCAGGAGGCGGTATTCAAGGCAGGTGTAGAACAGATTTTCTGATGAAGTTTTATTGCTGAGCCATTTAGCATCCTCCCAGCATTTCACTTCATTTAAAACACCATATTTGGAACAGAGCCAAACTCCCAAATGAACCTTGTTGATTACCTAATGTTAAAAAACCATAAAATAAAGACTCTTACTATTGTTGCCATAGCTTCTCAAATTACTCTGTCTGCTTACATGAAGAAAAGAGGCTTTTTTTAAAATATGGCATAGAGCAGACTAAACGTGGGTAGATTTTTTTTTTTTCCCCCAAAAAAATTCACTGTAATTTTTTCTTAATGAAACTTTTGATTTGAGAGGAAAAATCTTTTGAGTCATTGGATAATTTCACTTTTGTCTGTAACAAGTATTGGTTGTTATTTACCATGTTCCTCAAGCATTTGAGAATATCCAAATGCTACTGGATCTTCCACAGAGAAATCTTTTCTTCCTTATTTGTTTGTTGTTTTTTTTTCTAATTAGTCCCCTATTCAGGACGTATGACCTCTAGTGCTAAATTTGCCACTGTCTTTATCTCCCTGTGCCATTTCTGTATTGTTTCTTTGGCATAGCTTATGCATTGAATCACTTTGTAAATGAATAGAACTAGAGATGTTGTGACCTTATGCAACACGTAAAAAGTTTGGATCATAAGCTGTTAAGATGCTTCTGCTTTTAAAGGAATATAAAATGATTGTTACATCTGTGCATGCATTGGTATTTCTAATAAGGTTGTTCTAGATGACTGTGAGAATATTTGTGTCTAAGTATATATTTGTATATTATGTGAAAGGTATAAATAGGTGTTTATATTTGTGTATATAGAATGCACACATCCTTGTATGCTAAAGTGATTTCAATGTTTTCAGGCTTTGATTGCTGAAGCAGAAAAAACAGTGGTACCAATTCTTATTGCAGCACTATTTTTCTGTCAGAAATTTTATGTTTATTACTTAGGCACTATTACCTCAGTTTCTGGCCATTTTGTTAACCAGTTGTAATATAATTGTTTGATTAAATTATATCAGTTTACATTCTAGCCTCACTTTTTTCTGCCTGGGGTAGAACTGGGGGTGGTTAATTTTAGCCTTTCTATTTCTGATGGCTGGAACACATATGTTCCCTGTCCCTGCACAACTGGCATGTTTCACTCATTAACTGTTTATTTCAGTTGCACTGTCTGTTTTCTGTGGGAACTGTGAAGATTTGAGATGCTAATGTACTTTGAAAGACAGAAAACAATCTCAGTTTTTCCCTTAAGACCGTCAGGCTGGTAGGAAGGCCTTTAATAACCTGAGCTTATGTTTTCCTGTATGCTGTTGTTTCAGGTTCAATGGATCCACGGGACTTTCTGAGGGAAGCACAAATAATGAAGAACTTGAGACATCCAAAGCTTATACAGCTTTACGCTGTCTGTTCTTTGGAGGACCCAATTTATATTATTACTGAGCTGATGAGATATGGAAGTCTTCTAGAATACCTTCAAAGTAAGCAAACGACTATAAATTAATTTCAAAGGGTGCCACAGCTGTCAGTTTAGTAAATACACTAACATAAAAGATAGAAGAGCAACACTCTGGTTTAATATAAAAGCTACATTATTTGTTACGTGGGGAGATGAGAAGAGTGGAAAGAGAGAGGTTTATGAATTTTTGACATGCCAAAGTATTTGAGAAGCAGGAGTGAATCACATTCACAGTTTGATTCTTGCCTCCTAATGACCCACATTTTTCCCACACAGTTCTATGAGTAGATGGGAACGTACACTGACAGAATAAAAATATAAGCATGCAGAAGGATAGGTCATCATATTTGACATGAAATAGAGGCACTTGCACAAAAAGTACTTAACAGCTTTGAAATCTATTACTAGGCAGGGCTTTCACTGTGAATTTGTCCCTTGCCTATCACATCAGGGCTTTTATCTCAGCAGCACTTCAAAGTGCTCTTTTGAAGACAAATAATAATTAAAAATAAAGTTGTACAGCCTGGAAGAGACTAGCATAATGATTGCACTTTAATTTCACCTCTCCTATTGAGAAATGCTTGATTCTAATGTTGTTACCCATTTTCAGTTTAACAGACATCTCTGAGATGCTAAATGTCTCCAATGCTGTAATGATCTCTTGAAGACAAAATGTTCGCTGCAATTGTCTTGCTAAATTTCTTCTCTCTATCCAGCCTTTAAGGCAAAGCCCTGTGAAATACCACAGACAGTATTTGCTATGACACAGATTTTCCCCCACCTTCTCTGTGGAACAATTTTTTAAGTAAGGCTCGGTTGAGGGATGATTACAGCTAAAGAAATCTCTGGTAGAGGGACAGCTCCACCAGACACTGCCCAGAAAGGCTGCAAGACCCCTGGGACAGATCATGTACAGTTTTGTAGGCATTTAGTGGTCAGAGGCGGAGATGCACAAATTTCCTTTAAATTCACATCTTTGGTGCCTTTCTGTGTAGATTGCTGCTTGTCTGCTTGAGAGAGCCTGGCACATCACAAAATGATTGCTGGGCATGAAAACATTTATTGCACTGGAGAAGTAGTTCTGAAAAAGCCAGGATGAGTCATGGCTGTTGCAGAGGTGAAAACTGGCTTCTTTGTGCATGGAGTACAGAGTGTCTGGGACATGTCACCAATCAGTTGCCAGCACATGCACAGCAGTTGCCCTTGCTGGAGGCAGAACATGTCTGCAGTCTGATCTTTGGCTAAGCCCTCATTCCTGTGGCCCTCCATCAGGGGGACTGTGGAAAGTCAGTCTGTTCCCAGGCAGCCGTCAAGATAACTATAAAAATGGCTGATTGAAACCCATCCTAGCAGTATCTCTCCTTGTCTGATGGCCTACGTACAGGGAGATAAACAGAACTACGAGGTGGAAGGAGAGATCCAGGTGTTGAGATAGGCATTGGTCAGAGGAAAGTCATTGCTGTCAGTGTAATAAGAAAAGAAATTTGAAGCTTGTGTAAAGCTCTGTGACTGGAAGTGGTCTGTATCAGCTGGCGGTCAGTGCACAACTCCTGATAAGCATTCTTGAGACTCAGCTAGTTCAGGAACCTGGAGAATATTTCCAAAACGCTCCTGCCTCTATGTCCACCATGGGTAAATATGGTAAACTGGAACAGAGGCAAAGTCCAGAGATCATTCTTTGGTTAAATTTCCCTTCCTAGAAATGCGTGGTATGTTTTTCCAGCTTTAAAAATTCCTTATTTTTCATGTGTAGTGACTATCATATTTCACCATAATGACAGCTACTTAATAATGATGGGCATGTGAATTCCCTGTGCACCCTGTGAATGTACTTTGGGATACTTCTTGATGAACACTTCTGTGCCGAGTTATTGAGCTGCCACCAATATGAGAAAAATGCAACTGAAACCTTCTCTTTGTTATTGGATGTGAATGAAATTGTCATAAATGTATGAGTGTTTTTATCAATTCTGATAGTCCTGGGGCTTGTTCTGGCAGGGGCGCAGTCTTGAAGTTCGATGAATTATTACAGAGGCAATGGTATCAACTGGAGAAAGTGCTGCTTATTTCTTTACTTATTGTCAGGCATCTGTCAATGAGAATATTTGGCTGTCTTTCCTATATGAAGTATTATGATTGATTGCTCAGAACTAGGTGAAGACCCTAAGCCTTCTTTAATATTTTTCCTTATAAATTTTTCATATAAGGGCAATAGTTTTGTCAAAAAGTATTTGTGAAACAGGATGTGGAGGCATTACATTTTCTTTATAGGATAAAAAATAGTCCATGGGAAGGTTTTATAAATTCACCAGGAGCATCTGGTTTTGAGTGTGGAAGTTATATTAACTTTGGGGTTTTTTTGTTGCACTTTTTCCTTCTTTAAAGCACTTTAAAACAAACTAAAGCACGTGTATGTATATGAATACAGCTGGAAACTCTTCCTTCCTGCTCTCAGCCAGACAGATGGGAGCTGGCTCTGTTATGGAAACCTCTGTAGTTCTACTAATGCAGTGCTGCACTTGAACTTGTGTGCTTTGGCTGCTCCAGCCTCCAGATTTTGGAGGTGTAGTCATAAATCTTTATGAGACAACCATATACGATTTGCACTTCAGATCCCAAAGAGGCTCCTAATCTGCTGTGGCTCCTCCTTACAGCACTTCGTTCTTTAGCTCCAGAACAGCAGCAGTGCAGAACCAGCTTGCAGAGAGAAACCCGCCAAGAAATACTGCAGCAGCCAGGACAGCGGTAGCTTCTTCCTCTCCCTCAGCTCACATGCTAAAGGCAGTAGGACAGCTTGATCTAGGATACCGAACTGTCTTCCTAGACAAGAAGAAATAGTCTTTCAGCTGCAGCTCTACCATTAGAGGTGGATCTCATTCTTGTCCTTTAACACAGTGAACCTCTGTGTCCTGCAGGAAATGAGACAGAGGTTTTAGCAGCTCTAACTCCTGTTCTGCACTGAAGCAGCTCATTAAACACAAGCCTTATGAGTCATCCCTGGTTTTTTTTTTGGCTGTGACATTGCTGTTCTGCCTCTTGGAGCAAGCTTGTTTCAGGCCAGGCCATTGGCAGAGCAATGACATACCAGTGCTCAAGTCTGTCCGCATCCTTGTCTGCTTTTTCACCAGGAGGTAGTTCACAGCCTGTGCAGATGAAGGAGCAGTGTGGAAGGTAATGTGGAGAGAGGGATTTTAAACTGAGTCACATAAGCTAGTTCCCAAACCCCAGGTACTCTTGAAAGGTATTTGCACATATTTAGTTATTTTCTGATTAAATACAACACAAGTGTAATTTGTGGATTTATATCTTTGTTCAGCAAGCTGAATAATAAATGTTGTTGTCTGACAGTTATCAGAACTGCAAAAATTCAGAGTGTTGTGTTATTCTGTGGCCTGATGATGGATTTTCTTGATAGTTAAGCCATAGATTTTCACATAGCCTGATTTTTCTCCCTCTCTCTTTTAAAGGTCAAGGCAGCTATTAAACATATGTGTGGGAGAGGAAAAGACTTTGTGAGTCAACAATAGAAGTAAATAATCTTAGTGCCTGATTAGCATGACAATGAGTTCTGCCTCAAAAAGGAAGTAGCACAATACACACGCAGGGCAAATTTAATAATTTAAAATTAATATCTTTTACCTATTCATCTCAGAACATCCAGATGAGCAGGAAATTCAAGGCCTGGAGATTGTAGAATAGATTAGTGAACAATGGAATTTCACACTCTTCATAAGGAGTGATTGTAAGGTTAGGTCAGATAAAATGCCAGAACAGGAGCAGGCTATGCAAAACAATGCTAAAACATACTTTCTCTACAAATCAATTCAAAATAAGCATCAGAAAACTGCCAGCTACAAATGTGTTCTTTCTTTAACACAGAAGCAGTAAGGAAAAGTCACCATCCTCAATGAGAAACAAGAACTACCAATAAAGATAGCAGCAAACAGCTTCTTGATACTGCTAAGATTCTGAAACACAAAATTGAAACTATTTTGAGTATTAGAGGTTACAGAGGTAGGGACTCATGCTTCAGTGCCGCAGTGTTCAGATTTGGGTGACAGTGATGCTTGAATATGACACTGATTTGGCTTACCTAAATTACCCTGAGGTATAAATTCTTTGCTATGCGGAAGTCAGATGCCCCCAGAATGCCACACAGACCCTGAATTTGAATTTTAATGTGTAAATACCCCGATGACTTTTTTTTGGGTACCTGTCTTACTATTTTTGCCTGCAGTTTTTCATAGCCTAAGGCTCTTTTCTTCATTTGCAGCAGCAAGTTGCTCTGTTTAAAGTTCTTCTACAACTTTGTTTCAACACCCAGTCTTTGATTGCCAAATCTCTATTTCTGGGACTTGCTGATCATACAGTGGTGGGGATGGCATGCACATTGCTTCAGAAAGTTCTACAAGGGAATCAAGCAGCTTGAAAGCAGTTTGAAGAGTCCTGCTGTTGAGTAGCAGCAACACAGATAACAGCGTGAAGCAGTCAAGTGGACTGGAAGTGAAAATGAAAGTTACACTTGACAGCAGATGGTATATTTCCTAGTAAGAATCATTGGAGAGCAGGGAACAAGGCTAATTTTGTGCTCTTCCATCTTTAGTCATCTTTGGCTACATCCAGTGAGTACTGACAGTAGCCCTTACAGTTTGGAACAGGTTATGAACTTGTCAGAAAGGAAGACATCTGCATTGCTATTGGTAGATAAATGCCTTTTTCTTTGGACTTTGCCAGCAGCTCCTGACTCTAGCCTGTGCCCAGCTGTAGGCCTAGATCAGCTGCTGCATTTAGAATCCATTCTTTTTGGAGAAGTTGGAACAGGCATTGTTACTCAGTTATCCTGAAATTGGCTTCATAACTTTAAGTAGTGTCATTCACTAACCTGTGTCATTTGGTAGGGCTGTTACATTATTGTATGGCTTTGTTGATTTGTGTCATCTATTTGAACCACTTTGTTACACTATTGTATGGCTTTGTTGATTTGTGTCATCTATTTGAACCAGACATCTGTTATGTTACTTATGTTTGAATACCTTGTCATCTTCTTTTTAAACAGAAGATGCAGGCTCCCAAATCTTCCTGCCACATCAAATAGACATGGCTGCTCAGGTGGCTTCTGGGATGGCTTACCTCGAATCCCAGAACTATATTCACCGAGATCTGGCAGCCAGAAATGTTCTTGTTGGTGAACACAGTGTTTACAAAGTGGCAGACTTTGGACTTGCAAGAGTGTTTAAGGTAGGTTGTGAGAAGGTGAATTGGTTCTGCTTTAATTCCGGGGAACAAGGTGGAAGAGGTTAGTTAAAGGACGAACTATAGCCTCTGAATTACTGGGTTCAGGCAAAAGGCAAACCCAGAGAGAAAAGGACCTGTAATGTGTTTATTTGCACCCTCTGTTTCCTTTATTCCATGCAAGGTTAGAAGCCAGCCTGTGCCTTTGTGTCAGTCTAGAGATGGCATCCTTGTGTCTGCTTCTGACTCAGACACCAAGGAGAGAGCCTGACAAGCAATACCCTTTGCTTACAACCTTTATCCACAACACTAGTGTCTACCACATGGAGAGAGGTCACAGGAATGATGGCAAAATTATATTCCTGAGCCTGTAAGGGAAGGCATATAAAAATGTATTGAAAGCTATTTTCTCCTTGTTCACTTCCCCACTGCCTCTGTGATGCTTGTGAGTGCAGGTAGTAATCATAAAAGGATCTTATTCTTCTCCATGACCAACAGCAGAGTTCATAAAGTGAGCTCTCAGAGCTTTAAATCTGGTGCAGTTTCAAGTTTTTTGCCATTGTAGTGTTTTGTTTTTTTTTCCTTACTCCTTGGGAATGTGGAATGCCAAGTAACGTTGACCAAGATCACCCTAGGAACAAGCTGTGATTTAGAAATGAGATTTCCCACCTCTGAAAATTATTTGGTCAGAGCTGAAAAGATTTGATTTGTCATATTTTATGGATTTCAATATGTAATCCACAAATTCTGAAGTTTTGTTATTGTTTTTTATTGATTTATGTTCTTGGACTGAGAAGGAAAAACAGAGAAAAAAGAAAAATTGTTTGTTTTTTCTCCATTCAAGCAGCAGCAATTGAAGTCCATAACAGAGTTGGATTTATTACATAGTGAAGTATAGAATAATGGCTGGACAATGGTGTCAAGGGACTTTGAAAGTGCTTTTGCTTAATTTTGATTCTTCTGGTTATGCATAAGTTCAGATAGCACGTTTTTAACATTAAAAAATATTTCTAAATTAACAATGCTTACAGTGGAGGTTTCTCCTCCATCCTCGCTAGAGAGGGTAATAATTTACAGCTGTTGACATTTTTTGTTAAAACTGAACTTTACTAAAATACTCTGTCATAGAACTATCTTTGCAGACATTCTTAGGAATATTCTGTCTCCTATGCCAAAACACTAGCGCGGTCACATGCAAATATCCCTGAGGAATAGGTGTTAGAAATTAAATCTGTGTTTCTCTATGTGTTAATTAGCATA
The DNA here is from genome assembly GCA_013400555.1 of Jacana jacana. Lineage (NCBI taxonomy): Eukaryota > Metazoa > Chordata > Aves > Charadriiformes > Jacanidae > Jacana > Jacana jacana. The sequence continues at coordinate 25,025 of VZTM01023502.1, read as the reverse complement.
ATGAAATAATTTTTAAGTTCTAGAAATTAGTATTATGGCCAAGATGCCAACTGTATCAGTATGTAGATACAAAACACTGTCAATCATTCTTTTCAAAACTATAGGGCATTACAGCTGAGAAATGTACATTCTGTATTAAAAATAAACAAACAAAATCTTGTACACATTTGCCTGGATGTGCATATGGAAAATCTGAGCGAGGTTTGGATGTGACTGATCCACACTAAATTGCATTTAGGAATTAAAGAATAAATATTCACAAAATTTATGTGTCTGTGGTATAAAACTTTAAGGACACGATTCTACTAATTTTCAAGTAAATAATTTTTCTTTTTCTGTGTGTCCTTCATCTTCACTTTACATGAATTTACTGGGTGCACTGTAAGCTAATATGTTAATGTGAACCACTTGGAGTTTGTTCTTTGGTTCCCGAAACCCACTTAATTGATTGTTATCAAAGTCAATGGACTTTCAACACTGCAATAAATCACAGAAGAAAGGTTCTGAAATTCATTAGCTCTTGCTTTTGCCTTCTCTGTTTACTGAGGACCAGACGTGGAGACATTTGGTCTCCAGCATCAGCAGGATGCTTACACTGCACTGCCACTCCTGACAGACTTCTGAAATCTTGCACACCAGGTCCAGAATTCACAGTAGCAGGTCATAATTAATCATGAGCCACTCCAGCACTGTATGCTCACTTGAAATGATAAATGCTTTAGAAAAGCCTCCAGTGAGCGGTAACATTTCTCAACTCTGAAGCCCAATTCAACAATAGACTTCAGAAAGTGCATGCTTTAATACCCTGAAAGGCAAGTGCTTGGCTAAAAGAGGATAAGATTAAGCACATGCTTAGCTTAGTCAGGTGCTTAAGTGCTTTGCTGAAGCAGATCTGAAATCAAACTTACTTCATTTTTCACCCATGACAGGTAGAAAACGAAAACATATATGAAGCTAAGAATGAAACAAAACTCCCAGTGAAATGGACAGCCCCGGAGGCAATTCGTTATAGCAAATTCAGCGTTAAGTCAGATGTCTGGTCATTTGGAATACTTCTCTTTGAAATAATCACCTATGGGAAGATGCCTTATGCTGGTAAGTGCTTTTACCTAAAGAATGATGTCTGATGTTCTCTTGTTTTGAGAATGATACACACACAAAAGTTGAATGCCTGTACTTTGGGCACATTAAAGGGTTAAAACTGTAAATACAGACAGAAGGTTGTTCAGATGAGGTCCATTTAGTGGGTTAGACCTTCGGGCTGCCCTAGGCTCCCTGGAAGCTTTCCAAGGGCTGTGATTAGCAGCCATTCAAGCTTCCTCTCTCGAGTCAACCTGCATTGCACAGGCACCTACACAAACTGGTTATTTCCCTCCAGCATCAGATCAGTGATACCAATTCTTGGAATATGGAAAAAGGGAAGGTTCTTTTGTCCCTCATCCTGCCCTTGGTGTTTTGTTTTGTTTTGCTTTTAAATTGTTTTTTTGAGGATATCTCATGGAAGAACAGATTATTATGTGTGAAGTGCTGCATAGGCGCTTTAGGAAGAAGGTGTCTGAAAAATGAATAAGGGTGTTTTTACCCCCTTCTCTCAGACTATGGCAATGGAAAGTCTTCATAAAGAGAAGGATCACAAAAATTAGGAATAAAATATCACCAACCTCAAAAGTAGACTTAATGGTATGAGAGCAGACATTATTCCTAGCACTGTGAGAAATGCTCAAGGAACTGTGGCTCCAATAATACATGATATCAGTGAGATGATTGACTGTGACTCATTTTGTGCTGGTGAGGAGAATACAAGGGAAGGACTAAAGCAAAAAAAGTAATGCTGCATCTGTACAGGCCTGAGGGGTACAGCGCTCACCATAAACTACATTTTACAGGGTCCCAAACTGGTATTTCCTGTAAAAGGAAAAATTGATTTTGCTTTTTGATTCCCACACTCACCTCCTGTGAAAACAGTCTGAAAAAAAGCCAAAAAGCCCCAAACCATCAAGGCCAAAAATCCTCACTTCTTTCTTATATAAACTATAGGTGTGTGCATATGCATACACTGACATAAATAAACTATCCAAGTATAAATGTTATATAACATCATGATTCTGGGTAATGTCTGAAAATATGCTCAGCATTATCCCTTTGCAAAGGGATACAGTTTACCTGTAACTTTACAATAGAAAATGGCCTTTTGCCATGTCTATTTGCTTACTTGGCATTTCTTTCAGGAGTCTGTTCTCAGTAATCTGTTAGGAGAAGAGGTTATGTTGGTCCATGGTGGCAATGGGTAATGTACAGAGAAAACACAGAATCACACGATGTTAGGGGTTGGAAGGGACCATTGGAGATCATCTAGTCCCATTCCTCTGCCAAAGCAGGGTCACCCAGAGAAAGCTGGACAGAAACACATCCAGGTGGGCTTTTAATATCTCCAGAGAAGGAGGCTCCACCACCATTCTGGGCAGCCTGTTACAGTGCTCTGTCGCCCTCAAAGTGAAGAAGCTTTTCCTCATGTTGGGATAGAATTTCCTGTGTTCAATTTTGTTTCTTGTGCCCCTTGTCCTGTCTCTGGGCACCACTTATAAAAGTCTGGCCCCATCTACTGCATTCAGGAAAAGAAGTAAAGATTATGCAATTTAAGTTTTAATTTAAAGAGTAGAAAAAAATGGAAAGGGAACAGGACAATAGTCTTAATATATAAAGGTCTAGCAAAGGTAAGGGAAAGATTTCTTCTTGTGGTGACAGAGTGGGCAGGATGCCATTACACAGCTGTGCCAGAGGAAACTTTGGGCTGATGTTAGGGATAACTTTCTGAATGTGAGAAAAATTCATCAGCAGGACAGATTTTCTGGGGAGATTTTGGAGCCACCAAGACTAGAGGGATTTAGGAATAAATTTGAGCAAAACGTGTCAGAAAAATTTCAGCAAAGCCAAGTGGTTTGGGAAAAGCCTGGCTCCGGCATGAACCCATTTGCTGTGTGTCTCAGGTGGGGTGATTTGGCAGGGAAGTGTTGGACGTGGATGTCAACTGCTGGATGATTCTCCAGTGACTCTTGTGACCTGCTGCTGTCAAAGAAGACATGCTGAGTCCACCTCTGCCCTCAGGGGCATCCTGTTGCCTCACCTGGGTAGGAGATAGGAGCTTGTGGCATGACTAAGCAGACACTGAGTAGTCTAACAAATTAACTTTCTGCCTGCAGGTATGGCTGGGTACCAGGTGATCCAGATGCTGGACAATGGGTACAGGCTTCCTAGACCAGCAACCTGTCCAGCGCCACTCTACCAGCTGATGCTGCAGTGCTGGAGCGCAGAGGCAGATGAGCGGCCCACCTTTGAGACTCTCTGCGATCAGCTGGAGTCCTACTTCGACAATGACTCTGAGTCCTACGCCCATGCCCTGGACGTGTTGAAATGAACCCCAATACAGGGGCTGAGGGACCCTCCATGGTGGAGGCTGATGGACAGGTGCCAGCCAACATGGCTGAAGGGGACAAGGGCTGTGAAATCAGCCTAACCTCCCTGGTGGAGGTTATTAGAGGTGCTGAGGGATTTTGGTACATTTTCATCCCCACACTGATACTCAAAGACACGTAAATTTTTTGCTGCTGTCAAACATTTTGCAAGACTAACCACTAGGAAGCTAGAGGGGTGGAGGACTTCTAAAAAATAGAATGTCTTCTATTTATTTTTTATATAGCAGATTGCAAGAATGAACAAATGGAATGGGTGTTGCTCAGTAACCATAATAGCATTTTGCCATTTCTTTATGGGAATGATTGTTTGCTGTTCCTTAGACTTTTGATTCCTACCAGGTTGTTCTCATGAAGGGATGTGATGGCTTTGCACAGCAGGATCTGTGCTTCCAAAGTCCTCTCACTGAAGAAAATAAAATAAAATAAAATAATCCCATGACTCTGATGATAGCAGAATCCAGATTACTTGCCTTGCTCAGGCTTGAAGTACATGTGGTTTTGCTGTATCAGAAAACAAAATTATCATGGGAGAAAAAGAATGATTTTTCATGGATGCAAAGAGTGATCTTTTTAGTTTGTCTACTGTTCCTCTTTTAAAAGAATAAACACAATTATTATTATTCATTCTTGATACTGTTTGCTCTTAATGTTGTTAAATAATGCTATGGAGCAGATGAGTTACTGAGTTACTGTCCATTGAAGCGTAAGGATTTGGTTTACAGTTCTTCATTTTAGGAATATTGGAAGAAAAGATATTTTACTATGAACTCAAGACTTAATTTTTAGAGTGACAACCTCTCCTATCCTGCTGCCCAATTCAGACACTTGCCCACAGGACAATGCCCAGAGCAGGTCTTAGTATTTTGCAGAGGAACTAGCTATCCATGCTTCCATCTTCTCCAGATCTAGCTTTAATATTGGAGATTTAAATAATAGAAGATACCTTTTTATTTTGTTCATGGGGAAATGGATCCAAGGTGCTTCTGCTATCAGTCTTTACAGCTACAAATTCTAGGGTTTTTTTTCCCATTTTTTCTAATTAACTACAATATCATTTCTACTAAGACCTGACATCACTGTGACAGTTTTATGTTCTCAGTTGTGGGGCTTAGAGAACCAAGTTTCAATTATTTACTTATGATTCATCAGTTAATTATTTAACAACATAATTTAGGAATTAAGAGCTGTACTGTGTTAACATAGCGTGAGCTCAGTATAAGTGTGCTACCATTTTCCTCTAATATCAAAAAAGGGTATAAATAAAAGAAGAGATTCATTACTTTAAAGGCTGGGTGGCTTTTATTATATCTTTCTCATTTTCTTTCCTTCTCTTTATACTTCAGATCCATTCATCTCAGTGCTTTGCTTCTAATTTTTAATTTCCTTTTCCCCTCCTCTACTTTTGAAAGGCAGCACACGTTTGGTTTTTTTCTTTCATACACATCTCTTATGTATTCACTATTCAAAACTTCTTTTCCTTATTTATTGTTTTCCTCCTTTTTCTACCTCACTACCCTCAGAGTCTTTCTAGTGTTTTGTCTCTGTTCACCTTCATTTTCTGCATAGTGTTTCTCCCCACTAACTCCCTTTATACTAATTACATTTGTAAAGCACAATACAGCAATAATTAATTAGCTGTCATAGCACCCATGTGATTTTGGAAAACAATCATCCACTATGAAAGAAGAAGAGGTTAAATGGCTTTGCCAAGCCCATCCTGATAAGAATTGGCATGGAAAGAAGTGGGAGACTCCCAGGCAGAGTCTCATGCTGTAATATCATCCCTGTTTGCTTTGAGACCCATGCTAGCTACTGGCTCATGGCCCCGACAAGATGTTATTTATGATTATCAAAATTCCATCAATCCACGTGTCTCTCATCTGGCTAGGAACTGGGTTTTACAGTGTTACAGTACATATCCCACAGAGCAGGTTTATGCAATAAGAATAGGAATGTTGTTACTTGGAAAGATCTCTGTGTTAAGCTTGCAACTTTGATGTTCAAGCACTATTTCTAAGATGATTTTTCAGACTGAAAACATTAAGAATGTTGCAAGTAAAAGTTGAGTTTTCCCAATTTAAGAGAAGTGTTGATAAAAGAAACACAATCTTTAAAAGCACAGATGCGTGCAGTTCACAGGGGTCTATTAATTTTTTTTTTTTCCAAAGATGAGTTGCCAGGAAAAAAAAACTGACAGCAGGGAAACAGTAAAATTTCAGAATTCCAGATTATACAAACTGGTCCAAGCTGTTCTGTGATGGCCTTTGCCTTTGTATGGAAGTCAGCAGGATCTTGTAGGGCTGCACTGAAGTGACACCAGTAATTCTGAAGAAAGCACACCTGTACAATAAATATCTTCTGAAACCAACATATGAAGAATAAAAGGTCTGTTTGTCCAGCTAAGTTGAATGCCTTGTCTCAATTTTTCCTGTAGCCAATGAGAAAGAGAGGCTCCTTGAGGTGGTGAAATTGTGCACTAAAATTAGATTTCTTCTTTGAAGCACTCCTGCTGGACTTCTCTCTGTTTAGTGCTGTAAAGGTATCCATGAGAGATGAGACTCTAGGCTGAAGGGTGTGTGTGATAACCCACATGTTGTAAACTCAAACTAGCTGTTTCAAGCTCCCTCTACCAACTGTGGCTTCATGAACCACTTTTAGCTGAAAGGAGCAGAAGCTGCACCCTGTGGAGTAGTCAGCCACGTGTGATGGCCTCCAGGTGTCACAGCCTGGCACAATGGGCATGCATGTTTCCCTGCTGCTGCACCCTGCCATTTTATCTGTGGTGTTTTCTTTTTGCAAGCTTGCACAGCTGCAGCTGATTGGCTAGATCTGCCAGCTGCCTCTAATATGTGCTGGCCCAGGGTGGGAGACAAGCAGTAGCACTGGTTGAAAGCAGGAGGTAGGTTCACTTTGGTGCAGCTTATTATAGGCACTGCATCAAATAAATTTGTTTTGTATTTATCTTTGTGGCAGCCTGGGCATCTTTGGCCTCCCCAAGGCAATTTGTTATAGGTGAAGAGGTGAAGTCAGTTTTGTCTTCCAAGCCTGAACACCATTTCCACTCCATTGGTGTGTGTCCTGCAACCAGTACCCCCTCTTCTTCATAGCAAGGAAAAACAGGAAGGCAGAACATTAATTTTTTCTCTTGCACTGGGTTGTTCTGAGAGTCTGGTGCCTAGTAGAGCCCCTTTGCCACTATCAACCATCCAGCTGAGGCCAGGAAGACACAGATGCTGGTATGAGATCCAGTGGTTCCTCTTTCTGGCTTAGATCCATGCATTTGCACTTGCTCCCTTATTTTGCTTGTCTGTAAAATGCTGTTACACCAGTGAAATGCTGACACTCTAATATGAGCTCTAATTTTGTATCTCTTTTTCTCTGGGCTGGCGGGGGAAAAAAGGACAGAAAAATCAGCACTGCAATGGAATCAGTAAAGTTCTGGAAATAAAGAGTAATGTGGAAAATGATTCATTTGCTTTCAGCTCTTTCTGTCCATATTTTTGCAGTCAAATTGATCCATTACTGAGAAAAGCTGGAAGAACAAGGCAGCAAAGGGTGATAAACCTTCACAAGTTCAATTTGCTTACAGGCAATGCAACAAGCAAAACTGTACCTTTCCAAGTCCAATTCCATTTTATAATAAATTTATTTCTATGTCAGTTAACAATTATAGTCAGAAGTCTTTGCTATGGCTTGATTTAAATTAAATATCAAGGTTATCATTTCCAGTTATAGTGCACAGCTAGATGGGTTTAACTTATCTCATTCTATTCTTGAGGCTTTTTACATTCAAGGTTCTGCTAAAGCTATCTATTCCACTTGTTTTACCTGATGGATCATAGAGGGAAAATAATAGATTCAGTTATGAGAAACAGTAATAGATTTTTTTGAACTGACATAAATTTCTATGTTTAGGTAGAATAAAAGGATCAGGAAGAGATAAGTTGAATTTTCTACAATAGACCAGTCCTTGTGAAATACACTTCACATAAATTGCACTGAGATGTCTTTTATGTAATGTTTTATTTATGTAATTCAGTTATTCTTTGAGAGCTAAATAATTTTATGTGGTCTTACAAAAGATAACTTAAAAATGTCCAATCAGAAAGAAAAAACCTCTATTTTCTTAAACTCTCCATTCTTCAGGAATCTACAGAGCAACGCAATTATTTTGACCTATAAGTATTAGGGAGTCCCTAGTGTTTATTTTTGAGTCCTGATGGAGAACCTTTGCTCAGAGTAGCTGCATTCAAGAACATATGCAGGGACACCAAACAGGTGATAGGGTAACAGGGAACATTCTATTGCTTGTACTGCTTTTAATTTTCTGTCCATTATACCTCATATATGCTCTCTGAATGACTTGCCTACAAGCAGAAATTTTCTCTGTGTAGATCTGTAACTTGATAGCATGCAAGGAAGAGACCAGCAGAGTGCATAATTTTTTTGTGGTTGTGACTCAACAAACTATCAGTGCATAGAAATGGAGCAGTTGACTCATCCAAGTGATTGCTCCTCATGCTCTCCTCTATGTTTTCACTCTTTTAAAAAGTGTTGTAGTATCCTGTCCACTCGGTCCTCCTATAGTCACCGTGACTCACTGGTCAGCTCTTTGTAGCATATGGATTTTGGAGCAGATAAAAAGGCTGCATATAAGAATTGTTTCACAGTGATCAAAGACATACAGATGTGTAGTATATTTCGATACAAAGCTGCGTGGCTCCCATGCTGTTCCATCAACATCTGGGCCAGATGTGTTCTCCAGCATGTGAGAGAACCCTGCCTCAGTCCCCTCTTGGAAAAGTTTGTCCAGAAGAACCTGGCACACTCAAAAAAATACCGAACTGGGGTCTAGGAAAAAGACTTCATTCTATCCACACTTATTATTAGCAGGTGCATGCAATTCGTTTTTTCGGTCTCAGGCTTCACATGAATAACTAATACAAAAGGAAAAAAATCAGTATGAGAAATGACATGTATAATCAAGCTGCCAAAATCACTGAAAAGTACTTTTTAATCACCACTCCAGCTACATTGTGTTGAAGAATTCAGTCCTTCCTTATTTTGGTGTAAAGAAAATTAAAATGTACATTTGAAGCATTCAGCGTCCTAGAAATGAATTTTAGCCAATACCTGGATCTAAATATCAATAGAATTGAAAAACATGATAGGATTTGTACCTTGGTTCCCACCACTATTTTCAGCAAAATAAATTCTGCTAAAATTAAGCAGATATGTGACAAGACAGATATCCAACAGCTTCTTTATTTCTTCCCCCCCCCACCCAGCCAGTTCTCTACCAATATTGTTACAGGAGGCTCAGCATTCCCACAGAGTAAAAAGACTTTTTAGTTACACTGAGAGAGCAGAATTTTTTCTGTTCTTTTTCTAAAGCTAAAAAAAAAAGAAATGTTGAACCTTGAAGATTATTCCCAAACAATGGGAATAATTACCATTAAAATAAAAAAAAAAGGAGGAGGTTTATCATATTTTTACATTTGTTCATGTCTCTAGAAAAAAAAAAAAAAAGGTAAAACATTTCATAGCAAACAGGATGTTGCTGCTGAATTTATGAAAAACACTCTTTGGATAAGCTGGTTGTGTTATTTACACTATTAAAGAAAAGCAAAGCATATTGCACTGCATTCTTTTCTCTAATTACTTTGGTATAACTCTCTGAGTATACTGACTTATGTGTTTTAATATGCTAGAGAATTCAAATATATACACAGCAATATCAAAAAGGGTTTATTTTGTTTCCTGTCTCTGTAGCTGGATAGTTATATCTTGCTGCTTTGAAGAGTATCTAAACATGCTAAAGTTTGTGTGGATGCTCATGCATGTTTTACAGCATGTTTTTTCTCTTGCTTTTTTTCCCCGTTCTTGATATTTAAAAAAATTTACTCAAATGTTTTTATACTATGATTAGTTTACTTCCTTGTGCAAACATAAATACCTGTCCATATTCCAAAGTGCTCCCTTACTCTGCCAAAAAATTAAAATTACCAAAAATCATAGAATCATAGAATTGTCTAAGTTGGAAGGGACCTTTGAGATTATCTAGTCCAACCACCAACCTAACTCTGATAAAAAACAACCCATCACTAAACCACATCACTAAACCCTATGTCAACCTGTCTTTTAAATACCTCCAGGGATGGAGATAGATGAAAATAGATCACAATGTAGTCAATGTTGTGTTGTTGGTTTTTTTTTTCCTATGAGTCATCTACTTATAAAAAAAAATCCCTGAGCACTCTGTTCCATCACTAGCATCTCAATTCCACATATCTCTCAGAAGCCAAAAGAATGCAAACTGAACTTGTATGTTTTTCTAGAACTCCTTGACTCTGGCTTAATTTGCACCAAAATCAAGAGTTTTGAAAAAATCTATTTCACTCTTCCTTCTACAGCATCTTCTAATGTAGGTGCTAGTTCTCCAAAGTCAGCGATGTCATCTGAATGCAATGTCATCACAACACTTCAATAACAGTCTCTTCTCTTCCTGTTGTTCCACCATCAGAGTTGCCCATCTCCTTAGCTAGCTGGCTCTCGTTCATACTCTCATCCCTGACAGATATTAGGTCAGTTATGGAAAGACAGATATGTGATAACAAGTTAGAAGCCCACAGGTCTTCTCTGATTTATTTAACTGTCGCTCTGCCACACACACATTCACTGAATTAAGGTACAGAGATGCCAGACTGCCTTAGGAATTAATGAAAAAGGACTCAGTACAAATCTTTGTGACCCCTCAGCTATGAATGAATGATTTTACTATAGTCAGATTAATAGGGTACTGTAACTTGGAAGAAATATGGTATAAGAACTGTTACATCACAAACTTCACAACAGACTCCTCTGAAAGATAAACACAGGCCTTTTTCTGTAGGAAGAGGTGGTGGGAAGAAAACCACATAGATGGTAGGGCACAAGAGGTTGTGGTGGTTCCCTAAATTCCTGACATAAGGGTCTTAAAATTGATCTGACATTGTCCTGTGAGATGAGAAACAGAGCATGGACCAGACTATTAGTGCAGGAAAAATCAGTGATACAGGGTGTGACTATAGTCTAAGGTGTTAGCAAAGTGTAAATCTGCAACTGTGTCTTGGGCAGGCTGTTATGGTCTTTTTCTTTCTATCTGTGCTATGACTACATGAGGGCCTGGGTCATGGACAGTCTGCCTCCCTCAAAAAGCAAACACACATCGGAGACCAAAATTGAGAGGAAATTTCATCATGCCTTTAATAGAGCTTCTGCCTTCCCTTACAAACCTCTAAAGCAAATAGGTCTGACAAACTTGTAGTATTTGTGCACTGTGGATGTGTGTAGGAGCAGCCCAGCCAGCTTCAGGGTCTGAAGGGGGTAGCTGCTCTCATCTGGCTATGGCCATTTGAAAACAGCACTTTCTAACTGGGATCATTATAACTTTAGATGTGGATAAGACCTCTGATTTCTGAAATGTCACTGGTGTGCACTGAAGCTCACACACACACAAGGACAATGTTCTCACCCTGGAAATTTTGCAAGGAAAGGCTTTGTTGCAGCAAGTGTTTATACCCTGCTCAGCTCCTTTCCTGTGGGCTGAGAGATTTCACAGGACTTCAGTTTGCAGTAGCAGAAGGTCCACTCTTAGTACTGTTGACTTCCTTTGTTAGCAGATGTAGATGAAAGAGTTGGGTAAATTAACACAGTTTTTCAGGAGAGTATAACTAAGAGATGAGGAACAAAGTAGAGAATTCAAAGCAATAAATGAATTGTTTTCTGGATCAGTTATCCATTTACATCTTTAGGTTTGTATGGATGTTTCATTTTATCCTTTCCACTTTGAAGTTTATTAAGCTTTTTTGGCCTCACAGGAAAACCAAGTCCTAACCAGAGGACTTGTTATTAATTTCTACAACATAATTTTAGTTTAGCTTGGCAAGGGTAAATTTTAGAGTCAAACTGACTGAATTGCCCAAAAGTTGGAAGCATTCCTATGCGAAGCTCATTTCCCATCATGCTTGTAGCTGTTGTCCTTTATAGCCCTGTAACGGCACAGACTACAATCTAGGGTCAGATGTAGGATGAAACAGCTTTAGAGTGACCTGATAGCTCTCCCCATCCTTGCACCAATGTGGTATCTAGTCACATCGCTGCATGTCTGACTCCTGAAAACACTGACCTGCTCCACTTCAGGAGCATGCAATGTAGCTATAATTTCCCTCTAATCAATTGTCACACTAATAAAGGGAATGTATTTGCTAATCCCTGCCTCATACAGTGATAAGAGATTTCATCATACTTGTGGTTTCTGGAGGTCTGATAAGTGTGTATAACATCCTCTTATAAGTCCCCAAACCCTAAAATAATTTAGTGAAGTTTTTCTTATTCACCCTTGAGATAAGAGATGTGACTCTAACAATCAATTATCATGTGAAATGATTCTTAAGGGCAGAGATAAAAAATCCAGAGTCTTAGAGAATAATCATAATTTATTTCTATAATTCTTCATATAACTGAATTATGAGTTATAATGAGATATTATACAAGATTTATTAAAGATGGATTTTGGAACTTTATTGCGGGAAACATACTTACAGTTATAGATTGTTTATTACATAGGCCCTTCTTTAGCCTGATCTGTGGAATAACTGTATTCTCAATAGTGATTTCTTAATGTACTTTACAGCAAGATAATTTAAATATAGTGCAAGTGTCAAGTATTGATTAGAAGTTAACTTATGACTGATATCTAAATCTTTCTTAAGGCTGAAACATCTGACTCCTTACTTTATTATCTTTTATATTTTATGAGTAAAATTAAACTTTTGTCCTTCTAAAATTAAAATTTACAGTTGCACACTTTAACATGAATAAAGCTCTGTGGCTAAGAAGGCAATTAAGAAACCTAGTACTTCAAATAGGCTTTTTCAAATTAGGAAAAAAAAATTCTTTATGGTATTTCCATATCCAGGCAAAGGGGTGACTTCAATCTGCACAGATACAACAGAGCAAGCTTGACACAACAGGATACCTCTATGCCACTAACAAATAGTTGTAGGAAACTAGAACCTAATACAAGCCTTGGGGAGAAAGCTGGAGAAAGGTTTCATGGAGTTATTCTCTGCAGTTTTGTGATGTTTAGCCCTTGCTGTTACCAACCCTCGTACTAACTGGTAAAGAGATATCAAGTAGCACGTTTCAACAACTGCAATGAAGACATATCCTCTGTACTTTTGAGAAGGCTAAATCACCTAGTTATCCAAGTTCAGTATATTAGTTTCAAAAGTGAGATATGAAAGTTTAATAAGTAGTTTCCTGAGTGGCATTTTGGGCTAGCTTTTAAAATGCTGTTGTTTCTTACCTATCATAAGTAACTCAGAGTTCAGTACCTCACAAATGTTAATCTGAAAGCTTTTACTCTGCGTTACTGCAGATGCACTACTCCTGGATTCAGTTAAGATAGTAAGAATGGCCTGTACAAGCTTCAGACTCACTTTTGATTTGCAGTGTAAATTTGATTTGCACTGAAATTTATTTATCTGCCTTAAGTGGATGAAGGTGAGATAAAAAGACAGACGAGAAGGAAGAATGCCTATGGGGATAAAGTGTTCTGGTCTAAAGACCAGTACTGAAGTAAAGAATGTGTGACAGCTAAATACCTGGAGTTCCCCTCTGAATGTTTCCAAGACAATAAGGCTAAAAGGTCGGGTCTCCTTGTGACACCATGTGAATCCAGTAGAATGTAGACATTGTTTGTTGACCTTGGCTAGAAAAAAATAATTCAAAGATATCCACCAAGTTTGTTTTCAAAGACACAAACAAATGCTTTTCACTGTTTGACAGCACTTCCTTGTGTGGCATAGGAGATAGTTGTACTGGTGTAAACTTTACAAAAGGCTTTTTCAAAGTTTACATGGTGAATGAGGTCAGCAAGGCTTAGGTACACCAGTCTCAGTAGCGAGCAGAGCGATCTACTCTGTGGAGCATTAGGAGCAGCCGCCTCTGTCTCCCCATTGCGAACAATCAGGCTATTTGGCACAAGGCAGAGTTGGGGAGAAGACCCACATCTCTAGGCACCAAACACTTGGTATCTACCATAAAAAATAGGAAGCTACAAATTAATACAATTCAAGATTTCATACCTATGTTTAGAAAATGTGACCAAGAAAATCATTCATTTGGAATAGCTGGTCATAAACCCAAAAGGCCAAAATGAGATAGCTTGTCCTCTGCTCCTGCCGATGACAGCCTTGCCAAAACACCTGGCAGAAGCATGACAGCTACTGTGAACTGAGGCCTTTACATGAAGGATCACTATTGTTTCAGCTCAAAGAAGGGACATTCCAACATCCAAGTCCTGCAGCCTTTGCAGGTTATATTTAATATTTTGGGTTTTGTTTTGGTTTTTTTTTGGGGGGGGGGGAAGACTGGGGTTGTAGTGGTGGTGGTAGGAGTTTTTGTATGTGTGTGATTTTGTTTTGTTTTGTTTCAATATGTTTTTAAATTTGCTTCAGCAAAGATGTAAATGGTTTAAGTTACAGAACACCTTGGGAAGCAATGCAGGACCCTAGGGGGAGACCCCTGCATGGTCAAACTCCTGTTTCACCTCATATTTCACTAAAACATCTTTTGGTTGCGATGCTAAGCACAATATTGACAAGCAAGTGTTTGCTCAACCTGTTTTTACCTGCTGTGATCCTTGTAGCTGTTATTGGAAAGCCCTGCTAGACTTGAACTTGAATTCAACCTTTAACATTTCTGAGAAAAGAATTTTCTTTCCCATCTTTCCTGACAGGGGGCGGGGGGTGGAGGGGTGGGGTGAGGAATGACAGAGGACAAACACTGGATGCAGAGGCAGATATTTGCTAGCATTTGCTTGTTTGACTTTTCCTCCCTCTGCTTGATGGAAACATACTGAATTCCAGGAAAAAAAGTAGAGCAGAAACACACTTGTTTAAATTATTCAAGGATATTGCTGTGTCTGTGAGGAAGCCAGGAGGAGTTTGTCTATAAAACATTAACATGACATTTTTGAATTGTGACGGGTGGGTTGGGAAAAGAAAGCGTAAGAACGAGCAGAAAAATGTTCTAAGGAAACAGAGACATTGTCTAAAACTACAAACAAGCCTGCTTTATCACTGAGTTGCATGCTGCCTTCCAGAGATTATGAGTTTGGGGAAAAGGGAGATGGGAGTGGAGGAGGGAATATTAGAATCTTAGACAGCCTTGTCAATAGGTTACAAAAAAATCTCTTCAGTGATGCTATGGGAAATCAGAAAGAGGGTCAGGGTCAGGGTCAGGGTCATAGTTTGGCTGGTTTTCTTTTCTTTTCCACCCCTTTGGTTGAAACTGGGGAGTGATCCACTTCCCTACTTAAAATGTTTTAAACCCATTTCTCTTCTGATTGACAATTTGGAATCTTAACTTAGTCATGATCTGCCTGATTTCCCTGGAGACTCCAAAGTACAAAAGGTGCAAGGAAGGTATAATTTTTTATTAAACTTCGGTAGATAGTAACAATGCATTGATGCCAAATGCCCTCATCTGATAGAGCATTTTTTCAATTGGGAAGCCCTACGGCAATGTCAGTTGCCCTCTATTTAATGACATCTCTGTATCTTAGAACTAAAATACTATTTCGGAGAGACTGAAGACATATTTGAGGGTGAATAAAACATTTCCCAGGACTAGAGACAGTGAACAATGTCTTATATTGAATGCAGAACTATGTAGAATTTATGAATGTGTCACCATATTTTTTTGACTTTGTACCTTTAGTTCAATGTTTCAAATCTTTGGCTCCTGTCATTCAGCCCTATGGCCTTTCTCTTTTTCCCCATAGGTGATTCAAGTTTTCTTTTCCTAATGCACAGTTTTCTGCAAAAGCAAGGTCTGCTACCTGTATAGAAACTAGGGATAAAAGTGATGCTCACAAAAGGCTAACCTACAGAAGTAGATTTTCTGCTTCCCTTTTTCTTTCTATATATAATTTGTATTTAGCACTATTTCATTTCCCAGCTGAATTTATTTCTTTACTGGTTTTTCCCTCTTGGATTGATTGTTTTTCTCCTCTCTGTCCTCCAGAGTATGTTTTTCTTTTTGTCTGTTCACTGTTACTTTTTTTCCTGATATACACTGACAATAACATTTGAGTCAAATTTTTAACAGATTAATTCATTTGAAATTATGCAAACTGATCCTGCCTACTTTAGCCAGGCAGCACAGGAAATTAACACCATTGCATAGTTAGCCAAAGGTGAGAGGCAGAACTATTTCTTTGATGAGGATCTTAAAATTGACATGCTGTGTGTTGTATAGATCTGTTTCATCTCCCTCTTGTTGCAGAATGTGTGGCAGAAATGACCGGGTTATCCTTTAAAAAATACCCCAAAATGAGACCTTTGTATTCCAGACCTGCTCACCGTATGAAGGGGTAAATATGGGCCACCAATTGTAATTTCTGAGAGTGACAGTCAATCATTCCCCTGCAGACAGGTTCCCATTCCCACTTTGGTAGGCCCATGGCCTCCTGTAAAAGCAAACAGCCTTGTTTGGAGGTGGGGGATTATTAATTCAAAGGGAACCAAGGGCTTTATCTATCAGCGCACCTAATTCTGAGCAGGAAAGTATTTTCTGGTGTTTACTGCTTGTGTTTGTAACAGATTAGAAGATACTATTCAGGCTATATATTTTTTTTCTATGCAAAAATTTTGTTTCTTTCACATTCTCCAAGGTATCGGATTCTGCATCCATCCACACATGCAGGTGAGGGCTGAGAGCACTGCTCAGCAGGTCACGCTGGCGCGGTGTAGCATTTGCTGTGCAGCTTCATGCCAAAACTCTGCTGCCAGAGTGCTCCAACTGTTCACTCTCCATTTTTGTCTTGGCTCAAGGAACAGCCACCTCCTGCCACGTCTGCTACTATGGAGCAGAAACTGGATTCTCACCATTATCCCTGTTCACCAGCCAATTCCTACCACTTCTACCAACTGCAGAATGGGCATGAGCAATCACATTTATTCAGTGTGCTTGCTTCCCACATGTTAGCCCAGACGTGCCTTTGGCTTGCCAGCCACTTGCTCCTCTGTCATTATAATAATACATGTAATGCTCCTCTGTCTTTTGGAAAGAGGCAAGACTGACTAGATCTCACCTGTAAACTACATGCTTGACTTGACAAGCCAGAAATTCATTTTCTGAATTAAAAATTCCAAGTCAAAGTGCTAAGACAAAATCTCCTTCAGGCACTAAGTTTGGAGTGATTCTTGGAGCTGGTGGGCTGAGTAGCCATGTGTGAAATTTCTGAGTGGCTATGGGCTTCTCCTTCCCCAAGGACAGGATGCGAAAGAGAGCACAGCTCTAATGTGCTGAGTCTTTGGCATGAGCAAGTCAGGCAAAGCAGTGAATGATTCTTCGCCCCCAGCTGCTGGTTGATTGATGGGAACTGAATTGGTGATAACTCTGGAGGGAGATGTTTGCCCTGTCTTCCATCTGGAGCTGCTGTGTTATGACTCACAGAGATGGCTATTGAACAGGCTGGGCTGGCAGACCCTCTCTGGCAAGTCAGGCTGGAGGCTGGGGAAATAAGCAAGTTGTCTAGGGCTGCTTTGAATGAACGGGTGTTTGATGTATCTAATGCTGATGGCTTTCATAAAAACACAAAGTACTGGGAAATTGTGGAGAGCAAAGGGAAAACAGTGTCTCTCTGTCTTTAAGACAAGGAAACAATTGCAGTTGGCATCTTGCATTTCTCAAAACTGCTGCTTCCTCAGGGCCATGTTGTGCCCTTGGATCTGCTTGATGCATCATTGTAAAATGCTTTAATTTAGCATGTAAGAGTGTGCCAGCTGCCAGACTTTAAATTACAGACAGATACTATCTTGTCTTTCCTTGAGACCGGTATCCTTCCATGCCTGAGACTCACTGTAAGCTTTTGAACCAAACAGGGCATTGCAACACATTGTGTAAGACAACTTGAGATGTGCTACTATCAAAACATAAAATTCTTTAAACTGCTTTCATTGATGGGTATTAAGTAGCGTTTTTTCATCTGCAGCAGGTGTAACATTAATAACTTTTTTTTTTTTTTTTTTTTTGTAGCTCAGGAAAAGCATACAACTCTCCAGAGAATTCAGAGGAAAAGAAACTATAGGCATAAATTGTGCTATATGGTACAATGAAAAGGGATATCACATGCCAAGAATTACAACTGAGGGGCAATATGAATGTTGCAAAGTATTTGGAAAACACCATTCAGTTCCTATGGCTTTCCAACTATAATGAGAAAAAAGTGTTTTCAAATCATAATATTGAAGAAAATAATAGGAGAGCTGCCAAGAGCATGGCACCTTTACATTTAAAATATGCCAAAACTGGTTAAAATATACTGAAACTGGTGTATGTACAGAAGTACTGCAGTTCTTGGTAGAAAGATGGATACAAAAATCTTTTAACTCTGTTTACAGAGACAAATCCCCACGTGAAGAATGGTGGAGTTGAGAGGTCAGACTATGACAACTAGTCAGTTGCTTTAGTTCTGAGTAAATTTTCCATCCATAAAATATTAAAACAAACAAACAAAAAACCAAGCCAAAACAATTTAATGCCTGGCTTTGGTTATTTTAGTCAAAGATGGGGTTTGTTGTTTTGTTTGTGATTTTTTTTTTTCTTGGTTTTGGGGGGTGTTTAGGTTTTGCATTTGGTGGGGTTTTTCTCCTTATTTTAGTTAGTTAGTTAGTTAGTTGTTTTTTTTTGTTTTTTTTTTTTTTTTTTTTTTTTTTACTTTGTAACCTACATTTGAATGGCTGAAAAAATAACAATTTTCATGAAGTTTCCTATGTGTAAAAGAAATTTCACTTTCTGTAATGATTGTTTTTACTGTTCAATAGGTTCAATAGATACCTACATAACACTGTAAAAATAATATTCCTTTTCAAATTTTCTATAAACCTTTAATTATTTCTTCTTTTAAACTCAATCCTTAATTTCAAACTCTCATTTTACTGCCTTTACTTTTTCTTTTTATCGCCTATAGAATATGGTTTAAATTCACCTTTAGAATATGGTTTAAATATATAATTATATGTAGTCATTCAGTCCAGACAAATACATGCTGGTTCATTCCTTTTGTGTCAAAGTTTCTTTGTAGCATTTTGTATGAGTAACATTTTTGTGAAAGATATCTTCCTGAAAAAAACACACTGTAACTAATTTATTTTCATAGAATAAAATGTCCCTTAAAAATGAAGGCAAAGGAGATGCTTAATTGAAATGTCTTCTAATCAAAAAGTTATACATTTTGGTATCTGTCCAGAAGTCCCAACTCTAAGCTCTTTTACACTCAAAGTGTTGAGCATACAGAGAATAAACATGGTGAGGAAAATGATTGCTGCTCATTTCTTGTCTGTTTAATGTTGGAATTCCTCAACTGGCTGAGAAGTGTTCCGTCCTTCATGATGCCCTTGAATAAACATAAAATGACATTTTCTCATCTGTGGTAGGCATGTTTGCTGAGTAGTAGGTTGTAGATAAGCCTGAAGAGTTTAGTAGGCTTCTCAAGTTCAGAATCTCTCAAGTGACTTCTTCCTTCCTCCAGTTGCAGCTACTGGGCTGACAAACCTGTAACACCAATAGGATTTTAAGTGTCTTCATTACCCTGTTTAAAATCTTAAACTTTGCAGACATGTCTAATCTGAGGAAGCTATCTATATGATTTTTTTTTAACACATACTATGATAAAGAGGAATTCTAAACATCATTCTGCTCCAAATGGTTAAAGTAAAAAAGCTATCACCACTGAAAAAGCTTTCTAGGCAAAACAATGTTTGTCCTTGTCCAGTGTAAAAAGAGGATGTTAGATGCTCTTTGTACCTAGTAGGTAACAGAGATGTTTAATATTCTTGACATGTACAAAAATTCTAAATATATTTTGGAATGAACAAGACACCATAAAATGATAGTTCTGATATTTTCCCATTCTTTAATTCATCTAATCAGAGGAATTAAAAAAATGTGCATCCAAATAAAAACATTTTGTCTTAAAATGTCAATATGATTTATTAATGATACAATGAAGTACTGAGTCTAAATTATTTTCAGATTATTTTTTTTTTTTTTTTAATTGGAAATAGAGACATCTTTCCCTTCTTTTTACAGTAAAGATTTTGGAATTTTCTCCGAACAGTGAGCACTTCTGCTTTTCATTTTAATTCTAGGTCAACTGGAAAATCTTAAAATCTCTATAGAAAGAGACTGCCATTTTCCTTTAAACAACTTGATTCACACAGCTAGTCTCTAAGAGATTTTCAGACTCCCCTAAAGAAATTAGAATAGTGAAGAGAACGTTTAGACACCTAAAAGTCACATTTTTATATTATTGAAAACTTGACACTGTTTGCTACTGCAATAAAATGAATTATGTCTAAAAAAAAGTAGTGCCATTAGAACTACAAATAAAGATTTAGAAATTGCTCAACAAACCTGAATAGTTAACATGCAGCAACAACACATATTGTTTTCATTATAACAGATAACAGATATCCAAATAACAGATAAACTTTTCATTAACTTTTTACAACAGTGAAAATCTGTTGAAACTTTCAAGTAAAACAAAAAAGAATCTGCATGTAGAGTTTCATTTATCCCAAAATAAAATGTCTTATTTGTCAACTTTTCAAAGACTGTGAAAGAAAAGTATTCAAATCAGTGTTGAAATTAAGTACTGTGCAACATAAAGAAGGAAAGATGATTTTCGACAGAAAGTGTGAAATTTATTGACTTTTCACCATATTTTTTGTTATTTAAAAAAACCCAATCATACAAAAATATCAATAAATTAACTGAAATGGGTACACATTTAGAAAATATGTATTTACCTTTTGCTTCTTAGTTTTCAAGGATGAATTCTTATGAACAAATTAGGATATTATTCGGTCTTGATTGCATCTTTAGTATGGAAGGAAAATTCAGTGTTTTTAACTTGTTTGTAGTTATACATTCAGCATATTGGGAAGTAAAATTATTTTATCCAACCTCTGTGAGTGTTTTGGAAACAATGTACCCAAAATAGTGAATTTGGTACCTCTTTAACTGTGTGGTTTTGAAGTATTGTGGGAATGTTTCCAAGTAGTTTTACAAGGATGCACCT
The DNA here is from genome assembly GCA_013400555.1 of Jacana jacana. Taxonomy (NCBI): domain Eukaryota; kingdom Metazoa; phylum Chordata; class Aves; order Charadriiformes; family Jacanidae; genus Jacana; species Jacana jacana. The sequence goes on along the minus strand of VZTM01023502.1, from coordinate 4,418 downwards.
ACAGTTTGTTTTGGGGTTTTGTTGTTAGGTATAGATCAAAGTGCACATGCAAAATGGAATAAAATCTGTAGATGCATATGATGCTTATTATTGTAGCAGTTAATACATTGTGAAAAGATAGAATTTGAATTTGAAGACCTTGTAATGGCTTGAGAAAGGGCTTCTATGCTTTGTCTTTTTTTATATAGCTATGATAATTTTAATTACTTCATCAATAAGCCTATATTTGACCGTGTCTAAACACTATTTGTTCCAGAGGCATCAAAACCCACTACAGCTGAACTATGTATGACTAAACAACCCAAAATCTTATGATACACGTTATAGCTACATTTACATTGCATGTCACCTCCAGACCTAAACCATGGGTTTAAAACTTGGATAACTTCTCATTTGCTTGTCTCAAACCTACTCTAGGATTTCTCATCTTTTGGCCCCTTTTTGGATTCATAAAAAGTAGCTCAGCTATTGCGAATCATTTGATCCCAGAGCAGAGGTGAACTCTCCTGCCAGCTCCATACCACACTGGGGCATTTGAACCACCCTTTCCCAGTTGGGCCACATGCCTAATTGTGGATGCAATCCAGCAGGTGAAAGCATGGGGTTCAGATTCTGGCTGAACACACAGTGTGTACATATTTTTGGCAGTTCAAGTTTTCTTATCAAGGAGAAGATAAGCTAAAAGGGCGGTGAAGAGGCCAAACAAAAGACTTGTCTCCCCTTTTCCCTTTCAAAGGACCATCCTGTTCAGACTGAAGCCAGCGGCAATATTCCTACAGTCTCTGAACTCTCTATATTAGAAACTGTCCAAATTGCCTTAAAAGTTGTGGGAAAAATGTATCTGTCTTCTTTGGGGACTGGCACATCCCTTAATACATCTTTGAAAATGAGACACAGCTGCTTTTTACAGAAGAAATGTGAACTCCCGTAGATTGTTCCAGTCACTGCACAGCTATCATTACCAGGTGAACTAATTTGGCCTGGACTTACTATTTAAAAGTCACAAAATTCATAAGAGGCAGAAAACCATATCCTGAGCTCCCAATGCATATACTTAGACCATGCTCACCATTTCATTTCTGTGATACACAAGCTGTGATATTTGTGTTCTGCAACTGCCTGGTTAGCCCCTTATTGCTCTTAATGCTTTAATGGCCCTTTCTGTATGGATGTTAAGTGTTGCACGTCTCCAGAAACATCTAATGGAAACTAGTGCACGCAAGCACAGACGTGAAGAAGGGCTCTCAGAGGAATGTAGCATGAAAATGGAGAGCAGTTTACTGTTTGTATGCCCAGAAAAAATGTGGCTGTTTTCCTGCTTCGTTCTTCTGTATTTTCCCCTTGGTGGGAGAGTTGTAATTTTATTTCTAGTGTAAGTGCAGATAAAATCTATTCCCCAATAATAGTAACAACAAATCACAGATCTGCATAAGTCTTTCTGTTACTTAGCCACTTTTCAAAACACATTTAAAAAAGTAAGTGTGGAAACAAAGGAACCTGGAACAGACTCACTGTTTACTCTGAGGGAGTCAGGCTGATGCACCCCCCAAAATATTTGCCCGTTATGACACCTCTAGAAGGAAGGATGGTTTTCGTCTGTCACACTTCTTGGACAGGTTTGTTTTTCTCTTAAAAAGTTTCACTAATTGCTCACTGCATATTTTTAGTTCTATGCAGAAAGGAAGAATTGCACCCAATTACCAAAGGCAAGAAATAAACCATAGATCTTTTCACAGTCAAACTGCAGTAAGAGGCTTAAACACATTTTTTGTAAAGATGCAACACAAAGTTATTATTTAACATCCATCCAAGTTCTTTTAACTATAAGGAGAAAAGGTGAAAATGTCTGTATAAAAATTGAGAGCTTGTGAGGTTGGGGAATCCCAGAGGATAGTAAAAGATTGTAATTCTTTAGCCGTTCCTTACCTCTGTGGAAAGGTTGGAAATTACCCTAGGAAGAGACACTGCTGTCAGTGCAATATTTTTATAAAGGCATGACTAAACAATCTATGACAGGAAATAATACTGACAAGATGACCTAATTCTGAAAGAGACACACATACATGTTTGCCATCACAATACAATGCCTCCATGTCCCAGGATATATCAGGATTAATATGTTTTAGTGAAAATAAGTGAGTTTGCCAGTTGTCNTTGACCAGAATTATGTCATGAAAAACCTTTCCTATCAAAAACTAAATTAAAAGTGGTGTATTTCTATCAGAAGATATAAATTATTTCCAAATTATTTCAGATTATTTCCAAAATAGATATTTCCCAAAAAATAAAATTAAAAAAAAAATGGAAATTTTTTATCAGTCCAGTCTGGAGTTTTCTACTCAATGTACGTTCCATTTAGATCAGCTCTCAGCTCAGTGTGATTTAATCTCTTCCTTGCACAATAATCCATCTCCTGAAGCCCTTTCAACTTTTCCCCACCCCCCTCCTCTGATGTTCGTCCCACAGATTCATTGATAGATGAAAACCATTCAATCTTCTCTTTAAGTTTGGGAGAGATAACTGGCTGCTCTGGTGAGATGTAATTTATTGGCAACCAACCCTTTGTATTGACTTAAGAATGACTTGCTTTTTAGTGCAATGTTAAGATAACGTGTCTTCTGAGACAGTCTGGTGGCCAAACCAGAGAACATATCGGAGTCTCCCACCTCTCAGATAAGACAGTTCTAGATCTTGGGTGGTAGTTTATACCATCTGAAATGATCAATGCTGTTTAATGTGAGACAGCTGTAGAGGCTGTGTTGTCAGAAGCAGGAACACACCATGCTGGGACCATAATTGATTTTAATAGAGCTATATAAAATTTGTATAATGTAAAATTCTATTATACCTATTTAAGCATTCTCTTGTACTTATATTAAGAAATGACAAACTAATTACTGACATTGAAATCACTTAGTGCTCCAATTACTAGATATTCTAAAGTTCATGCTTTGATTTCCATACTCAGATCACAGAATACCTGTAGGCCTGGCTCAACGCCAGGTACAAGGCTCTACCTCCCCCTTCTCCCATTCTTTTCACATTCTTCATGTACTTTACTATGTTACTTGGTGAATATATAAATAGGAGATTTTGTTGGAAAGGGATAAAAATGATGCAGCACCTTCAATAGCATGTATAGATTGCCTTCAGATCCAGCCTTTTATTTGTTATGCCTGTTATACTGAAAGGAGGCACATTATGAAAAGCAGTACTTACCTGGTACAGAAATATAGTGATGCACAAACAAAATAAGTATTTTGATGATTTTTAATATTTTCAGAGGGAGTTTATTTGGTATGGTTGGACTGTAAATGTTTAGTAAGGAAAGTTAACCTGATAGGAAGTGAATGGAGTGAGTATTTAGTCTTTGGCACTTCTCTGGCTGAAATCAAATCAGACATTTTCAGAAGAGAAATGGGAGTCCCCCTGCTGAGTCATCTGCAATAATATTAGCATTATTATTTTAGGTTAAATATTTCCCCTCACTCAAGTACAGTAAAAGTCTTCATAATGAATAAATCTCATGGTCACCTTAGCACAAATGAAGAAATGGAAGCACAACAGAGTGAGTGAATTATTAAAGATCACTCAACACTTTTTTGGTAGAGCTGTGAATCAAGTTCCTATGTGTATATACTCCAAAATTTGATGCAGATTTCAGCTCATCTGTCTTTAGTTTACTACAGTCTCATTGTCTGTACTTTGACTAGTAATTGCAGCTTCTTTTGTAGTCGCTGGAGAGAAATGGGAAGGAAGTTTTAGCCTGTATTTTGTGTAATATAGTTCGGTTGATTTTCTCAGAATAGGTTGGACATCTCTCTAATGGCTACAAAGAAAACCCTGGGGGACTAACCTGGACGTATACGTCTACATTTGTTGACATCTGCATTTATTCAGATGGATGTCACACTTAATTAATTTCATCCACACTGTGCTGCCTGAAAGTTGTTACATTAACCATGTTACACCAAGTAGAAATGGCAGCTAATATA
>VZTM01023501.1:22989-55308 GCA_013400555.1 Jacana jacana | reverse complement strand
AACAGTCTCTGAACAATGTGCTGTTAATTTCAGACTTTAGTCACTTAGAAGAGGCACAGCTAAAAAAGTAAAACTACTGAACAGAAAATTGGTTTGTTTTACCTCAAACCAGGACAGGGGGTTTGGTTGTAATCTGTAAAGCGTGGAGAAAGGAGAACAGGTCCTGCCTCTGAGCTTGTTGCTATAAGATCACAGAGGCCTTCACTACCAAGCAAAAGCAGCAGAAGGGACTAGAAACCTGCTTGTTTGAAAATTATTAACATGTCTCTCAGTCAGGTCACCCCTGAGCAGAACGGAGCATCCCCACTGAAGCAGCAGTTAGAAAAGTTTTTCTCTGGCTGCCTTAATTTGCTACAATCCCTGGATATATTAAATTAATACCAGCTGTCAGACATTTTTCACTGTGTTCTGCTCTCTACTTGCTCTTTTTGTGCCGGAGTCTAAACATTGTACCAGCTAGGGTACTGCTTACGTCAAAAGTTTTTGTATCTTAAATTAGTCTGAGGTAAAAGATGTCAAATCAATATCTTGTTTGACGTCATGAGGTTGATTTGTATAATCTAATGGGGAAAATAAAAGTCCTGTCCTTTTTTTCCAAATTAGTGGTGGAGAGTAATTAACCCAAATTCTTGGACTATCTTAATGACTTATTATTGTAATCGTAATAAATGCAACATATGTGCTAAATCTAGAAGGAAATATATTTTATACAGTGCTCAAAATTATCCCATCTGGACCAGTATTTTGTGACAACATAGAATGTCAGGACTAGAAACTTATTTATAGACATCTGCATACACACACACAAAAAAAAAAAACCCCAACAGATGTTATACTAAAATTTCTAGTTTTCTAGCAGTTCTATACACAGCTTAGATTTAGAACAAAATAAAAAATAAGCAAATTAAAAAAAAAAAAAAAGCCCTAAAAAATGTGAAGAAGGTTGGTGAAAAGGTACACAATCCTTGAGAACCTTAGCAAAGGTCATCCTTGGGGGTGAAGCCCAGATGCTGTCAATGTCAATGGAAGCTTTCAGTTTGCAGACAAAGGATCCAGGTACCCCTCAAGACAGGTGGTGGTCGTGCATGCCAGGGGAGGTATGTGATGCTCCCACCTCCCCATGCTCCGACATGGGCATAAAGCACAATTTACTTTCTTACTGAAATAAAGAACCTAGCTACACATAGCTAAGTAGATCTCATAATCTGTGAATAAAAATACCCAATGATGTATCTTTACCGTTGAATAAGATGAAATACAGCAATCTTATCTGAGTCCCTGGCAGCCCTTATCTCAGGGACCACCACACAATGTCATGACTCCTGCCCAGTACTGTGGCAAGGACTTTCTGCAGCAGTACCAACAGCAGTGCCTTGTTTGTGCACCACTGCAAGGGAAGGCTGCGACCTTCCCTGGATCATATCACCATGTAAGATAGTGCTGCTTAAAGTGAAATCTTCGCCTGAGCCCTGAGTCCCTGGATCTGTCTGTATTTCCCACAAGCAGTATCAGCAGCACTCCCATAACAGCCCTGTGCTAGACACATTTGTAAGACACAGCAGAAACCCCAGGTGGCTTTAGTGATGAGTTGTTTTCTGCTGCAGCACCACCAGGTAACTCTTTCAACCAAAAGCACACCAACTTTCCTACAAGTTTGATCATACCCAGAGGAAAAAACAAGAAATTTTAGCTCACCGTCTGTCATATGACATAGGTGATAAGATCTATATGAAGACTAAGTCCTTACAGAGGTAGCCACAAGACCATTTTCTGTGTAACTTCACCATCCACCAGAGCACTCATAGAGTTACACAAAAGGGAAATATTTACATACTCCAAAAGCTGAGTAAGTGTATTACTCAAGGCTGAATTTCAACAAACTTGCCTGAGGCATAGACCAAATACTAAACTCTACAAAACTGTTACTGGATGAAGGTAACACATAGTAAAATAGTTTCCTGGGCAGAAGTCATTATCCCCGCAAACATGCACTTGCATGCATAAAATAATGAGTTATGTATCAATAAGTTCACAATCAGTCAAGCTGACAAGAAAAAGACTGAAGAGGAAGCAATGTTTTAGGAGTAAAGCACAATGATGACGTGAAAACTTGCGAGAATTAAAATGAGTGTGAGTGTAACAGAAAGTAAACAATTGTCTACAGTTAGCTACGTAAGTCAGAGCAGCTCTCATACCAGCTCCAATAGCAGCTCTAATATAAACAAGGACAGATAGATAGACCTAGACAGACCTGATATAAGTAAAGTTCTGATTAAGGAAAATACTGACACATGGACAAATGGAAGATGGGAGGAATGGTATAAAAAATAAAAATTACCTCCAATAAAGTGGAAGCAGAACTGAAAGATTTTGTGCATTCTCGATTAAAGAAATTAGGCAAACTCCATCTCAAAACTTCTATGGCTCTCCTCTGTGAAATTTCAGCTTTGGTAACAAACATTTTCCATAAACTTCTCTAATAGGGGAGGCACAATGTGGGTGGATAATAGGAAATTTGTGTCCATATTCAAAGAACAGGAAGGCCTGGTTAGCCAAGCACTGAGCCGCACACGCAAAAACTGTCCCCTCCAATGTTCCCTTGACCTGACAAAAATAGAATGCCTATCTCTCTTGTGAAGCAGAGAATTATCCTAAAGAGGATTCCCAGCCAAGCAGCTGGAATCAAGGAGAATAAGGAGTACATGGGAAGAGCGGTGTAGACTTGGAAAGTCTCAACACAGTTTTGCAAAGGCAAGTCCTGTTCTGCAAACCTCTTTTAGTTCTCTGGATGGATTATCAAGCCTGCAGAGGGGGATGCACAGTTGACAGATAATCTCTCTGCATTTCTAGCCCTTTCAGCAGCGTTATCTACCAAGGGCTTCTAAGGTAACTCAGCAGCCATACTACTGGAGGCAGCCAGCCATGGAGGGCGCTGACAGACAAAAGTCTTCAAGGGCTTGTCCTAGGACTCGTGGTGTTCAACAAATCCAGAGCAATCTGGAAACAGAAATGTGGTGACAAAGTTTGCTGATGCTTATTTATTCAGGGTAGCTGAAAAGGGCAATCTTCAACAGTTTCATGAGGACCTCATGAAACTGAACGACTGGATAATGGTACACAGACGAAATTCAGGGCAGATAAACACAAAGTCAGCCCCAGAGGGAAAAAAAAAATCCTAATTTCAGATGTCAGATGCTGGCTTCCAAATTGACCATTACCACTCAAGAGCAAAATTTTGAGGTTATGATAGATAGTTCCATAAATACATCAGCGTGCTGCTTGGTAGCAGTCTAAACAGCAAACTGAATATTAAGAATTATTGGAGAAGGAACAGAGAATAAAACCAAGAACATCATTATGTCCCTGTACAAATCCACAAATTGAATAGTGTTTGCAGTTCCACTACTGTCAACTTCAGCAGGACATAATGGAAATGGGAAGGGTTCAGAGAAGGGACAACAAAGATGCTCAAAGGTGTGGATTGTTTCCCACTAAGAAACAAATACAATATTGGTTATTGTTTCAGACTTCTCAGTCTGAAAAAGAAACAACTGAGGGAGAAAATTATAGAGGTCCACAAAAGCATGAGACCCTAAAGGGACAGAGGCACAGCATCTATTAGGTAACTCAAAAAATGCAGTGGGGGCCGGCTGTCCAGGAAGGGCACTGTGGCATCAGTCACAGGAGGAGTCACTTTGCCAATCAAGGTCTGCAGGAAGAGATAAGGTCTCATTAAATCAAACACTCTAGTTGGGGAAAAGATGACAAATTCCTGGACATGTCCATCCTTCTTCAGGTTGGTTTGCATCTACCAGACTATACATCCATCAAGAAAACGTCTCTCTCAGAGCTGGTATTGAAATGTCTTAAACTTTTCTATTTTCACAATGGCTTGATTAGATTTTGTTTATGCAGCACAATACATGTCCATTGTACTGTCCTCATGGTGTCCATGTGCTGGCTGAAGCTCAGATGATCTAGCTGAGGTGGGAATGGAAGCACTGAGAAAGAAGCTCCTGTCTATAGAGCATTATTTCCCCAGGAAAACTTCCTATCCCATCACCACAACAATTTCTGTCTTTTCAGTGTGCTGGGATGTCACTCCATACACTACAACACATGGAATCACAGAAGAAAAATCACTAGAGCTACTAACAGATGAAGCAGATAGTAATGCACTTTGTAGCACAGTTTATCCTTTTGTCTGCTCTCAAAAAAGCAGGAAAACCCTCTACTGAACCACTTTCGCATACCTCATACAAACACAAAACTACCCAATCCCACAAGTTCCAGGGCCTCATCCAAAATACAGCTCAAGATATATACAAGCTGCAAATGTGCTGATCCTTCAAACTGAGAGTAACTTCACTTTTAACTGCATGCCATTATTGTACACAAAGAAAGGATCCCCCTGCACACCCTTTTCCAGCTCATTCCATAAGGAACCAGAGCCTGCAGCTCAACATTTTATACCTCTGCAGCACCCCCTTTAGTTTGAACACTGCTCAGTGCAGAAAAACCTAGTCACACCTTGATGAGTCTCCATTCATCACTTAGAGATGCCTTTTAATTAGAAAAAAAAAAAAGAAAGAGTGCTTCCCTCTGTAACAGGAGTGCTTAACAGGCAGCTGTATATTCTCTTTTTTTCTGGTGGGTAAGACATATATGTAAGTGATATCATTCAGCAGTGTCTGTGCATCTGTTCATGCCTCTGTGTTACAGGTTGATAAGGAAGAAATGCGGCAATCCATAAGAAAGTGCTGTTGCTGAGCTCTCATCTGAGCCATGTGCTATGATGGTATCTTCCCTGATTTACAGTCCAGTGCATTCAATTCTTGTGACGTGCAGTCTGGAAGCACTCTGCACTTTCCTTCCTCTGTATTAATCCAGTGGAACAGGAGCTTTTTATCTTACCTTCTCTCTCCCAGCCCCCAACCAGAAGAGAAATCTTTAACAGTACAGAATGATAGAGTATCTGCCCAATGTAAAGCTACTGAATAGGAGTTATTTGTTCTCATACTTATTATTCCATTCTTGGAAATTAAATACATTTGCCATCTGTTACCTCAATGACCTACAGAGCGTGTCAGTGGAGCTCTGCCCATGCTGGCATCACCTGTGATCACTTTGGAAGTCTTTGCCAGATACAGCAGTACCGAGACAAGGAAACAAGAATGCTCTGATAGAATTAGTGGAACACGCACCAGGGACACAGTCATTAAAATGCTGCAGAATTAATTTCAGTCTGGAAATTATCCGTGACCTAAATGCCTCTCATAGATTACCAATTCTAATGACTTTTTGCCTAATGGCACATTAAAAGCAGTTTTCCATCATTTTTAATTAATTGTGGAAAGCAAACAAACATCCACATGTCTGATAGCATAGCCTCAATTCTGTAAACCGAGGTATACATTTAAATTTACTCGCGGGTAGCTCTTTTAACTTCGTACATACAAAAAACCCAAGAAACCAACTACATTCATCTGCACTTGCAAAAGCAGAGCCAAGGATCATCACCAATCTTCTTTCCTCACAAATGAAAATATGTTCTTTCTTTTTGTTCCAGAGCACTTGTGGTGGAGACCGGTTAGTCTCTTTGTTGTGAGGTTAGAATGGGGGAGTGGGAGCTAGGAAGGAATGCGTGGAAAGGAGGAGAGAAAGAATAAAGTAAACATTTCACAACAGTCTCCAATGAAAGTTACCACAAGCCATGCCAGTGCTGCCAGATGGATTGGGTAAATATGAATTTCAACAGATTTTCCTCAGAGATATCGTCCTAGCTTGAAAAGCGACTCCATAAAAGTTGATTGCTTATGGTTTGGGTTTATTGCATCTCAGCAGCTTCAGCCTAGATGTGCTCTGTTTAATAGAAAACCCACAAAGCAAACAAAATTCCTTTCTTAACTAAAAATTACTCCCCATGAGGCATTAGACTGGCACAAGATTCAGATTTATCATATCCTGACTTAGAGCTATTCCTGAAGTTTTATTATTTTCCTTCTTTTCACATACTAATTTGAAATCTAATGTTACTCTATAAGGTTAAGCAGCTGCTGTGCACAATTGTGGAATGACTACGTATGAGCAAGGCGCAGAGATTTTTATACGTATTATATACAAGCAGATATACAGCACTGGCCCAAGACACGTGAAACTTCAAGCAGGTAAAGAGTGCATCACAGTTAAGCAGAAATCATGCTTGGTCAGGGCTTCCTGGGACTGCAGCCCAGCAGATGAAAGCGTGTATACTAGAGTATTATCAGAACCAGAATCAACCACAGTAAGTTTCTGAGAGCAAATATTTACTAGTTGCATCTAAAGAGCTGATGTATCCTTCAGACCTGCAAGTCTTTTTTCTGGGTTCTTACCACTAATTAAATATGTCAAAACTAGGTCCTTTCAGGAGAACAAATATAAACACAGGCTTATAAAAGAAGCCACAGGCCTATTGCTTTATACCTTATTAATGAAGGGGAATAGCCTCGCGGCCTGGGAAGGTATTTAATGAAAATACGCAATGCAAGCTGAATGTTGGGCTGGATACTGTTATTGGCCTCTGCTCAGTCGAAACTGCTTTTGCTACCAATTATTATGGTAAAGCAAAAATGGCAACACCAAAGTCCTCAGATATCCCTGAGCAGCCATTCAGCTCAGACTGTAAGCACAGCACGAGAGTCTCACGAGTCCCTCTGCCCCTTTCAGGAGGAGCTCGTTAGCCAAGCATCAGGGCCAAGTCTTTTTTATCTACCATCTGCCCTGGACGAGAGGCACATGGTGTTTTCCACCTCTATCCCACGTTTCCATTCTGTTTCTCTCATCCACAGACAAAAAAGATAAGCAGACCTTTGCTGTAAAAAACATGGCAATACACAGAGAAAAAGCACAGCAAAACCCACAAGGAGCCTCCCCGCAATTTCAGCACAGCCAGAATTACAGCCCCCAGACCTCCACCTGAGCAATGTGTTTCCAGTTTATTCTCAAGCTGAGGGAGAAAACTATTATTAAGGTTGAAAAGTCAGTACATGAAAGGCGGAGAACACCAAAATTAGAATTGCATTTGCAGTGTAGGTGGAAGATGAATGTTTTTTCCTAGCCAAGACAAGTCTGATGTTTTGGAATTCCTTCTCAGCTTGATTCGAGGTAAAAATCTGACATTCTGAGAATTACTGTTGCCTTAGTAAGTGTTTTCTTTTAATATTTTCAGAACACTTTGTTCTGATTTTGCCCTTTTCATTTTATGAATTCATTCATATAATACGAATCTTTAGGTTTAAAAACTGTTTTGCTCTAAAAAAAAAAACCAACCAAACAAAAAAACATTAAAAACAAAAGTTGAGCCTCTAAATGAAGAGAAAATAAATGGAAAATTCTGGACAATTTTGAAGTTTTTACCCAGAACTATCAGATTGGATGGTGCTGTTAAACCAGTCCTTTTCCTATCAATATTTTTGCTCAGTGCGCATTTCTGATTCTCCTTGTGGAGAACATAACCTCATGTCTCATTTACTGCCCGCTATTCAAACTGCACTTAGACAACATAATTGCTACCCTCCCGCTGAGCTTTGCTGTGGTGTTTCTCATCCACATGGCCTCTTCCCAGGCCCCTCAGCAGTATCCCAGACCCTTCTGCCTGATCTTGCCCAGCTGTGACCCCAACTTCTCCACCACACTCAACATATTCCTGCCCCAGTGTCCTGTTTTCAGCTGGGATAGAGTGAATTTTCTTCCTAGCAGCTGTTGCATTTTGGATTTAATATAAGTATAATGCTGATAACACATACTGTTTTAGCTGTTACTAAGTGATGTTTACATTAGGCAAGGACTTTTTCAGCTTCCTGTAGAAGCTGAGAGGGAGCATAGACAGGAAAAGCTGACCAAAGGAATATTCCATACCACAGACCTCATGCTCAGTATATAAATGGGGTTTTGCTGTGGGGGCAGGAATCTGCAATCACTGCTGAGGACAAGCTGACAAACTGATCACCGACTGGTGAGAGCAACTTGTGTTGTATCAGTTTATTTAGTATATTCTTTTACTACTAGCATTGTTGTTATTATTTTCCTCTTTCATTACTGTTCTATTAAACTGTCTTCATCTCAACCCATAAGGAGTTTTTTTGGTTTTCTTTCCCCTTCCTCCCTCTTCTACTCAGGGTGAGGCAGGTGGGGAGGGGAAGTTAGCGAGCAGCTGTGTGGTCCTAGTTGCTGGCTGGGTTAAACCATTACACCCAGTTACATCTTTTCCTTTAACACCATTTTATAGCTCATCACAAGGGTATTTTTATTTCCCAGTGCAGACTAACCATTACTCGCTGGGTTTTCTGTCCCCAGCCACTTATGTCTCTTCCCGTCTGACGTTCCCTACCCGCAACTCACAGGGAAGACCTCCTCCACACTCCACCAACCCCCTTCAAAAATAAATACCAGCTTGAGACAGACTTCTGACAAACATAATTTCAGCCTATGCAGTTAAGTCTGTCAAAGTAATACAAAACTAACAAGTTTTCTAATCAAAAGCATTAGGCAGCCTTAATAAATAATGTATTTTTTGTTGTTGTTGATGAAGGAAGAGTCAGGCTTTCTACAACATGAAACTGACTTGCCTTCTTGGGGGCAATTTTCCCATCTTTTACCTCTCTCCCCACACCTGCCTACTGTGCCTCTTTCCACTTCTTTAATCTGTCCTGTTCCTTCTCACATTTTAGGCAGATACCAAGTTTCATCAAAACAGGTCAAGGCCTGACTAACTGTCCTCTAAAGAGGAAGAACTCATTGAACCACTGTGAGAGAAATCTCAGGTATCCAAGCCATAGCAAGTGATATCAACACTTCTATGTATTATTTGTTCGTGGATTAAGGAATATAAACTGATTTATATTTTATCCCAGCAAGATAAATATTTATTATTCATTTCAATGGGCCCATAAAGCAAATAAACATCAAAGCACAGGCTATTGGTGGTAGGGACTCCAGAGATGCACTAGTTAAAGCAATAGTCCTGGATAGGTCAACAACTCCATATTTCAAAACCTGCCTACAGGTTCTGCTGCTGGAAATCATGGTGCTGTTGCAGAAAGAGAAATTACTGCAGGGAGAGGACATGTGCCAGGTGGGAGCAGAGAGTTCTCTTGCATTGCTGTCCACCAGTGCTGGCATATTCTGAATACACTGGCTTTGCCCAAAGGAAAGACATCAGCCTCTCCTGGTGTGTGGCACGGTCAAGAAAGCGTTACTGTCCTCCCTCATGGATATCATGTTTTTTTCCAAATGACAAGCAGAAAGGTATGTGAGGGGAACACAAAAAGAAATTTTACATTTCCTAGCAAGTCAACTAACGTCCTGACACAGGGGCTAGGTGGCTTTTAGTATAACATTTAGCGACAGAAGCATCACAGAAGTAGCACATAGTAACCAAAGTGAATGCCACAGCTCACACTGGAGGCACCCTGTTTCCTGTGGACAACACTGGTCAAACTACAGCAATGCCTGAAGTGGCCCCACAGGTCCTTTTCTGCCAGGCACCCAAATGAGCCCAGAGCCAGAGGGTATCCCTGGCAGTCCATAGAGACAGGGGCTGGGATGGTGAAAAAGAAACCTGGAGAAGCAGATCGATGCCCAGCGTGGTGGGACGCTTGCAGACTTGCAGCCTGTCCACATTGCAAGTCACTCAAGGAGCAGCTTACAGGCACCTGCCAAAACATAATGGCAGCACACAAGAATTTAGGAGGAGGAGGAAGCTCTGCAATCTGGCAAGGGCTAGACCGCTGTCACCTACCCTTGTCTGGGAATATTGCACCACAGGTGGTGACCTAGTGCTAGCTATGAGACAAGATTGCTCCAGCAGCTTTAAGACTTGCAGTTATGTTCATTAAAAGGTATCCTTGGGAGCGATAGATCAGAAAAAATACCACTCTGGGCAATTAGTTTTTATCTGATTTAATTAAAGAGCTGCATAGTTGTATGCTGTTAAATACACAATGCTAAGCATCCACCAAAGTTGCTCATTCCCACACCATTTTTCCACCTAGGGAGTGTATTAGAAGGACACCAGAACCAGAGTTCATTACCTCTAAAATGAAAAAGACCTACCTGATTTCATGAACTAGGTCAGCAACTGCAAAATAAAAGTGTGCCGAGGAATTCTGAGACCTTGGTATATCTTCCAAAAACCTGAAACTCAGAAAGGGTCTGTTCACCTGGAGTTAGGCTTGAAAACAGTTTCCAATGTACAGTTGTGCAGTAAGGGCCATCTAATTGTGGCAAAAGTTATTGTTGTGAATTTAAGGGCTCAGATATGGCACATTAAGATGAAAATGTAGCAAAGACAGCATGAGTAGTGTGTTAAAAGAAAAGAAAACAAAAAAGATTAAAAAATCCCTATGAGTGTTGACTCAGCAGGGTGCAAGCTTTAAAGCAGGATCAACACCCACATTGAGCCCAGTATGCACCAGAACCAGGGAAAAATGAGAAAGGAACACAAGCAGTATTCATGAACCGAGGCAACTTTTTAGAAAACACCATTTCCCATGCTTCATTTTCACCACTAAGCCTGTTCTTTATGGAGAAGCAGTCTTCTTGTTTGGACAGCAGGACTCAGGTCCTGCATCGAGAAAAGTCTAGCACTGACTCCTGCACATGCTCCACTGTCCTGCTCACCACCCTAGCCAGCACAGTTCTAGGGCCAGTCGTAGATGCTGGGAGACTTTGAGCAGGGCCAGAGGGAACCATACCACTGCCTGGCCCCTCACAAGAGCAGACTGAACCAGTCAACTGATGAGGAAGCAATGGAAAATCAAAGGCTGAATAAAATCTAGCAAACACAGGAGTAATCTTGAACTCTTCCACTGGCTGGCAACAACTTCTCACCTGAATTTTCTCCTTCTTCACTAACAGAATTGTTACATTTTAAAAATTACCCTAGGCCTTCTCTCCTCTGCCTTCCCACCACATACTTTTCCTAATCACCCTGTTTGCAGAAATTGCAAGTGGCTCTGACTGATTTAGAGGAAAAAACAGACCATAAAAATAGTTACATTGACTTTGCTTTGTTTAATATGTTTTAATTACTTTGTTTCATAATATTAAAGAGGGGATTCGAGCCCATTGGCTCAAAACCGCATAAAACAAACAAGCAATGAGCTTTGTCAGGATGAGATGCACACAGAAGACCATTTCTTTTCCATCAGCCATGCGATTTCCAAACAACACAGTATTTGTATGCTCTTCGTGTTCAGTCAGTTTCAGATCACGGTGGTGATTAATGAGATGCTACACTCACGGGTCATACTAACATGAAAGCACGTGGCAGAGCCTCAGCCACAGAGCTACATCAACAATCTCTTTGCTTTAAAAAAAAAAAAGTGCAGCAGGAATCGCATGTAAACAGATTGTCTGAAAGCCAGGGAGACATTTTTGAAGATGGGCTCACAGCCTCCAAAAGAGAGAGTTCCACTATCTTCACAGAAAAAATTTAATACGTTTGGATTTTTTTTGCCCAATTTAACAAGCTAGATCAGATCAGCAGGGGTCAGGAACATCTGAGCCAATTCAAGGGGAACTGGAGCATGGAGGACCACGGAGAAACCAGGCAGCTGCCCCAGAAGTAACAGCCTTTGCTGACAGCAACGACTGGAAAGATTGGCTCTGCCAGTGCTACGAAACTTCGCCCCAATTTGTAACACAGGTAACAACCACTACCACAAAGTAAAGGCATACAGCATTAGGTAAGATGCTTGCTACCTCTCAGCAACATACATGTTTTTAAGAAATAATGATGAAACTAAATAAAAAACTAATGGGACAAAACTAAATGGACAGTAAGTTATTGAAGGTGTATATGATGTGCAGGATTATCAGCGTCAGATTGCAAATGTTTATGGCCCTTTTTAACACACTGTTTAAGTCAGCGCTGTCTCCTTGTTTTCTAGTACAAAATGCCTGGAGTGAAAAAAACAGGAATAAGAGTGGCACAAGCTGTAATTGAATGTGCACATCAGGATCTTTCTGGGGAAAAATTACACTGTAGATTCTCAAATTAACATAAAAAACTCAAGGTCACTTTGTAACTGCAATTTAATTTATCTTTTGCAGTCCATAGGGGGAAAATCTCCCTCCCCAGCTCAACTGCTGCAGGAATTAGGATTCACTGATCAATCTTTGAGAAAGACCCCATGACAAGGTATTAGAACTTTCAAATCCAAAACTTGAAAATTATCCTTTGATAATATGAGACTTGACCTTAGCTCTTCACGGTCCAAGCATGCTTTGCAACTGGACATTATAAGTCACATAAAGAACCTTTTTGGAACATTATTTTTCTTCTCATGAATGTCAAGAGTACCCCTTGCTAGAAGGAGTCTACAGCATATGCATGTTCAGATGAACATGCAAACTTTCAAAACTAATGTAGAAAAAAGAGCCCTAATTTAAGTGAAAACTCTTCAGATTCATTCCTGTCGTCTGATAGATAGTAAACCAGCCTCATCACACCTCATATTTTACAAAGGACCCAGTGCTGTTCCTAGAATCCACCTATGTAAAAGAGAAGAACGAAATAAACAGAGTTCTCCCCCTCTCACCATCCCAAGAAAGGTGATAGAGGAAAAGGGATAAAATAACTTTTCCTGTGATTTGCTCATTTGTATAAATCTAGTGGAGAAAAGATCCATTTCTGTGCTCCTGCTCCCACATTTTCTGTTTCCTGAGTAAGTGACAACTCTACAGCCAAGATCTCCATTCCACAATACTTTTGGAGCTTTCAGTGTACCTGCTGTAACATCCAAGCTGAAATCCGTAACTAAACAAACACACATGCAACCAGGCAGGACTAAAGAAGACTCATCAGCACTGAAGGTGTGCTTCAGACTTATTTCAGATTCATGTATCCAGTTCCTACCATCCCATTCAATTCTAAGCTTGGGTTGGAAATTAGAGTAATTTTACTCTGTAGCCAAGTTTGTTTCAAGGAGGAAAGTAGCAGGGCAAGAAACAAACTCAAGCATCCTAAAGTACTAGCTCCATGATTAACCAATTTAAATTTCAAAAAATCCAACCCAAACATGACATATACTAATTCAGAAAGAACATTAATAATCTTTGAACTCTTTGGTTGTCCTATGGGTTGAGACTCACAAACAGATTTCAATCTCCTTTCAATCATCTCCCCTCATGAAAAAAGATCCAACATAACACAAGAACAGTCTAAAGGAGAGTAAACTTAGAGCAAAAGATACAGGGACTCCCAGGAGTTAATAAAGCTGAATGTAAGAATTCAGTTTTTACAAATAGAAACATATCCTTGCATCCTTTTTAATTTTTGCTTCCTAAAGCACCTACAAAAATTTTTCATCCACAGACTTCACTGGTCTCTCTTTTCTTTATTTGTCTTCACACTGTACTGCAGTTTTGCTATGTATTAGTGCTGGCTTTCAGGCCAGCTGTTTATCAATCAAACTACTAAGAACCTCAGGCCTTGAAATAGCTGCAAGATAACCAGAGAAAAAAAACCAGGGCCCCCTCCTGTAGCCCAGTAATGCTAATGACAAGCATCAGAGCCCGAAAATATCACAAAGTCAACTCAGCACGGAAAACTTGTTGTTCAGAAAACTTGAAATTGTTGTTATGAAACCAACTCTCACCAAATCTACCCATAAGAACAATTTAACATTTGGATTAGATCCGCTTGTGTACTTTGCCTCCCCCAGCAGCCAGGAACAGAAGCACGGGTGCAAAAATGGCCCCATGGTGACAATTCCTCAGGACATTACCTCAGCTTCCAAAGTTTTGTCGCTAGAGACATTCCTGAATCAGATTTTGCATATTCTGTCTATTTCTGTTAATTCTTGAACCGTTTTTGCTCAACTGTTATTTCCTTTGCTTCAGTCTACCACCAGGTTGCTCTCCTATTGCTGTTACGGGAGAGAGAGGGCAAAGTTGGATTTCCAGAGCTCTGCCCACACTGAGGAGAAAAAAAAAAGAAGCATGGGGAGCACAGTGGATACACAGCCAACCTGAGTGGATAACTAACCCAGCAGAGCTACATTGGCTACACTGTTTCATGTTCTTTGAACTTTTAGGACTTACTTTGTCATCTTGCCCCTTCACTTTCATGTGGGCAAGAAACCTGGCAGGAGAAGAGAGAGAAAACCCTTGTTTTGCTGTGAGTATTTGTTTGGGTTTCGTGGTTCCAGATGAAACCTGAACAAAAGGAAGAGAGACCCAGATCAGGCACTCCAGGCACTTCAGGTATTACTGCTAAGTTTATCGCAACCCATCTCAAAACAAGACTGTAGAAGGGAATGAGAACTCCTTCACGTCACTTTGTGCTTGGAAGCAGGGGCTCGAGAAGAGGAGCAATACCCACTCCCACAACTGTGAACATGGATCCCTGTGCTGCTAGAAGCTGCTGTTGTCACCTAATTTAATATCAGTGCAGTTCAAATGAGTACATGTTGGTAAACAAAGCAGCAACGTAAGGGCAGCATCCTGTTTACATTTCACTACAGGATGATTCATTTATGGTTCTTCAGTGGAGCAGAGGCTGTAATCATGCAAAAGGTCAGCAGTTTCTGCTAAAACTTTTGTATTTAGTCAGATAGTGCTTAGGTTAAAAAAAAATCCAGTGTTGATATAATCCTGCTGAACAATCTTCATCTTTCCTGGAAATCAAGAGTTTGACGTAAATGGAACTTCTTGAATTTAAGGTATGGAAAACACTCCCCCTGTTTCAAAAGAAAGTTGATTGCCTTCGAGTACAACAAATGTAATCTGCCTGCAAACCACGCCTTCTGGTGAATGCTGGCAACATGCTGTCTCCAACAGATCCCCAAAACAGATCCCCAGCACTGCCAGATTTGCAAGGTGAAGGAAGAAGAAACCACCCTGAGCATTAATGGCCTCTGTTAAATGAGGCTGGGGGAAGCTCTGTCATTTTTTTGGCTAAATTAGTTGTTTTGACCAAATAATCTAAAGCACTCGCCCTTCTACTATACAGCAGATGGCCAGCAGGATCAGCCATTTAACTTCAGCATTAAGATATCGAACACGACATCCGGCACAGCAGGAGCTCATCAGTTTCTGACGAGCAACGATTTCTTCTTTTGCCTGAAATCTTGTCTTCCTTCCCAATCAGTGAGCGTTACCTTTAGCATGCATTATGTGGAGCTTCTTGTGGTGAGGCTTCACTGTGAAGGTAACACTACATGTGCAGGCAGTCCTTGTCCCCGGTCTCTGAAGAAATGTACTTTATGAAATCTGTGCACGTGTTCCCAAACAAGCTATCGATTTAGAAGGTGACACCAACTCTTAAATATAGCAAACCCTCCCAAGGTGTATCCTCTTCAAACACTAAACTTAGCTCACTTATACCAGAATACATATGAGGAACAACCTTTCCCAGCTGTTAGAAGAGTCTGACCTGACAGTGCTACGTGATTTATATTATAATAAAATAAACATGGCCTCTGAGAAGGTTAAAGCTACTTACTGCTTTCCAAATACTCCCTCCCATACACATGTTCAAGCCAGAGATGTCCTTAAATCAGTAACTACTTCAATAAGCCCTCGAGGAACTAGGATATAATTATTACAGCACAAGCTCCTGATTAAGGACTTGTTTGAAAAAGGGCTCATTAATTTGCATGCACATCTGATTGACTGTGATGGGAGGGAGCCAGCAGAGAGTTACGCAGGGCAATGGTTCCTCTACACAGTGCCCAAAGCATGAAATATACATCCATTAGAAGAATTGCCACCTGTTTGCTTTGCATCTCTTCTATACTTTAACCCCTAAAAACTCAGATCTCTCCTTTTCTTGCTGGCCTAATTAATATTAACAGTTCTGTACAAGTCCATCCAGATTTTAAAGACATTCACAAAAAATAAGGCAGTCCAGGAAATTCTGCCCTGTTTCCAAAGAGTTCACAACAGGAGACAGGTAGACCAGCACAGCTGGGGAAAAAAATTGCTGTGTATATTCCACTCTATATATATTCATATAGAAGTTTCACTTCTATATGAAATAGAGCCATCTTAGAGCAATATGAAAAGTAACACTGTACAACTGTTAACATTATAATAAGAAAAGCTCAGAAAAATGTGAAATAGCTCAATTTCATGAGTACATTTTAATAAGCAAGAAAGATTTAATCACAGTTTTACCTGCACTGTGAAAAGGGAGGTCTATAAGCTCCTTAAGTAACTGAATTATCACAGGACAGTTGCCTAGAGTTACACCGGAAACAAAAAAGAAGGTAGATGAAACTACTGCACTACTTCAGCAAGACAAAGACCATTGGAACAGGAACAATGGGAATAATAAATACACAGGAGTACACAGGCCAATTTGCTTGGCAACATTCCCCAGCATCAGCTAATGGTACCACGAACCCATGGCAAGGATGGAGGCCTGCCTGCAGAGCAGCCCAGGTGCCAGCAGAAAACTCTCCACCTCCAGATCCACCACCAACTCTGGCACAGGTGCGAGCGGCCACTTGGGCTCAAATTTGCCATGGCTGTGTATAGCTGGTGGGAAGTACACACAACCTCTTTTTGAAGAAGACACCCTGGTGCTGACTCTGTTTTGATGGAGTGTTCTGGGAGAAAGTGGATAAAGTTGTGCAGGGGTGTCAGGAAGGCTCATTTTCTTTGTACCCTGGCACAGCAGAAATCCAGAGCTAACGTGTTTGTTCTCCCAGTTATTTTTGCACTTCTTCCATTTGTATAATATTCAGTCTTTCATGTCAGACTCTGGTGCTGCTTTCAAGCAAGTGTCACATCTTGCAGACAAAATCCTTCTTGTTCTTAATTCCATAATAAATGGTTGCAAGCTCTCTGGGAGCAATAGTCCCTCTCTGCAGAGTGTTTGACATTACCAGGTATTTAGGCATCACCACTAACACACAAATTTTTCACCTGCTGACTATTCCAACCATTCATAAGCTTTTTCCCAAACTCTAGGTTTCTGTTTTGGTTTGGTTTGCTTTCCTAAATATCCACTTGCCTGTTTGTCTCAGCAAAAACATTCCTGTGTTTGCAGTTAAACTTTCCTCCACAATTTCAAAGTGATCACGTCAGCAGCTGATACCCTTCTTCTGGACATAGATTACACAGTTCTTTCCAAGGACCATTTTTCCCCCCTCTCCTCCTCCCTACAGATGAATTCTTGCACTCCTGACAACAGAGTACTATCGATATCTAGACCCTGGAAAGTAGTTTGATCTGCGAAAGGACCACCTGTGAGGTGGACAACTGCCAAGTATTCAGGCCTTCTCCTACAAACCTTGCACAAGGACAAAGATAAGTGTGTTCTTCTGCCTTCCTATCCATTTCCCCTCCAGTGTGCTTCCCTCGCATTGTTCTGCTTGCTTTCACACTGGCAATAAACACAGAGGGCTGATAGCAGAGAACGGCAGCAGCTCTCTGCTGTCGGTGGTTATTTAGCAGCTAACAAACACGTTAGTGCCCTGCTGGGCAGGTCAGCCATCTTCATACAACCTGATTTTAGGGACAAATCCTTTCCCAGCACCACGGTGGTTCTGGCAGAGCAGCAGCCAGAACCGGCACCCCACAATATCCAGGGTGGATTTGCAGGATTCTGTGTGTGACAACTGGGGCACGCACATGCTTTCACAGTGCCCCTGCTGCAGCAAGACCTCTCAGTTCCTACTGGAGACAGTTGTGTGACTCTGGTTCCATTATATATAAAATATATATAAATCACATTGTGACCAACTCCACCCAGTGCTTTTGTTGAGGATGGTAGAACCAGAACACAATAGGAGATTTTAAAACTCATAAAATGCAAATCATCATACTTAGATGAACAGTGCCAGCTGGTGTTGGGTCCAAGGAAATCTTGACTTTCTGTATAAACATGGTTTTAGTAAGAGCTCAGTAGGAATGGAAATATTTTCCTGAGGAGTAGAGAAGAAAGATGGTTTAATCAAGCTGTCTCTGCAAGGCTGCAAATCAAGTATTATTCTGGTGCATGGGAGCTTTGCAGTTTATATAACCTGCCTGCAGGAATACCAGAGAGATCCAGAAAGAAAAGTGAAAATTGCCGAAATCAATATGAACAGGAAAATGCTCAAAATCACTAAGACGTGAAGCGAGTTATTTTCATTGCTCAATAAACAGGGAAGAAAATGGAGCTTTAACACCTGCAGGTAATGACTCACACCAATGCAGGTTAAAAAAGAAACACTGACTTTGGCCCTACGATTTTATTGCTGTGACAGGCACTGAGAGTTAGGAAAGAATATTACAAATAATGCCAACACAGAGCTAAATATTACAAAAGTGTATTTCCATTCCATTAAGAAAAGATCTTACACACGAAAGCCAAGAGCTGTTGATTGCTGCTTTTGTTTCCCAAACGTAAACCCATGCACATTGTAAGGTCTATAAAACCAACAAACAAACATGATGAGTTCATTGGACCAAGTGTTCACTTTAACCCCAGAATATATTAATCTGTATATACAAACACTGTGTGAGAAGAGCTCTCTGTTTCTCAATTACACACTGCGGTTTTTAGACATATGGTAAATAACCTTTGGAAAGACTGCCTCCCATTTCCCTGCATAGTTAGCCAACATGAATATAAATCACAGACTTCATGACAAAACAAAGAAACGGCTTTCTTGAAAGGTCCTGAGAAGTGGAGCCATTTGTCCCGTGCTCGGTGAGCGCACTTGGCAGCAGTGACCCCAGACATGATTCCTGGTGACAGCCTCGTCCCCTGCAACATTCCTCATGACTGGGGAGAGTGTAGCAGGGGGACACACCAGCCCTCTTACTTTGCAAAGAACCGCCGCCATCTTCAAAAGTTACCCTCTGCTTTAGTACAGCCTGAAAAGTGATAGTTGGCCAGCATGAGAAGTATCCACTGGAGATGTGTTATTAGAAAGGTCTGTAGATACTACACTGGCAGAGGTGCCACCTGTAGGTTATTAAACAGGCAGCACAGGAAGGAGACAGTATGATTACTCCTCATCTGCTCTTCCAGGTCACCACTCAGGCTTAATCAGTCCATACCTGCCACACTTGAAAATAATCTTGAGTGTGAGCCGTCAAACCTCAGCAGAGAGTTATATTTCGCTTCACCAATGTAGGGGTTTAATCCACAACAAACAGACACTAACTTGTTATGACTCTTGGGAGGTAGACTCAGCCTGGAGGGAGGGTCAGGGCACAGTCTGCTTACAAAACGCAGCACATGCTGCAGTCGGGTGCTCTCCCATGAACATCCTCATGTTTCTTCAAACCAGGTGCCTCCAGTAAAAGCTGCATCCCTGCCTGCTGCAGTGAACGATGTATCTTTGGACACCCAGGCCTTAGTCTCTACAACAACAGAATGAAAATTTTCAAAGCATGTTCTTTAACAGGGAAAGCAGAAACAATGAAACATCCAACAGAAAGTGAGATGGTTCAAATAAGAAACAAAGGACTGAAACAGGATCTGTTCTTGGAGTCTTCACAGAGCTTTAAAAATTTTATGTAAATGCATACACACACAGACGCTTTTTCTGTGGGGTAAGAATCAAAAATCAGCAGACCTACAAAGAATATTTCTGATTTTTTAATAGATTTCCACCTCCAACAGAAAGTCACACAAGGTTTAATAGGAAAAAAACTTAAGTCTTCAGCTGAAAAAATGTACATTTCCTAGTTAAAATCCTGATCTCCAGAATGTACTACATCTTACATCACATCGCAAGGTGACTGAGATGATTGCTCAGCTCTCCCACATTCCACCTTGCTCTATTGTCCCGTTCCTCTAGAAAAGAGATGGTGGTGAGTACACCCAGTGCCATCACTCAAACACCCACTGCCCTGGGAGCCTGATCCCTCACATTTTGACCTGCTTTATGTAGTCTGCTTTTACCTGTACTCTACAAAATGTTCTTTCTTGGAGAAAGGAATCATTTAGGCCTGTCTTAGAGGAAATGGTAATAGTTTTATGGGACTGAAGCTCTTAGACTTCCTTCCACTGTGCAGTTCCGACTCCAGGACTAGCACATGGGGATGCTGCCTGCTGACAGCAGTGCCACACACCATGCATGACCCAGCTTGGTGCAGCACTGCTGGAATCATCAGCATGTGACAGTCATAACCTGGCTCTGCCTCTCGCATAGTGAGGAGAAATCCTTGGATTTGAATGATATTGCTGCTGAGCAAAGGGAGAATGGAAATGCCCAAGCTCTTACCACAAGGAAAAAAAAGGCAATTGAAGAAGTGGTGGGAGATGAGGACAGAAGAGCTCTTTTAAATGACTGTTTGCAGGTGGGTTTTGTGGGGCTTTTTAAAGGAATGAAAATCGAGGCTTTGATTTAAATGCTGAACAAAGTGAATGTCCACGTGAGAGGTATAGTAAAAACTCTTGACTCTCACCTTAACTCAAGTGGAGGTGTAGGCAGATGGGGAATAATTCATCCACTACAGAATTAACAAGAATGAGAGCTGTGAATTTATTTCTCCCCTCTTGGATGGACACCTCCTGCTGTTTTCCACGGAGCTGGACACACCAGCAGGCAGCTTTATTTCACTTGAACCAATTGTAGCACAAAAGCCAGCCTCTCCTCCTTCAGTGGCAGACTCCATGAACCCCCAAAGTCTTACCGTAAAAGAGTTTTCTACTGTGTAAGTGCCTCACCTCCATGACACACGTAGCCTTTGATTTTTATTTATAAAAGTCCTTAGCAGCTTTCTGCCCCCACACATCGCTGTTCCCTACAGCAGAAGTATGTGCCCACAGCTGCAAACACGACCAAGGAACTAGAGGGCATTTAACCCGGGACAAAAATACCTGCAGCGTCTCTTACCCAAATTACTGTGACAACAGAAGAAACTAGTGAGAAGTGTTGTCTTACTCCCTGAGCAAGAGACACTGAGTATCACCCCACATCCCAGAGAGAGGGCTGTCATATTAATACATCTTATTCCCTAACTCTCTTAGATCTGGATAATGACAGATAAAACATGATTGCTTTCAAACAAAAGTCTAAAACCCAGTAGTGAACTCTTTTTTTCAACCATAGTGAGTGTCTGTAACTCCCACAGACGAGCAGGAATGGGATTGCTCTCCATCTTTGAAAAATGAGGTAATTACTCATAAAAATAAAGGTCCTTCATGCTAGCCACCCAGATTTGAAGATTTTTTCCAAAAGCCACAAAAACTTACTATAAGTGCTTATGGCTCATTTGCAACAAGCATGCATCAGCATCAGAACTACTGTGCAGGAGTGAGAGAAAAAACTTCTTATAAAAAATCCAGTGGACATTAAAAACAAACAAACACACACACACACAAACAAAACCCTTAAGTGAGTTGTGAGTTGCAGACTAAAAAGAGATCTCATCCCAACCCTGAGGAGAAACAACCTAGCTGCAAAAGCGTATGACAGGACATATCAACTATACCTCTTCTGTCCTCTAGTGTCAGCTTTTTGTAATGAACAGAATCAGAATAAGCCTTTATCTATTGTCCATTTTAACTGAGGGACAAGGGATAGGGGGGGTTGACTGTTTGTTTGTTTGTTTATGTTTTATTTTTAAGCAAAGAAAAACCTATGCTGTTGTGAATACTGAACACTGGTAGGGACTCCTCTGGAAAAGAGGTCCAGCTTTGACTGAAAAGCATCAGCATTCCCCCAAACTAACTGCATAGTTTCAGGGAGCAGAACATGAATGCAACCAGTGAAACCAGTCATCTTTAGATTTACTTCAGGGTAGAATCACAGCAAAACAGAGAACACAACTGGTTTTGCTCCCAGCTTTTCTTTAAACAAATGTTCATGTATACACAGAGCTTGCATAGCTAAAAATAACAGGACGGTCTTTCCCTCTTTGATTTACAATATACCTATACGTGCAGGCTGTTCTGCTTAAGGACACCTCTAGCTAAACTCCAATCCACAGCAGGCAGTTCCTGTTATTATGTATATGTATATAAAACAAATTATTCCAAAGTAGAGCAGTTCTATGAACAGTGCAATTGTCTCTGCATTTAAAGGTTGATATAGTAAGGTATCAAAAAGCCCTAGAATACCTAGTTACACTAGTTTAGAAAAACAAGATCAGATTAACTAATAATAGTTACACAAAGACCTGTGACTAGAGCAGGAGCAGAGATGAGAGCCAGCCGAAGATCTCCAGCACCCTCTTCTGGTTGCTGGGTTCCACAGCTAGAAACCTCCCTTCTGCTCAAGTGACATTGACATACCCAGTTAATAATACTCACCGGGTGACAGCTACAGGGATGCCAGTGCCCTCAGCAGCAACAGAGTGAACAATATAGGACATCCTATTGTTTTGAAAATTTCAGGAAGAAATTTCAGCTGTTGCAATTTTGTTCCTATGAGTCTCAGCATCCATTATTTGCATTATTGCACTTACTAAAAGCTGTAGATCCAGGTCCAGAACCTTAACGTACCAAAGACTATACACACACTGGGAAAAACTGCTTACAAGAGACAGATGAGAAAACAGAGACAATTCACATGCAATACAGCCCATGAGTCAGGCAGAGATCAGAGTAGCCTGAGTTATCAAGGTTCCTCACTTTGCTTCATTTCGCTTTGGAAGGTTTGAGGGAGGAGGAGTGTCAGAGACCATCTCTAGGAAGGAAGATAAAATGAAATTTCACTGACCTCCAGAGACAGCACAGAAGAAAATACAAGGATGCCCTTATCAAACCCGATCACATACATAACAAAACCCAGCACCACTGCCCAAAGGCAGATGGCTTCCTCTTAAAGTCAAGAGAAAAGGGACAACATTGAGTGGGAGTAACTACAATGCAGGGGGCTCAAAAGCATGTTTTTATAATGTAATCAGGGGCAGAATATACATGGAATGAGTGAGGATCAAAGATGGCAGAAGAAGCCGTGCATCATCACCTTGAGACTGGTGGGGTAGCATGTTGCTGAGGTCACTGCTGTCTCAAAAGCTTGGCAGATGAGAAGAGCCCCAGTGAAGAATCGTGAGATAAACAGGCAGAACAGGTAATACCTTAGATACAGCAAGAGATCTGCAACAGAAAGAGTTGGTTATGAGAACCCACAGATTGTAAAACATGAGACACACAAGATAACAAGCTCATAATTAGGAATGGGAAGTGAAAAGCAAAATGGTCAGAAAATAGTGTTTACAAGTATGAAGATAGAAACCAGACCACTTATTGGGAAGTGTGTTCTCTTGGCTAAGAAATACTGCTTCTGCACCACATGGAGCCATGTACTTTTATTCCTGTCACACTGGTGGTTTTGTTCATCGGTTTCAATAGCTCTGAGGTCTGGCCACTCAACATTGAGCAGCTTCTTCCTCTTGGGGATCAAATACTTCAAAAACAATCATCAGCACTTCACCTCTGTTCTCTCTGACTGCTCAAGGGCTCCCCTAAAGCCCAGACTTCATCTCTTCACAGAGAACAAAGGCACAGAAAGCACCCTTGAGGGGTGGCCAAGCAGCTGGAGGGGAAGGTTACTTGGCCTGATCAAGGACTAACATCACCCTAGTACCTTGGCTAAAGTAAACCAAAGATAAAATTATCTGTCTATCCCTGTGTGGTCTAGCTTTCTCACATGATAGGGGAGATAACAGCATCCAGGTAACAGTCACAGAAGAGCTTTGCAGGGAGACCAGGCTCATGTTGAAGAAGTTCCTGGAACGTGAACTTCCTTAAGAGCAGAAAGGACAGCTGGATGCCCAGGTAGCAAGGTTCAGAGACTCCTTGCTGTGCTCTGAGCCAAGATGCTATTTCCCACACCATTAACAACCATGAAAAACAGCTGTAAGCACAAACATTAACTCTGCATACATCAATACATGACAAACATGGCATTTGGCAGATCCTAACACAGTTACCTCACACAGCAGAAATGAGTTTTTATATTTTTTTCTTAAACAATTAAGAGTGAAAATCATGCAGAATGGGTTCCTCTGCTCAGCTCCCAAGCATCCCCCATCCACACACCTCTTTCAGACACAGCTCAACAACTCACTGCTCAGCCATAACTATTTCATCCACATTTCCTCTGCTTCCTTCAACATTTACTCTCTGACAGGGCTTAGAGTACTGAGACACAAACCTACAAGCTTGCAGGCCTTGGCTGTCCACACCAGGTACTAGCTGTGCTTTGAAGCCCTCCAGCTCAGCCTGGCACTGTAAGCCACCACTTTCCATCAGTCCTCCTCCTCCTCGCAGCTTCTTCTCCCCAAGGCATGTCGCTGAGACCTAAAAACCCTGCTGAGCCCCCCACCCTCATGGCACGCATTTGTCCTGCAGCCAGTGCAGCACCAGGACTTCACTGGCTGCCCTCACAACTCTCCCCACAGGCCTGTTTGCTTCACCCACCCCACCAGGCAGCTGAGGACCACATGGCAGGTAGCATGCAGCTCCTGATCCACAGCTGCAGCACTGCCAAAGCCTCTGTATTCAGCAGAGCCAAGCTGCCTGTCCGTCATTTTGCTCAGCTGTTTCTGCTAAATGCTTTCATCACCCAGCTCGACGAGCCATGCCTCTGCATGGTCCTCTTTGCACTTTGTTCTTACTATTTCTTTAGAAATTGTTTTCTACTCTTTATTAGGGCAGTTTCTGCTCCAGTTTTATCTCTCCACCCTCAGACCTCAAAGCCATCTCTAGCTGTAATTGCTGGCTGCCATTGGACATCCAAGAGAAGCCAGTGAGTGAGTCCTAGCTGGTGAAGGTGTCTTGGTTTACATCCTGCTCCCTCAGCCCAAGCCGGGCAGCTTCTGGCCTGTCCTTTCACTACTGGCTCATTGTTTCTGCACCACAAAATCTGCCAAAAATTCAAAGGTGAGGCCATATGCCTTTCAGAAGTCTTAATACCAGCCAGACACCAAAACCAATCAAAAAAACTGAAGAAAAATGCAGGTTTGGTCTATACTGTAGCTGCACATTTATGATCAATGTACGAGTTAAGCCAAGCTGCACATAATTATTTAGATTTCATTTAAGTCAAGTACCAGCCTCACCTTCCTGGAGAGCTCTGCCCTTTCCCTACACCTACTGTACTCTAGCAGTGATGCACCCTTTAGGTAAAAGCACTTCTACATATTGAGTTATTTTGAGGATGCCCTTATCCACAGGTTTGTGCCTATTCCTAAAATCCCATAAGGATTTTGCAGGAGCTCCATCTTTTTTTTTCCAATCCCTTTTTTAATCTTAATTTTCCCATTCATACAACAGGAAACTATTCTAACATCAGGGCTATATTTTTTAAGCAGCAAGAGAAAATTCTTAATTCAGAAAAAAATAAGGTCGAGCACTTGTAAAATGAGAAATCCAGAACCTGACTGAAGGCCAGGAAGCACAAGCCTGTGCAACCCTCAAGCCCTTGCAGGCATGCATTACTTGTGTTAGCCCTTGATTGCATGAGCACATACCATTCACCTGGCAGGACATCTGCTGTACTCAGTATTCTGTTTTTACTTGCTTAGCACATCATCCACAGAGCCCACAGAATACAGAACTACTCCTCTCTTCTTAAGTGTGTCTCCTGTACTCTTGTACTGAGTCCTTCACCAACAGTAACTTACCTCTCTATCCCTTGTAACCAATCTGGTTAGACCACAGCTTGGCCCACAGGATGGTCCATTTTCTCCAAGTAAACAAGTTACAAATATTAAGATAAAAATTTTTAGAAACATTCACTAAAAATCAACATATTTCTTGCTTATTGTTAAACTTGGCGTGTCCTGACCAGCATTCTCTCAAGAAAAAAAAGAAAAAAATAAAGTAAAAAACTAGAGACAAGAAGTAAGATAACTATGTCAAGCCTCAACGCGAACCATTTAAGATTTTGATTGTCTTACAGCACAACTGCATCATTTGAGATCACCACACGCAGCAAATGTTGGCTATAATCTTACCTTTTAACACAAGGCTAGCCACTAAGGGGCAGCAACACTTCACCAGCATCAGAAGACAAGACTCCAGCTGTCAACTATGTAATCTGGATGAAAACATATCCTAGGCCATTCTTTTCAAAATTAGGAGCTTGTGCCCCTTCCTGTTTGGTCCCATTTATTCTTGCCACTGCAGTTTCTTATCCCTCTTTTGCTGTTGAGTTCTCCCCTGTTTTAGCTCCAGCCTTCAGCCCACCTGCTAGCTCTGCTACCCTGCAGCTGCACTCTCAGCAAACCGGTCAGCCAGGGAAAACTGGTCCCACAAAGATGAGAGTTTGGCAGTTAACTGACCAAGAACGGATCCTTGCCATGGAAGCCTAAGGTAACCATAACAACAGCCAGTATCACCAGTTCCACCTGTGTTCATTTCTCAGTAGTTTCATCAACAGAAAACTAAAAATTAAGTTATGTTAATTTTATATTTTAACTGTTAATACCAAGGTATTTCCACATTGCACTTTCAGAGTAACCAACTCATTCACCTCAACTACAAAAATGGTTTCATTCTGTACAAAGATCATCTATGCACACCCACTTTGGAGGTGGACAGATTAAAATATAAGAGCATGAAAAAAATGCCCATGTGAGGACTTTACATTCATGCTTGAGCTCCTTTTTGAAACAGCCTTCCAATACAGGCAAAAGTATTCCTCAGCTTTTGGTAATGAAGTGTTTACAGATAAGTATAAACTGTAGCTTGATTCAGTAGGCTGTTTACAGTGCACAACAGTTCCTTACAGACCACCTCATTTCAAACATCCTTTCAAACAGCCAAGCAACATTACAGGCAAAAAAAAAAAGTGAACCTGGTAACTGATCAAGAAACCCATCAGGCTCGCTATAACTTAAGTTCCATAGATCACAGCCAGGAAACATGACACTGACAACTAGAGCCACCAGTAACACCAACAGGCACATATGTCAAGCACAGAAGTTACTGCTAACAGTTCTATAGTGTCCCCTTGTACTACATTCAAATTGTGCACGCACATGTATGCCAGACAACTCAAAGCTCAATCATTTTCATCTGTCCATGAAACAGTCACTTGAGCTCAGACAGGATGCTCCACAACTTGCTAAAGATGGTTCCACTGCAGCAGCCTGCAACAGGAAGGAAAGGGAGATGTAAAATGCAAAGATTAAAATAGCTCAGAGCTGCCAGTCACCAAGCTATCACACAGAAGGAATAAGAATCCAAAGGAAGCCACCATATTAGAATAATCAGGATCAGAGCTGCACACCACATCCTGCTACTGGCTATACTGTGTCACAGACTGGAGGGAAAGCTACATCACCTTCCTTGATGCAAATGTGGGAACACTAAGGCAACAGCAGACACTGGCATAAGAGTAGGGCAGAAGCTCTCTGTTGGTATCTGATGCAAAGAGGCCTGTTTCGACAGGCTTAGAAGATGATAACTCAGGAAAGCACATGGCCAGTCTGGTAATTAGCAAAATGCAATAGCTCAGGCTACATCCATCTTTCAAGCATTTGGAATTTCTTGCATCAGTCCTCATGGATGACTGCTTCCTGGCAGAATGGAAGGAATTTGCTTCCCAAGCTGAAACTCTAGCATCTTGCTTAGTGCCACCAGAAGCAGCCATCTCCTCATACCTCCTAAGGAGAACTCAAGGTCTCTCAAATTGACCCAAGCTCCATCAGCCTGATGTGCAGAAGCTTCTCTGAAGACAACAGCCATACCAGCTGCTAAAAATACAGCTTGGAGATGGAAGGGAGTATTTTTGACCTGGATAGCATAGGAAAGCAAGCAAGCATTTGCCCTGCAAGTACGAAACATCATTTCTCTGCTATTCCCCTCCTATTGCCAGGGGAATAAATAGCTGCATACTAGGGGGGTGTCCATGGCAGATGTATACAGAACAAAGGCTAAATAGCAAGCATAGTCTCGGGTATCTTTATGTGGATTTAAGAAATGCATGCCGCTGTAGACTCTGTAAGACCTCACATCTCCATCAGGTGCAATGGAAGCAGGCTTTTGTAGGCACTGAATTTGGTAACAAAGCAGTACACTCTACCAACCAACGGGTCAAAGGTATGAATTTTTCTTCAGTCTGTCTGCAGGTCTTTCCTAGATGGCAACACACACAGACTCCAGGAGTTGCTTACAAATCTCTGAGGAAGCACAAGCCTCCAGAGACAGAAGAAAGTTCTTCATACAGGCTGATGCCTCACACAGAGCCAGATACCTTGCAAATAGCTGCCAGTGCCGATTCTGCAAATGCATTCCAGCTTCCCCTAGGAAAGGCTGAAGAGGGAACCAGGGAACGAACCCAACCTCATTCAGTCTGCAGTAAAGCTTACTGATAACTATGAATTACAGCACGAGGAAGGCTGACCAGCTAGTCAGCACACTTATCATACTAATGAGCCAATAATCCTTGGTGCACAACAGCAATAATCCTGAATCGGACCCAGAGTTCCCTGCAGCTGAGTAAACCGCCTCAGCCACTCAGCCACTGCTTAGAGGCAAACAGAAAACAGGGAAAAAACAAGGGCATCCTTAACTAAACTCTCCTTCTGGTTTCTAGCAGTCAGTAGTTTATATGTATTTACTGGAAAACAGAAGAAACACAAAGTTGATGTCCCCNCAAAAAAAAAAAAAAAAAAAATATTTCCCCCAACAGGCAATTGCACAGAACCCAAGTCCGTTTCCTTCACACTTGCTAACATTTCTCAAAGAGTGGGATGACAAGCAGCAAAAATCTACCTCAGAATCTTGTTTGGGTCCAATATGCATCAACGGACAACTTTAGTGTAATTAACACTTTCCCAGAAAGACAACTAACTTCTCTTACCAGTTAAGAGAGAAAAAGGCCCTGTACAAGCCAGTGAGGAAGGCCTCTGGTCATTCCTGATGAGGTAAAGGAGCTCCAGCTCCCTACTTTAAGTTCAGGAACCCTGCAGGGCACATCCCTCATCACCAATAGATGAGAAAACCCATGAGTGACTCATCTTCCCTTTTGAAAAACGATGGAGACCAGGAAGACACTGGTCTCTGCCAACAAAGATGGGATGAAGAGGAGAAATGGCAGTGACTGCAAATCAGACACAGTGCCATGTCTGCATGCAGCAAGCAGTGACCGCTGTCATTGAAGTCAAGCTCTTTCAGCCCAAGAGTGACAAACCAGCTGCAGGAGACATTCGCTAACACCCACAGCTTGCGAGAACCTACTAAGGGAACGGGCAAGCTTATTCCACCAACTTCTTAAATCTTTAAGGCAGACTTCCTCACTGGTTTTTAATCTGCTCAAGCAGAAGAACAAGAGAGGACATATCCTGGCAATGGATTGTGGTTTATGTATGACAGAGGAGATACTACTGAATGATAAAATACTAAAATTGCCATAGGAAAGGAACAAAGCCAAAGATGGAAAAAGTTGCATTGTTACATACTAGAGAAAACAGATTTCATTCTGCTTGACATCCTCAAAGACTGAACAAAAGGGAAGGGGACAGCACAAAAGAATGCTTTCCTACATTTTATGAAAGTAAAATATGAAAAACAAACTTTGTTTCAAGTGACATTACCCATGGAAAATAAAAATCAGGAACTCAAGTGAAAACTGAGTTCCCTCAGTGAGCGACTAAGGAAGTGTTTCTTATGGTGACCAGAGGACCAACACACAACTCGGCTTTGCCGTAAGTAAATATAACGTAAGACCATCCAGTTCCTCCGTGGAAACATCAAAGCTTCCCCACCTGCTGAGCAGGCAGATAACCATTTAAGCTGGGGACTGTGCAGGCCTCTGATGCATCTCTGAACTAGCAGAGGGACGGCTGCACAGGGCAAGAACTGGATCCACGAGGATCAGACGGTTAAGGCTATGCCTCTGCTTAGCATCAAATCCCAGCATCAGACAGGCAAGACTTCAGAAATGCAAACAGTAGTAACGTTGTGTGTACAGAGCCAGGATGGACAACACAGCAGACGGAAGAGAAGCAGCCACACGCTTACAAAAGCAGTAACGAAGGCTGTAAAGGTGTTTCATTCTACGAAGCAAAACCACAGCTCCTCCTTTGCTCACAGTTTATTATAACTTGTGCTTCCACCACCAGTTTTAAGTTATAAACTAGCAAAACAGAAATAGCAAGTATACCTATTATTTCTGCTTTCCATAATTTTCTGTATTACAACCTGCGAACTTCCCAAATCTATATGCTTAGTATAACACAATTCTCCTCCAAATACAGCATCTTCCCAAAGGGTTAATTACAGGGTGACACTTCTTACTGACCTGAATAAAAGGGGGAAAAAAAAGTCTATGTCCCACTTTAAGAAATAACAAGGCAAAAAAGTTTTCACTTAATAATAAAACCAGCACATTCACATACCAGTAAGTAATTAGGATAGGCAGAAGATCCTTTTGATAGGATGTGAAAACCAAAAAGGGAATGAACTACTCCAGGGTGTCAAAGTTAGTTAAAAAAAAACGCAGGAGAGGGGAAGGAGAAAGGTGTGTAAGGCACACAGCTAAGGAAGGCTTCAACACTGACATAACAGCTTTCTCCTAAGGAAAAAAAAAAAAAAGGGCATTTTAATCCTCCTAAATTTAGATGAGAAAATGGCATATTTCAATACATTGTGCCAGAATCAACTACATCAACATTTGCATGCCTGTTCCAAGAAAACACTTGACCTCTCAAATAGAAATCTCTTTAAACTAATAAAAAAAGAAACATGTATATCACCTCTGGCCCAAAACTGATAGATGCCACCTTATTAAAAATGTATTTTCCTAAAGGAATTAAACATGGACGAAATCTCAGCTTTATAAGTATTTTTCCTGTAGGGCTCTAAATTGCAAATTACCTACTGTAAGAAGTAGTACAATTCAAAAATATCTTGGAGGGGAATGCCTATACATATATATAAGCTATGTTATAAATATTAATGGCATCACCAGGAGCATTGTGCTTATCAATTATGTAGTACATAGTTTGTGCAACCCTGTGGAAAATATTTAAGTATCCAAAATGAACTTTAAATAATGCAATATTGTATTTTAAATAAATGATCATAAAGAAAAGGTTCAACACACAGTGAACAAAAGAGGTGCTTACTGCACAGATACACTTCTGCTGCTATTAAAGCAAGATCAGGTGAGGAAAATATTTCTAACCTCATTCCAAAATACTGCCACTGATGCCAGAGTAACATTTAATATAAATGCAAACAAAACTTACCAGATTTAAAAACAATAGCCATTATGGTATGCACTGAGACAATACTCTGTAAATCAGTTTATTTTCCATGTATTGGACAAATCCAGTCAGTGTAATTACTTTTCTGCATGTGAACAGTGACATCAAAGTGCTTATTTTCCCACAAGAAAAGTGTTCACTGTGAGAATACTGGGTCTTGCAAAACCCCATCCCCATAAAGCTTTACATTTAAGGTTGAGTTCTGGAAATTTGGAACTGTAATAGGCAGGGTCTTTTGCCATTAACATTGGCAATACACTATAAATGGCTAAAGAGCAGTTACGTGTGAAAGAAGTAGAACAGTACAATAGCTCAATTAAGGTAAGAGAGTTTTAGTGCACTTTGCTCATTTTAGCCAACATGCTACATTGCCCTTTTTGCGTGCAAAGTGGACGCAAGGACTCCCATTGTAAGAAAGAAATGGCAAGCAAAGCACTGTGTCAAGCTGCCTTTTTTATCCTTGTAGACTGGGACATTTTAAGACAGAAGCTTTTCAACACATTACACAATTCTTTGTTTTTATTATTAAATGAGAAAGTTTGATTTGTTACATTGTCACATTGCTAGTCAGAAATGCTTCACTGATGAAGAAAGTCAATCTGGGTCAAACCAAGTCCTCGTTCTACAACATTCGTTTACAAAGAAATCATAGTAATGTTCAACACACCCAACAAAACATTCCTCACTTTCTTCAGAGAAAAGTCCCACCATTCCGACTTGAGTGGGTATGTTACTACATAAACTAGAAATTTTTTTGGACAACACATCCCCAAATTTTCATGAGATCAAAACAAGCTGCTACAGATGTTACTGAAGTCTTCACACATCCTCATCGTCTGATGTATCACTGCTGCTCGTCTCGGAATCCTCATTCTCCAGAGCAGGTTTGAAAGTGCTGTTTTTCCACAGACTAAATTTAAAATCACAGATGAGGCCATTTTTCAAAATGCCATTTTTCCGAAGACCATTTTTTTGCAACTGAAACAAGAAAACAAGATGTATTCAGAGAAAGAAAAAGTGAAACAACAATCAGTTGCATTTCAATATTCTCTACATCTTCGTCTCCCAGCTACCTTAGATGCACAGAACTACCTTTTCATATATACAGATAAAGGAATAAGTCCCCTGAGAACCTTCACCTCTGGGCCAGCCAGCTGTATCCGA
>VZTM01023501.1:883-21798 GCA_013400555.1 Jacana jacana | reverse complement strand
AACAGTGTTATATACAATTAAATGAATAGTTACATAGCTCTGTTAGTGTAAATAAAATATAGGGCAACAGCTAATTAAATTTTAAGCAGCATTGTCTGAAGTTAGTAGGATTGCTCTTCCTTTAAAGCAACACTAGGCTTCTAGCTAAAGAGCTTCTGGTTAAAGAAGTGTGAACTACATATAAAAACGAAACTTCAGATTAGTACACTTGATACTAACAGGGCACCTGCATGTTGGAAACTCCCCAGCAGAAGGGAAGCCCAAGATATATTTTGTACAAGATGTGTCAATACTGATACTATGTATGCACAAATATCCTGTGAGATAACCTTATCACTTCACAGTCCAATATACCACAAAAGAAAACTTACCATAATATCTGTCTACATGCATGCAGAGATCACAGCCAAAGGGCTGGGACAGTATGGAGACACAGCCTCTCTGGGACACCACAAAGTAAGGGCACTTGCCCAGAAACCATATGTAGGCCATGTAAAATAATTTTAATTGAAAAATAACAGTTAGATTTGACCCCCCATTTTCTAGTCAAAAAACGGTCACCAGCAGCCTCTGGTGGCCAAAGATTTCTGCCTCCATAGCCAATGGTGGGAAAAAAAGGAACGGAGCAGGGTGCACTTTTTACACTGAGGGATAAGAAGGCATGAAAGTTTCCNCAGTGAGGAAAAAAAACTCACTGGACTTTTACATACAATGCAAAATGTAAAGAATTATTTATACAAATAGCAATTACATGCATTGGTCTCCTAGACATGCAGACCAAAATCAGGGGGATGAAGTCACTAGGCAGCTTGCTTTATTTCTTTATATGGAAATAGATTAAATCTGAAGCAAAGCAAGTTTAAGTACACAAGTCTAGTAGAAATGAAGTATATTCCATGTTAAATTAGCACGTCTAAAAGCTGAACTTTGACAGTACTCATGAAATGTCTTATATCATAGAATTGCCTTGGTTGGAGGGCCCCTTCAGATCGTTGAGTCCAACCATCAACCTAACACAGACAAAAGCCAGCACAAAACCATGTCCCTCAGCACCACATCTGTTCTCAGTTTTCAGATTCTGATGTCTGAACTATTAAGAATTTATGACATGCTCACTTACCATGAAGGAACACTCTTTATGTAATATAAAGTACATACCTATGCTCTGCCTCAAGCGAGCTTGAAAGAACATCTGCCTGAGGGAAAGCTGAAGATTGAACGATCTGTTGAGATGTAATTGAAGCATTGCCATTCTCCTGTGGAATTTCACTTTCAAAGTTTTGGTTTATATCTCTCTCGTGATGAGGACTGTTCCTGTTATGCAAGTTAAAGGACTCATCATCCTGTTAAAAATAATTACACATTATAGTGTTAAAAAGTAAATTCCATTCACAAACAAATGTCTGCAAGTGCTGAAATTAAATTAAATCGAATCACAGAATTTAACTTTACATGCAGACATTCTATACTACTTTGGGGGTAATTCTGTTCATACTTCTAGATATTACAATACCTGGATACTACAAAAATCTTAAGTTAGGCCACTGATCAGGTAGTGCAGCAAGCAACTCCCACGCCCTCTGCCTCAAACTGTTTTCTACAAAGTTTCCAACATACCATAAAATTCAAACTAATTTAAGCTGCCTTACATACTTACAGAAATAACAGATTAACTGTTGAACACGCAAACAATGTTAAATTGTTAATGAAACATGAGACCCATGTGTGTCTGAAGTTTGAAAGCATTTCTCAAGTTCTCAAATTTATTTAGTGTAAGGGGCAGATCACAGCGACCATACCTACACCAGCAAACTCATCTGCCATCAGTTCAGAAAGACTGCTGTTTAAACAAAAACCATGTCGCCTACTCACTGGTACTCACCACAGCTTTTCCGGCTGTTGTGAACAGTGACTGTAACTTACTAACCATGAAATAAGAGCTAGGAAGAAAGTTTATCTAGAAAGCAAACTGTTGAAGTTCACCCAACTATTAAAAGCTCTTTAACCATCTAAACCAGAAATGGTTTTTTATTATACTCCTTCAGTAACCTGCAATTATTATTTAATAATGAGCCAAACAGCCTCCAAAGTCTTACCAACTGTAAAAACAATTGTTATCTAGTTTACATCCTTCTGACAACAAAATCACTTAAACTGAGCACATAACAGCATTATCCATAGCAGGAGGCAATCATTAAACCAGCCAGTTCTGCACTTGCAAGAAACCGTGCTTAAGAGTCCAGGATTGAAGATGACAATCATCATTTCCCTCTGACTCAACAGCGTTGTCTGCTTCCAGAAATTTTAGAATGCTCAGCAGGAACTTCTTAAGAACAAGTATCCCATTAAACATACATTGGGCTGTTATATCATATGCCTGAAGAATCCACCTCAGATTATGAGACAAAATTCATAAAAACATTACACAATATATATAGGGCAAAATAGGTTCTTCCAAGCATGACACAGTTGTTGATTGTGATGTGCTTCATTATTTCAGAGGCAAAAATCTGTTATTTCAGGCCTTAGATTTCCATCAACAGGATCACGTTCTAGAAGACTGTTGTGCAGTTATCTCACCATCCACTCAGTTGCACACCGTGTCTTCCACTGATGATTATTACAATGAATGTTGGAAATAGCACAACTATTGGTTACATGATTAGTTTAATATCTTTTCACACCTGTTAGTGAAACAGCAACAGCAGGATAATGGGAGCATGCACTTACCAAAAACTACTCCAGGCTACGTGCTACATATATCTAGCCAAGGACACTACTACAACATCCACTACCCAGAAGTCCTTTTTTTAAGTACACCTGCTTCTGAAAATCAGTTGTGTACAATGGGACAACCAAACAAATTTGGCATATGTAACATCAAAAGATGTTACGAACTCAGGACAACTTAAGGACAGAAACCCTAACCAAGTTAATGTACTATTTTCTGCGTTCTGAAGCTCAGGACAGTGTTTCCCACTATCTTTCTATTTTTCAATCAAAACCTGCATGCATTCCTTAAATATACATGAACTACATTACCACAAACACCCATCTCAGGGCGCTCAGCCACAGTATGCCTAAAGGAAAGATGCAGATCTTTCTTAACTCACACATACAGCTAAGTCCCATTACAGCACATTTTATTTTGCCTGAAATAAAACAGGGTCAGAAAAATCAGTCTTATGAGTAATGCACATTGGCACCGTTTCTTTTTTCATGTCTCCGAATGCAAATAAACCTTCTGCAAAACCACTCATTTTTCTGGCTGATTTGCAATTTATGATGTTTTTTTTACTTTGTTAAAACATTTTAAATAACTCATTTACAATAATTACAGATGATTACAGGCTTGTAATGACCTCATCCTGAGCAATACAATACTTATCTTCACTTGGATTGTGCATGATAACTATTCTTACAGCTTGTCAGAGGCTGGTTGCACTGACAGAAATGTTTTCTGGTGCCACTGCATAAATCAATCCAGATTGAAAGAATCCTGACACCTATTATAGACAATATAGACCTCCAAGTTCTCAATTAAGAAGTAAAAACAAGCTATTTACATATGCATAAATTGAACTATTGCTCCCATGACTAGACTGAGAACATAGAACTCCTGACTATCTAAACACTCTAATCAAAAGGAAATGGTTTGAGAAGCAGAACCAAGTTTTTCAATTAATTGTTTTATAGAATAGCTTACAGCCAAGGTATGAAATACTGCCCTACAAAACTCAATGGGGCAGACGGAATACACCCGGTGTTACTTTGCAGGCTGCCAGAAGTGCTCACCAAACCACTTTCCATCATTTATGAGCAGTCCTGGCTAATCCCACTTAACTGCAGGTTAGCAAATGTGACATCCATCTGCAAAAAGGGACATAAGGAGGATATATGGAACTACAGGCCTCTCAGTCTGACCTTCGTGCTGGGGAAGGTTATGGAGCAGATCACCATGAGTGTCATCACATAGTACATACAGGACAATCCGGTGATCAGGCCCTGCCACATGGGTTTAGGAAAGGTAGGTCCTGCCTGACACACCTGGTTGCCTACCATAACACAATAAGTCACTTAATGGAGGAGGGAAAGGCTGCGGATGTTGTCTACCTTGATTTAGTACAGCCATTGACAATGTTTCCCACTGCATTTTCCTGGAGAAACTGGCTGATCATGGTTTAGACAGGGGTACACTTCACTGAGTAACAAACAACTGGGGTGAATAGAGTTAAATTCAGTTGGCAGCCAGTCACAAGTAATGTTCCCCAGGGCCCAGTAGGGTCCGGTTCTGTTTAATATCTTTATCAACAGTCTGGTTGAGGGGATCTAGTGCACCTCAGTAAGCTGCACGGGAGTGTTAATCTGCTTGAGTGTAGGAAGGCTCTACAGAGGGATCCGGACGGGCTGGGTTGATGGGCCGAGGCCAATGTGTAAGGCTCAACAAGGCCAAATGCTGGGTCCTGCACTTGGGTCACAATAACCCCATGCAGCTCCACGGGCTTGTGGAAGAGTGGCTGGAGAGCTGCCTGGGGGAAAAGGACCTGGTGGTGGTGTTGGATGGTCAGCTGAATATGAGCCAGCGGTGTGCTCAGGGGGCCAAGAAGGCCAATGGCATCCTGGCTTGTCTCGGCGAGAATGTGGCCAGCAGGATTAGGGAAGTGATTGGCACTGGTGAGGCTGCACCTCAAACAATGTGTTCAGGTTTGGGCCCCTTAGTACAAAAAAAAAAGACACTGAGGTGCTGAAGCACATCCTAAAAAGAGCAAGAAAGCTCATGAAGACTCTAGAGAACAAGCCTTATAAAGAGTAGCTGAGGCAACCGAGTTTGTTTAGCCTGGAGAAAAGGAAAGTGAGGGGAGAACTTATCAACCTCTACAACTACCTGAAACAAGTCTTAACAAGGTCAGGGTCAGTCTCTTTTCCTAAGTAACAAGCGACAGGACAAAAGGAAAGGGCATCAAGTTGCACAGGAGAGGTTGGAATCAATGATCTTAAAGGTCTTTTCCAACCTACACAATTCTGTGATTCAAAAATTAACTAAGTGTAGCGTGTAGTGAGTGCAGAGGAGGGCAACAAAACTGGAGAAAGGCTTCAAGAATAAATCTTACAAGGAAATATTGAGGGTGCTGGGACTGTTTAGTTTGAGGAAGAGGAGGCTGAGGGGAGACCTTATCACTCACTACAACTGCTTGAAAGGGCATTGTAGAGAGGTTGGTGCTGGTCTCTTCTCACGGGCAATTAGCGATAGAACAAGAGGGAATGGCTGCAAGCTGCAGCAGGGTAGGGTTAGGCTGAACATTAGGAAAGAATTCTTCAAAGAAAGGGTGGTCAGTCACTGGAATCGGCTGTCCAGGGAGGGGGTGGAGTCACCCTCCCTGACTGTGTTTAAAAGTAGATTGGATGTGGTCTTGAGGGATATGGTGTAGGGGAGAACTTTGTAGAGTAGGGCTGATAGCTGGACTTGATCCCAGGGGTCTCTTTCCACCTATATGATTCTACGATTCTAAGTTTAATTTATGCTTTCTATTGTTGCTGAAGACACAAATGTGCCTCAATATGAACAGATCCTACAGAAAGAAAAAAAGAAATTACTACTAAGAAGCACTGGAGGAAGACTACTGCTTGGAACAACTTTTTTAAATTCATCAAAATTCAACTCCTTTCCTTCACTTACAGATCCAAAACTGTAACTTACTTAACAGCTGTTATGGTCCATCTGAAAACTACTACTGCCTGATCTACAGTAGGTATGAACCAAACTACCTTCTCTTGCCCAGCATGACTGTCGTCTTCATGTTCCTCTTCCACTCTATCTTGTTTTAATGTTTTCAAAAATTCACTCTTCTTATCAGTCCGCATTTTTGTCAATTTTGTTAAACGAGGCTGACCAACTTTGTCAACAGGGGATGAAGAATTTGACCGATTACACTGATGTGGAGAGTCAAAAAAAGAAAAATTGTTAGAAGTTCATTCATTTAGAAAACTTAGAAAGACAAAAGAACTCCTTGGCACCTGTAGTTTCAGATTTCACATATATCCACAGTAAAAAGCAGAGAGAAGACAGTTGTATTTCAGTGCATATAGTTCTTATTATATAAAATATACTGATCCCTTACCTAACCAAATTAAACACTTCACAGATTTGGCAAAAACTACAGATGCTGCCTTACCTCTTTCACTGAGTTTTGTGATAAAGTTAATGTCTTGGACGTTGACTTGAAAGGACTGAAATTGCCAACACCATATGCTGATTCATGAGGAAGAAGATTCCCGAGTTTATTTTCTTTTGCTTGGCTTTTCCACTGTATAGGCTAAACAAAATTTTAAAAAGAAATTTAATGAGTAGTTAAATACAATAGGATTATTTCCAGGAATCTTCGGGAAAATTATTAAGCAACAGCAAATAATAACAACCATAATTCAGTGCAAACACCCATTTTCTTGTAGAAAAGAGACTGTTTATGAGCAATTCAACAATTCACAGATGCTTTTTACACTTTTTATGTAAAGACCAAAATTTCAAAACATGAAGACCCTCATATTTGAGGTATTAAGGATTTTTTAAAAAGACATCAACAGCTGAAAGGATTTTTTTTTTAATGTGGAACATTAAAGAGTTAAGAACTATTCCATCATACGCTCTCAGGAGCACAGAAAACAATTTTGCAACAAAAACCAAGATATGAACATAGAAAGTTACATTTGTAAAGGGATCAGAACAACACTAACAGGGTACAATATCATCTCTATTAACAATGGTGATAGATTCTGAAGATATATGAGAAGGTAGCAAATGTAACGTGCATCTACAAGAAGGGCAAAAGGGAGGATACGGGAAACTATAGACCTGTCAGTCTGACCTTGATACCAGTGGAGGTCCTGCAGCAGATCATCTGGAATGTCATCACTAACCATGTAATGGACAACCAGAGAATCAGGCCTAGTCAGCATGGGTTTACAAAAGGCAGTCTTCCCCTTGCATACAACAATCGGATCGTCTTGTCTTAGAACACGGATACTGTATACCTGAGCTTCCGAAAAGCATTTGACACTGTCCCTCACAAAATTCTCATGGAAAAGCTGGCTGCTCATGGCCTGGATGAGCGTACGATCTGCTGGATCAAGCACTGGCTCGACAGATGATACAAAAAAGAGTGGTGCTCAATGGAGTTAAATCCAGCTGGTGGCCAGTCACAAGTGGTGTTCCTCAGGGCTCAGTACTGGGGCCATTTCTGTTTAATGTCTTTATTGATGATCTCAACAATGATATAGAGCATTCTATCAGTAGGTTTGCAGACAACAGACACTGTTAGGGGGAGTGTTGATCTGCATGAGGGCAGGGAAGCTCTACTTCTACAAGAGGGACTTGGATAGATTGGATTGATGGGCTGGTGTTAATGGCATGGGCTTCAGCAAGGCCAAGTGCCATGTCCTGCACTTGGGCCACAACAACTCCATGCATCGCTACAGGCTTGGGGAAGTGTGGCTGGAGAGCTGCCTGGCAGAAAGGGAACTGGGGTGCTTGTCGACAAGCAGTTGAATATGAGCCAGCAGTGTGCCCAGGTGGCCAAGAAGGCCAAAGGCATCCTGGCTTGTATAAGAAACAGTGTGC
Source organism: Jacana jacana (assembly GCA_013400555.1). NCBI lineage: Eukaryota > Metazoa > Chordata > Aves > Charadriiformes > Jacanidae > Jacana > Jacana jacana. The sequence goes on along the minus strand of VZTM01023501.1, from coordinate 14,183 downwards.
CCAGCAGAAGTAGGGAGGTGATTGTCCCCCTGTACTCAGCACTGGTGAGGCCACACCTTGAGTATTGTGTCCAGTTCTGAGCACCTCAACACAAGAGAGATATCAATCAAGATGCTGGACCGAGTGCAGAGGAGGGCAAGGAAGCTGGTTAAAAACCTGGGGCATAAATCTTATGAGGAGCAATTGAGGGAGCTGGGACTGTTTAGTTTGAGGAAGAGAAGGCTGAGGCACATTAGAGATAGAACAAGAGGTAATAGATTCAACTTGCAGCAGGGTAGGTTTAGGCTGAATATCAGGAAAGAATTCTTCACAGAAAGGGTGGTCAGTCACTGGAATCAGCTGCCCAGGGAGGTGGTGAAGTCACATCCCTGACTGTTTAAGAGTAGATTGGATGTGGTGTTGAGGGATATGGTATCAGGGAGAACTTTGTAGAGTAGGGCTGATGGGTGGACATGATGATCCCAAGGGTCTCTTCCAACCCAAATGACTCCATGGTTCTACGATTTATAAGTTGACTACTCCACTAAGTATCTATTTTTCTGTTAAAAGTATACATACAAAAGGCATGGGTGCCCTGTAAATTAAAAACAGTCTTTTCACTCTCACTTGGACAATTCTTGTGCTTCTCAAAAAAGGTAAATGACAAAGAGAGATCCAACTACAGTACAGTATAAAAATGAGAAAAAGTTGTTTCTGTTCACTTTTGGAGTGTGCTGTACTTAGCATGCGTTGAGAGCATCATACCCTAGGAACACTACTCTTGGCGTGAAAGAGGCACATTCAGGATCAGGGTTTTTCTCAGCATGCTGCTGCTGGTATCCAAGACTCACCTTTGCAGGTGGAGTAGCAGGTTTAGGGACTAATCCTTTATAAACACTTGTGCCAGTTCCATTCCTTACTGGCTGTGAATGAATACTTCCTACCACTGGGAATCCAGATATTTGCAGTTCTTTTGTACTGCCCTTCTTAATGACCAGCATCCTCGGAGATCTAGATTTAGGATTCAAAGGGTACTCTGGGGAAAAAAGAAAAAAGCATGCGTGTGTGTGTATATATATATATATATATAGATATATGTATATGTAACATGCTCATATGTATACAAATTTAGATTTCTAGTTCATAAATTACCCAATAGCCACATGGTCCAAAGGGAACAGGCATAAATCAGGAACTTAGATCACTATAAATTCTGCAAATAACATAGTGTACAAAGCTGGATAGACAAGTTCTCTTCCATTTTCTACAACTACCATTTGTGAAGTTGCCAAGTGAAATGTTTGAAAGAAGCCAGCCACACAGCTGTTGTTTCTGAATTAATAATCCAGATACAATTACTTGTTGGTAATTACCTAATCTTCAAAAAAATTATGGTTTTCATATTTCTCTTTAAGGTTACCGAGAGTAATTACTTATATATTTATTAACAGCTCAGTTGAGAGCCAAATGGTTCAAACTGAGGCTCTATAAACATAAATCAAGAGACATGCACTACTCTAGACCACAGCAATGACCAGTTTCTCTATCTCCATGCCTCAGAGGAGAAGAACATCTGAAGCTTACATTTCCACATTAAATAGAGCACTAATTTAGAGACATACAGTAAGCTGCTATACTAAGTAACTGATATTGAACAGTTTTCAAGAACACCTATTAAAAGCAGGTCTAAATTTTCCAAATTTTTAAGTGAAGAAAATACTTGAATTATTCTCTGCACAGACGTTCCAAAGCTGCATGAACAGCCTTTTCCAAGATTCTCTCTTCTCCCTGAAAGCATTCCCACTTCATGGGCAGCGTCATCATATCCTTCATTTTTGTAAAAAATTATCTTAAAATACGTGACTTTAGCTTTGTTTAGCAGGTAGATGTTACCAAATGTTCATGATAACTGTATACCTAGCTGTCATTAAACTTAATGAGAAGACTTTGTATCACATTCCCACATACGCACAAGGTAAAATGGAACCTAACATACATTTTTAACAGGCGTTAGAAGAGGATGGTAAAGTTCCTCCTCTCCTGAATATTGTTTCATTTAAAAGGGAATAATAACAGCCTTAATTGCAGTTTCTCTATTAGAAAACAAGATTTGCAGTGGTAGAGCTGTATAAAGACACCAAGCCGTAACAAGCCGCTGCACTGTAGCCTACAGGTTGGGCTATATGATCTTTAAAGGTCCCTTTCAAACCAAACTATTCTATCATTTTATGTAGCTAATAGAACTGTTCCCTCCTTTGCTTGTGAAAACTGGTATGCAAAAAGCCTTAAAAGCTTGCCCTCCTTCAGATCAAGCTGAGCTACATCATGCAGCAGCCAGAGCCAGGGTGCTGCAAAGGTTGTAAAAAATATGAAGGTTGTAACACTCAAATTGCTATGTATTTTTTTCCTAACTTAGGGAAGAATTTAGTTAGTGTTGCTCTTTTATTGAAAGATAACTGTATTTCCTGATTTTCATGTGAAACCTGCTAAACACACAAAACAGGAAAGTAGCCCAATTGTTTAGACTCCTGCAAAAGTTCTTAGCAATATGAAACTTCTATTGAGGGGCTGACCTATATATAGTGCTACCTTAAGAGTACAAAACATACTGGGGAAGTGTGAGAAAAAGTTTCAGCAAATTAAAGTACCATTTAAAATGAGCAAGAAGCTTCAGATCTCAGTATTAGAAACAGTTTTAGTAGTAGCTTTTATGTTTCATTGAAGCTATTTGTTTATAAAGAGAAAGGTTCTTAATTTCAGTAGGTTTGTTGGCTTAAAACCTGTGCAGTCTAAAGCTGTCACCTTCTTAAGGGTGAACAATTGACTACATAAAGCCCAAGAATTGTAAATCGGTAGCCAAATTTAATTGCATAGAGAAGAGAAAACAATCCCAGACTAGAGTCCAGTTCAAGGCCCACTCTCAATATTGATTTTATTCCAAGTAAATACAACTAACAGCTTAAGACATCTGCTTCCAGGAGGAGACCATAAACCTCTGCAAGTTAACCTTGCCAGCCCTCCCAGGTTTCTCTCCAAACTCTTCCACCAGCTCAAATCAGTCAGAAGCATTCTTTTACCAAGTCTTCAGCTAGCAACTGCAGGACTACTTTAGGTGACCCACCTTCCTTGCATTTCCTCTTGAAAATAAATGAAGGTAGATGTCTCACATTTTTACAAAAAAGCTGGATTCTTTCCCAGAAGTATACTAGTTAAGGCTGCATCTACAGAGGTACTTACATTGTAATGAAACTGAGGTTCCCTCAATTTCAATCCATACCTTTACGATTTAAATGTATGCTTTTATAATTCTTAAAGATAAAACACACCAATATTTCAAATAAAACCATTTCAGACATCTGTTATATTTTTACATTTAAAGACATAAAAGATACTCACCCCACACACCAGCAGCTAAAGATTTATTGTGATTTAATTCCCTCTCATATTCAGGATTCAAAGATGGCTGAAAGAAAGTTTTTATCATTATTTAAAAAGTAAATCTTGAATTCTGGCACCAACTAAATAAAGAATCACAGTAAGATTGGCAGCATGACCACTGCTGTCAAAGATTTAATTGGAGACAGACTAGACACATCCCCCTGCAACCCAAACAGGTCAATGTTCACTGGTTTCTCTTCTCCAACAAAACCTCTCAGGCAGCACTCAATTCCATTAAATGAACTGTCCAGAGAAAGCAAAAAACAGTGATGTGTGGCTTTTGAAAGAGGAAGCTCAACCCTCCTTTTACATCCTACAATCCTAACTCGAAGCATAGGATCTCAGTCACTGGCTGTCACATCACTGTGTTAGTAGTTTAGGTTTCCATTAAGGTAACTGCCATAGGATACTGGAACCCAACTGTGGTTTCACTTATAACACTGAAGTGACAATAAAAAACATATAGTGACAAATACTGGATGTAAAAGGAGAAAAAAGTTCATGAAGAAATGACTAGCACCCTCTTACCTATGGGAAGGGTGATCCCTTATACTGAAGGGTGATCTGAAACTGGTGAAATCTCATGAAGTAGCTTGTAATGGACAAAATGGCACTTGCAGAAACAATGAAACCTTGTTTATTATAATTACAATTAACTTACAAAATCCTCAGCCTCAAACTGTTTGGGTACTTCTTTGTCTTCTTTTTTCCCAGTTACATTATCAGGTACATTGTTTTCATGCAGTCCTTGGCCTTTTCCACTATGGAAAGTGCTGGTATGCACGCGGGAACCTCCGCCGTGGTGTCCCCCGCGGTGATTTATATTTTCTGTACCATTCCTGCCTTGTGAACGCCAACCATTCTTCTCTTTTCTCCCAAAATGCCCTAGATTTTTAAATTTTAGAGACATGTAATTACAAACAACTTCAAAAGAATACTCTACTTCTGCAATTTATTAGAGAAGTTAAGTCAGCGGCTCAATACTCTGGGATGTGATAGCATTGTAAACTTAAGTTTTCATTCACGTAAGCAGCAGGGAAGAATCTCACAACACAGTGCCAGGGAAAGAGGACAGAAGTCCAACATTAAGACAAGTCAACCTCCTTTTCTGGCTGCTCATTTGTATGTTGTAGGCTACAATATTAACTTGACATTCTTCTGCTTAAGAGAAAAATACACCTGGAATAACATTACTTTAACCAGCCCTTAATCATCACACCCTCTGCCAGATGTCTGTCTTTCCATTACCTCTATTGTACTACACAACAGGAATTTAACATAGGAGAGTATTATCAGCAGACTTTTTTTTTTCTCCACCTAGAGTGCTCAAAGCAATGATGTAAACATATTCAGAATGTTCCATGAAAGCTAAATTATACCTCCATTAGGCCGCCCAATGTTAGGATCAAACCCATCTGAAGAGTTGTGTCTTCTGCGATTTGCTTCATAACGTGGATGCTCAGCCCATGAAAAATTTTCAGAATGTTTCTCAAAGTTCAATGATGACTGTAAAGGAGTACAAGCGGTAGACCTGAGATATCTGATTAGTAACAAAACTGAATTATCAGAACTGTAATACATACATTACTCATGGTATATACAAATCACTTTTAAAAGGACTTTGAATGACAGAAAATGCAGCGGTCCTCACACATGTATATGTTCAGAGCTGTATCACCACCTCCCATGCTAGCAAAGTGGAAGCTGGATCTTCTTCTCCAGGACACTGAAACAGTGCTGAGGACCGTGCTTGTGACAGAAGGCAAAAAACCCAAGTGTCTGATTTGTTTTGGCAGCAGAACACAGCACAAGTGACAAGTTGCACCAGGGGAAAAATATAAGAAGTTAAGAAGAATAGGAGATCAGAGTTTGGAAGGCAGAAAAGAAGTGGTATGGGATCTATGGATTTAGATGGTCAGAGACTATGCATGTGCATTCCATAGAAAACAAGGAGCTGCTTCCACCAGAGGCAGCTGTACCCAAAAAAGGGCAAATTTATTAGTCTTGTCATTATTATTTAATAAAACAAATGAAATGCACCCAGTCATGATATACAAATAAAACCTAGAGTCAAAAGTGTACAGATTTGAAGTATATTTCAAATTATCAGCTTTTAAGAAATCGTTGTACAAATTTTAAGGAAATAGTTCTTTAATATAACAGTAGGAAGTACTTTACAAACTAAAACCTTATGTTGAGAAGAGCAGTCAAATCAAAATACATCCTGACTGGAACTCACACCTAAGGGGATTAAACCAAAAACGTTCATGCCTCACATAGAATCACAGAATTCAATACAGTAATTGTCTTCCCTAGTACTTCTATCTGCCTTTACTTTCAAGACTGTAACATTTCTTTTGCTGTTACATCTTATGATTTCAAGAGTGAAATTTCACTCTGCAAAAGCAGTGCTTAGCCTTACTGTTGTTCACAGTACACACTTCCTGGTGAACGACAGCAGAGGGCTCTGCTACCCAGCACCTCCCCACCAGCCTTTGATGCCAAAGAAGCAAAGCCCCTTCCCTCCCAGGAGACTGTGTGCCTACGACAGATCCAACACATCCCAGGGCCGTAAGAGCTATAAAGGCATACATGCATAGCCGTGTGGAAGCGAACCGTGTCAGCCAACTAACCTTAATGATTCCAGGGAGAATCAACTTTACTGCACCCAAATTATCACCTTCACTGCCAGAAGCTCAGTCCCTCTATAGACTGAGTGGCACTCCGGAAAAAAAAAGTACAGCAGTAATTGTGTATGTTTGAAAATGAAAAACACAAGTTCCTTTCAACAGTTATCTGCTGAGACCTAGTCAAGCTATATTAGTATTTCAAGTACATCACTGATCCAATTGAGTAGGAAAACAACAACAACAAAAAAAAAGGAAGTCACAATTCTTGAGAGACATTTCTTGTTTAGCATAAATAAGTTTTAAGTAGAATAAATCACTCTGGGTTATAATATGGTGTGATTTATGCTGTTTGCCTAACTTCACTTATTTAGCACAAGTAGTTCGATTTGCTGAAGCCTTAGGCCACAACAGAGTTAATTTTCTTAGCAATTTTCCTAGCAGCTAGTACAGTGCTGTGTTTAGTCTTTTAGTATACAAGAAAATGGTATCTTGGCTGTCACCAAAAATTCAAAGTTCACTGCCTAAAATTCAAACTCAGGTAAGCAACAGATACGTTTAAAACACAAAGCATGCGATTCCAAACTGTACAGAATTCAAATGAAAAGGGATTGTCCCCTCAGTTTGACATCCAGGAAGTTAACTACTTCCTTGACAAACTTGCAGAGAGGAAAAAACAACAAACTATCAGAAGACCTAAGTAGTTCAAAAACTATAATAAATCTCAATATTTAAGTAAAATACAAATCCTCATAAACAAGTTTTTAATAACCTGCCAAAAAAAATCAGAAAGCTCCATATCTGTTTATCATAGATGAAATTTTAGAAGATGGGCTCACGCGTTCATTTATATACAGCCTTCCAATATTGCCTTGGGATTTTTACGCTCATTTTCTATGAACTGTGAAGAACAATCTAATTTTCACAAAGTACATCTGAATACAGTATATAGTATTTGATTTGCACATGAAATAATGAATCTAAAGGCTCTAAATTAAATTGTGTGCAAAGACCATGCAGTTTGCATTTTGCCCACATGATGGAGGTATCAGTCCATCAAGCCTCTCGTGGCAGAGATGACGGTAAACTGAATAACAGAAAACCTATTGGCAACTTCTGCAAGTTGAGAAATTATATGACCAGGTTCAGCAAGCCAAGAAAGAACGTAGCACAAATTTTTGAAATATAAGGAGTAGTCTTATTGTTTAACATGGTATCTCCACATGCTGTTCACACGTCTTTTGGTTCAATGGTGATTTCTGGATGAGAGTGTTCTAACAACCTACTGGATTCTTTCTGTCTCCAGTCAGACCACTGACTGCGCTTACCTTGCCAATCTACAGTCTCTGCTGATAGTTGGAAACTACTCATCTTCTGGTTTACACTCCTTGTGTGCCAGCACTCACTGTCAGAACATGGGAAACTGAAAAGTCCAAAACTTACAGAAAAAAAACCTACCAAAATATCATAGAATCACAGACTTGTTAAGGGTTGGACCTTTGGAGATAAGGCTATCAATGCATCATCAGTGTTTTTCTTGAGAAAGAGAAAAAAAGACTAAACACAGCACTGTATCAGGTTCTTGGAAAATTAATATGAAAATTAGCTGTATTGCAGCCTAAGTCTTCAGCAAACCTAGCTATTTATGCTAAATAAAGTGAGGGAAACAGCATAAATCACACCATATTATAACCCAAAGTCATTTATTGTACTTAAAGCTTACTTATTGAAGCCAAACAAATACTATTTCTCAACACACATCCCACGATGGCCACACTATTCACAACACCTCCTCATTTCCATCTGCCCAACTGCAAAACTGCACTGACACCAATACAGTAGTTCCAGACCCCTTCAAAAGCTACCAAGAAATGGACACCCAGCACTTAAGTGAACTTCGCTGCATAGGTCATTAAGAAAGATCATTCACAATCCCTGCTTCCTAGCATGGGGTAATGCTAGCCTGTACTTAGGTAAGGGAAAGCCTCAGGTACCCAGGACTGAAAAGGGGAACTAAGCTTCTAGAGAGCAGTTCCTAGAAGTCCCTCTTCAGGAAAATAAAAACTAACTAGGCAGAGTTCAGTTTCTCATTTTAAAGTCTAAATGTTGTTCATGCAACCCAGGTAATGCCTCTCCCCAGCTCCATGCTGCATGAGGCAGGAGACACCCTGCCTTCCTCATCCCATCTTTCCTCTTCATCTCCATCCTTCTTATTGGTTCTTCTCTTCAGCTGCTTTGTTAATATATGGGAAACATAAACAAAAACCTGTTCCGGGAAATGAGAGGGACAGAGGGCCACCACATTTGAGACCTGTCTTGTATATCACAGAATGCTGATCACTGAGGGAGGAGCTAGCACAAGGAAATAAGCTGCAATTCAAAACAATGAAGCACAAAGACTGTAATAAATAAAGCATAGAACTAACAGGTTTTGGACTAGATGAAGAAAGTCTATCTAAATTCCTTAAGGCAAACAATGGAAGAAAACAGGCTCCACAATGTGCATTTTTGCAAGGAAGGTTCCCACAATCCAGGAATGAGGTGATATATACAACACACAGCTCGGATATATTTGAGTGGTACTGGAGCACTTAAGTTACATTTATCTTGCTATATTGACACTGAGCGTACAGGTAAAGCTCTTCCAGCTGATTCTTGAAACATGGGGTGAAGATTGTTTTGTAATTAAACTAAGCTCTGATTCCTTTTTTCCAGTTGAACATGCTTTGAATTTGGAATTCGGAATTCAAAGGAGTTGATTACATCGGAAATCAAGTAAAATGAAAACAAACGGACCACACGAACCATCCTGGAACAGATAGGCCCACTGTTCCCAGAACAGCAACTGAAAGCTGCTAACAGACCATACTAAACAAAGAACCTCACTAGGTCAGTGCACAAGAAAGACAATAAATAGAGCAATACGAGTAAGAAGATTCAATGGCCTGACTGAAAAAATCCATATGTGTGTGTGTAGACATCTATATGCAAAGCAATGGGAACACAACAAATACTGATGGGTTAACTGTGCATTTAACACAAGTCTATTTCCCTAAGTTTATAAAGGTTAACCATTTCCCATGGGCATGAAAGGCAGCAGGAAACTTACATAAACGCATTAAAGTTAAGGCAATGCCATTCTCAGAGCTGCAGATATGGATAGTGCATTCAAAAAATTATAATGGAGAATAGAGGTCTACAGAGAAACAGGAGCCCGGATTTCCAGTGCTGCCTCTGCATTTGCACCAATTAAGAAAGAGTAGAAGGATAGGCCAGAAAAAAAACAGGAACATTTATGAAACGGGCATACTCATTAATTCCTAAAATATTCATAAATCCTAATAATTCAGAGATTGCTGTTTCCTGTTTCCAGGCTAACTGTACGCCGTGTAAACTGAGTAACAGTAGCCATCACTAGAGCGAAGATGCACTGCTACTTGAAAGCACTCCACTCCACCAGTGGTAACAAGCATCCCACCAGCAACTCAAAGGGTCATTTCCAAAGGCTTATTTCAAAGCCCTTTTTTTTTTAATCACTTGGATGATAGAATAACCAGTCTTCACTGGCAACCCCTTTCCTCCTAGCTCGGATGTTGATGGCCCACAAGTTGGAGAGGAAGGTGACAAAGTCCCTCCCACTATAAGTGAAGACAAGGTGTGCGATCAGCTGAGGAACCTCAAGATTTACATGACCATGGGACCTGATGAAATACATTGCAGAGTCCTGAAGGAACTGGCTAATGTAGTTGCCAAGCCACTTTCCATGATATTTGAAGAGTCATGGCAGCCAGGTGAAGTCCCTGTGGACTGGAAGAAAGGAAACATCACTCCCATTTTTAAAAAGGGTGGAAGGGAGGACCCTGGAAACTATCAACCTATCAGCCTCACCTCCATGCCTGGGAAGATCATGGAACATGATCTTCCTTCTAGATGCCATGCTTGGGCACATGGAAGACAGGGAGGTGATTCTGGACAGCCAGCATGGCTTTACTAGGGGCAGGTCCTGCCTCACTAACCTAGTGGCCTTCTAAGACAGGGCAATCATGTCAGTAGACAAGGGACAACCTATGGATGTGGTCTCTCTGGACCTCTCTAAGGCTTTTGACATGTTTACCCACGACATCCTGCTCACCAAATTGGAGGGATACAGATTTGATGGGTGGACTGTTTAGTGGATAAGGAACTGGCTGGATGGTCACATCCAGATGGTGGTACTCAATGGCTTGAGGTCCAGATAAGTGTGTTATCTGGACCTCAAGCCATTATCAAAGCAGTGATAAGTGGTGTCCCTCAGGGGTCCATGCTGGGACCAGTGTTCTTTAACATTTTTATCAACGATACAGAGAGAGGGATCGAGTCCTCAATCAGCAAATTTGCAGATGACACCAAGCTGTGTGGTGTAGTTGATACACCAGAGGGATGGGATGCCATCCAGAACGACCCGAACAGGCTGGAGAGGTGGGCCCAGTTGAACCTCATGAGGTTCAACAAGAGCAAGTGCAGGGTTCTGCACCTGGGCCAGAACAATCCTCACTATCAATACAGACCAGGAGATGAGGTAGGAAAGCAGCCCTTAGGAAAGGGACTTGGGGGTGCTGATGGACGAGAAGCTGGACATGAGCAGTCAGTGTGCACTTGCAGCCCAGAAGGCCAATCACATCCTGGGCTGCATCAAAAGGTGCGTTGCCAGCAGATCCAGAGAGGTGATTCTGCCACTTTGCTCTGCTCTGGCGAGACCTCACCTGGAGGACTGTGTGCAGGGCTGGAGCCCTCAAGATAGGAAGGACGTGGACCTGACAGAGCAGCTCCAGAGGAAGGCCACCAAAATGACCAGAGGGTTGGAGCACCTTTGCTATGTGGACAGGCTGAGGGAGCTGGGGTTGTTCAGCCTGGAGAAGATAAGACTCTGGGGAGACCAAACAGCAGGGGGCCTACAGGAAGGCTAGGGAGGGCCTGTTTACAAAGGCCTGCAGTGACAGAATGAAGGGAAATGGCTTCAAACTGGAGAAAAGCAGGTTTAGATTGGATATTAGGAATAAGCTCTTTACCATGAGGGTGGTGGACCACTGGAACAGGTTGCCCAGGGAGATGGTTTGAGGCCCCTTCCCTGGAGATATTCAAGGTGAGGCTATGAAGCCCTGGGCAACCTGGTTTAGTTGGGGGTGTCCCTGCTGACTGTGGGGAGGTTGGACTAGATGACCCTAGATGACTAGAGGTCCCTTCCAGCCTGGACCATTCTATGATTCTATGAATGACTCTTCTGTAAAACTTATAGGACAAAGAGCAAATAAAAAGCAAGAACATCAAGCACATGCCTTGGTACACAAAACACAGTAACTCATTTTAAACTCCTGAGGAAGACAACCTGAATCCAACAGCAGCTCTGATAATGTTGCTGGGCACATGCTTCCTTCCAGAAACTCAGCTGCTCAAGCAAAATACTCTACCAGAGGTATAAGTTTGATATCCACAGTACAACTACTTAAATCATGACACAAAGACTTGCTAGATATCATCTGTTATCACCCTGTTCATAAAGAGATTTGCGTTTTTACTATGGTTTGAGGTTATGGTATTTAGAATTATCTAATAGCGATTGCCTGTTCAAAAGAACAACCAAGAATATACCTTTGTTGATGATGGTGGAGTTGGAAAATTAAGCCAGGCTGGAGCAAAGTCATGCTGCGCCATTTAGGTCCAGTCTTTCCAAATCAATGAAACAAGGATTCAGCACCTCATGGCAAGTCCCTGTAATTGAAAATAAAAGAAATGAGTACTTTTCAGATGCTTACATTACTAGAAGATTACACTTGGGGGTTTTTGATCATTATTCCCCTCCTGTTTTCCAGTATTATTTTCTCACACAGATCTGGTTTAGAATCTAACTACCCTCCTCTCGTTTAGAGCAACACATTTGTGCTTTTATTAGCTCAAATTACTAGCTATGACACTAATAAAATATATCACAGGTATCACAAAAATACAACTGGAACATGCTTTCCTTTATTTCCTCTTATACATGGGACGAAGCATCTTGTGTAAGGTCTGATCCAGAAAGATGTGGAGATACTAGCTTGTTTAATTACTTTCTGGTACTATTTAGAATGGGTTTCAGAAGTTATTTCATTACCTTCCTAAAAGGAACATTTTTTTCATTAGTAACTAACACAGTCTCACAAGCCATACTCAGGTTCCTTATGAAAAAAAGAACAGATGCACAGGGCCACCACAAAACCCACACTGTCTTTAGATTCAAGGGAAACAGTCTACATATCCAAAAACAGCGTCAAAATTCAACTTAAGATTAAAACCCAAGAATACTTTTTCTACCCCATGCTCTCACCACAGGTAGGCAAACTTCACTCAAAAAGCAAAATAATGCAAGATATTGTGAACTATATTTCCCGAAGCTGAGTTATAGCACAGAAACAAAAGACACTGATGAAACGCTGCCTGAACTATACAGGTATCCCAATCATGCTCTGCAGGTAAGTGCTGCAAAATTGTCAATGGTTCAAAAATATTTTAAGTATGATATACACAGAGCTAGAAATTCAGCCAGCGAAAACATAATGAACACCCACATGTATTTTATATGGAGACCCAATAAACATGTATTCCACATCTCTGCACAACACAGTGCATGCAGATACATTAGATAGTGAGCATAGATGTAGGTCACTTTAACCTAAAGCTGCTGTAACATCAGTATTAGTAAAAGCTGTGGAATCTGAACCTGGTAACTGGTGATTATTGTTGCATTCTGGCCTGAACCAGGCTACTGCAGATTTCCAGTGACAGACAAGAATGTTCCACTTCTAAAAGGAGGACTAAAAGGTTTGTAAGTTTTAAACTGCACTTAGTTGAGCTGCCAATTCTTTGTGTGACATGAGCAATAACTTCGGGGTTTAGGCACCTCCAAAACCAGAGTTCAACTGTCAGGTAAGATGCACAAAATCAACTATCATTAAATAGAGGTAACTTTAAAGTTATGACTCACCCAAATAACTTGCTATAAGTTACTCTACTGAAGTCATCCACTCTCTTGTAAATTAACCTCAACAAAATTTCCATTGATGTTTTCTAACAAATCCAATTATGTCAGAGTCATAAAAAACAAGTGAAGGAAGTTCTAGTCACACAATCAGCTTCTCTTTCTAACAGGAAACAAGTTCACTTTTACTGATTAATCATGTTCAGTGACAGTACAGAAACAGCAAAAGGTATATGTTTACAGCTGAACCAATACAAGAGAT
>VZTM01023499.1:68173-82866 GCA_013400555.1 Jacana jacana | reverse complement strand
AATAATCTGAAAGATTACTCTGTAGTTTGGGAAAGTCTTTTACTATTTTTGTTTTGAAACATTTGGGAAAGTGTATTTTTTGGAAACATCATGATTTCATATGGGTCATGAAGTAACACGCAATTTCATAGCTGGATTCTGCCAAATCAGGTTTGCTGTGTCGTACCAGCTACACTCGGAGAAACATAAGGATCTATGCATTTTGAGGAAAGGCAGCTTTCAAAAGGAGAATGCTATCAATGTATGCCAAGCCAGATCAAGTATTAAGTTGGCCCTGAGAACCAAGGTGGTGGTGCATAAAACAAGCTTTTCCATTCAGTTACAGGTACAGCTCCCTAAAACCCTGCAGCACATTTTGATTTTTATTTCTTTCTGAACGTGTTTTGCATGCAGGCTGCAGAACGTGGCAGAAGTGAAGTGATGGAATAAACTTTTACTTTAACCTGGTTATTAGCTCCTTTCTCTACAATGATAAAGTATTTTTAAGCCATATTCCAGAACTCATTTGGGATTTCAGTTTGCTAGTGTTAGGGGACATGTCACATGTTCTGAAAGAGTTTACAGAGCTACCCATACACTGTGTACAAGTGTTGTGTTGGGGGTAGTTTGCTTGCCTCTGTGTGTGTGTGTATGCATTTGCACATTTACATGCACATATGTGCAAATTTGGTGCTACTGGCTGTTAGGGATTTGTACTTGCTAGTCTGGTAATGAATATTCTTCCAATCTTACTTTGTTAGAAAAAAGCCCAAGAGATGCAGTTGAGAACATGAACTACTCGGTGCTAAAGCCTTAGTCTAGGGACAGTTCCTAAAGGAAATAGCTCTGAAAATTCCTTGAGATACCCTGTAAATTATAATTGGGTTTAATGTATGAAAATGCTGAGTAATTTAAATTGTTGGAAAGGAAAACAGTCTTTCCTAGAGTTTATGAAGCGCTAAGTCTTTTTCTTAGAATGACTATGAATCCTGATTTCAAACACAAGTGTCTACTAGCATAAGCTCTCCACAGCTAACACAGTAAAATCATACAGTTTTAATCAAATTTATATTCCAAGGTCTAGTTCTGATATTAAATCCCTATTTCCTTCCTCCCCTATCCCCCTAGTAAGTGTCTGGGTTACTAAAGAAGTATTTTTGCTTTCTGCTCTTAAAAAAATTCAAACCAGGATTAAGCTTAGTTTCTGGGGTGCTCTGCTCATGACATGTTTTGAATGAATGAATGAAACAAGCTACGTTTAGATTTACAGGATGCATATCATGACATTCCCACTGTAAACTAAAAAAAAACCAACCCCCCCCCCCAACTCCCCCCCAAGCAGAAAACTAGTAGCATTTAAGGATAATATAATACACATTCATTTAAAGAAAAATTTCAAGTAGAAAACATATATTAAAAAGACAGATGAAGTACAACCAGGACAGAATAAAGCATGCTTTTGGGTAAGAATGTCCCAGATAACATCCCATTTTAGAACTGTGATAAAACAGGACTATGACAAAAGAAAATGTAATTCAGTGTTGAACACACTGCAAATAAGTAACAAGATCTAATTATTTAGAAAGGCCTTCAAAATCCCATGGCTTTGGTAGAAATTAATTAAAGGGTGAAATTAAAGACTAGAAGAAAAACTTAGACAAGATGAACTGAGAAAGATAGACAAAAGCAGTGAAAAGAAAGAGATCCTGGCAAAGTACTGGTCTACTTTATTCTAATAATAGAGTCATCAACAGAATATCTGTATGCACTAATACCTAATTTGAGCCTCCTGAATTCTGATACTGATTTCCAGAGATGGCAACTACATATTAAAAAAATACTTAAATTGCTCATTACTAGAAATAGATTGATTTGCATGAGAAAGGTGCAGAGTTATATTCCCATTTTATTTATGAATATTAAGGTCATTAAATGAAGTTTCAAAGTAAGTCCTAACTTCCAGGTTCACACTTTCTTCCTGTTGGTAACATTGTCCCTGGGAAACAGCACATACAGTGGCCAGAGGGAAGAGGCTGTTTGAGTGAGCCCAGCAAAACCTAAAGGAGGTCTTCCTGAGATGAGCACGAGAGCTTGCAATACTGTTCTGTATTCAAAGAGAAATCAATAGAGAAACATCCCAGTGGGAAACACTATCAACAGGGAAACATTGTTTATTCATGTCCCCCTGAGCACCTGGCAATACAGGCCAGGGGCATGTAGCTCAGCTCAGACAAAAACTTGGGACTGTTCAGTTGAAGCAGAAGGCTCTGCTTAACTTCCAAAGCTGTGGTCATGCTCAACTTTCCTATTTCTCATTAGCTTTCCTCCCTGCAGCAAAACTTGCTCATACACACGGTCAGCTGATTTGTTTATTCTTAAGTATGTGAATGTAAAATGATCACAGAAACATGAGTTTACCCTGGGACAGCAGCTAACTGCCAGAGTAATGCAACACAGTATATACTGGGTACAAGAGAAGACAGCTAATATTCTGCAGTCAGCACATTTTGAACTGCTTGTTGGTTTTAAGTTTTTAAATTGTTTACTAAATACTAACTTCAACCATGGTTTGGATTTTTTTGGGGGGTGGGGGTGAGTGGGTGTTGTTACAGTTAATATAAGCACATCACCGAGGTATTAGAAAAACAGCAGCTAATCTACCTGCTGCTTTAGAGAATAGCTCAGGGATCTAAATTATTGTTTTCCCATACCTCCAGGCCTATGCTAAAACATTACATTGTCAGAATTGTCTTCATCCCCCAAACACTACATATAAAAACTCTTATTTTTGTGTTCTAACACTTTAACTAAGTGCAGTTGCTTACATAGTTAAGAGCCACCTTAGTGTTCTTCAAAACCATACTGAAGTGTGAGATTGTCCTACGTTTTGAGGGTAAGAGTTTGTTTTACCCAAGACAGAGACAGCAGCTCGACAACTTCTAGCACCTTCAGCTAATTTCTCTCATCTTTAAGTGTCTAATGTGTTCCCTTGTTTTAACTTACTGAACAATTGCAGCAATAAAAATGCACTTATTTAGCATAACTAAAACACTCCCGTGGGACTGAAATTTGAAAGGTTGTCTCAAAGAATAAGCGTGACCCATTGCTGTGTCTGAAGCAATAGGCTTCAGGAGGCAAAGCAATACCCCCCACCCTGCTGCTGGCTGTGGTTTCCCACCACCCCCAGCAGCTCCTGCGTGCTCATTCCACCAGACAAATTGCAGAGGAGAGGGAGTGAACCCCCTTTGTGGACTCACCATCCTTTTCTAGTCACATTCACTACGCATTGCATTAGAAAATCGTAACGGTGTTACAATATTTTGGCAGGATTTGTTATGGCCAGATCACTCACTTCCTTTGGGACACACAAAGACTCCTCTGGCAATGAAACAGCCCAAATGTCAGCAAATCCTATAGAACAGAAAACGGTCTGTCAATGTAAAGCCTAAATGAATCTCAAATTAAACAAAACAAAACTGTACAACATAAAAATGCACATACAGGAAAAAAGAAACAACCTAGAAATGTTCACTTTTTGTTAAGGTGGTTTTCTTTTTTTTTTTTTTTTTTCTCTTCTTTCCCCACCCTCCAGAAACTTTTGAGCGGCATTATAATGTATTCATCACAAGGTGCTATTAGAGCACAAGCTCACTCCAAGTGTTACCAATTCACGGACAGATTAGAGGGCACATTAATAACATAGTTAATATGAAGTGTTTAGAGCCTTTACATCGGTGACAAATACGACTCAGCCAAATTTCCTGACCATTGAGGCCACGGAGGAACAATTTGGTAGATTTCATCAACAGTTCTAATTATGTTCCTGTCAAGTCGAGAACAAAGTAATCCATAACTGGGGGGCTGCTTGGAGACAGTGCCACGCGAGAGTAATTTATGCCCAAGACACAGGGCCCTTGCTGTAGTTAGTGTGCACAATGCCTGACTAACAAGTGGGTTCACAAAAAGGAATTTATTAGGGGACACACAGCTCTCCCGCTCCAAGCTGCGCGTCAGGAGCAGGCAGAGGAGGAGTTGCAAGGTAAAGTCTTGCTCTTTATACAAGCATCCAAAGTTCATGCTGGCCTCAGAGGGTTTGAAAATGTGGGATTTCAGCCCAAAGTATGACACAGGCTTCTGCTGGGATTAGGCGAGGCTGCCACCAAGGCCAGGGTGAGGCCCAGCGCTTTTAAAAAACATTTCAGTCCTTGGGACATCAGCAGAGCCACCTCAGAAGCTGAGCGGTACCAATGCCCTTTTGCGATCCTATAAATAACACATTAATGAAAGATGCAAAGGGATTATTAGTAACAGTAAACTAAAATGTCACAATACACGATGCATTTCTTACTGCAGCTCGACTGGGAAACAGGCTGAGAAAGGGCAGGAAGGGGGGTAAACGGGGGAGAAGCTGTCATGTAATTTTGAGTCATTTTCCACTGTGATCTATATTGGGATGCGGCTTCTGTCCTTTCAAACAGGTTCATTTTATATATGACACTCTTGCTGCATTTCACAAAAAGGTAGGAAAGTCCACCTAGTGCTAGGAGAAGGGCAAAGCCAGGCCATGGTTGCTCAGGACTGGCAACTTGTATAAGTAGTAAGATGTTAGAGAAAATAAAATGATGCATTTGAAAGGTAACTAAGAACAGTATCTGTAAGCACAGGGGAAAATAGGAAAAAATAAATTCAAGTGATAAATACAACATGCTTAATGAGTTTTAAAGCACATTTCCTGAAGGTAGCTGTAGACAACACTGCTGTCAGTAGGTTTAGACTTATTTAACAAGACAAAAATGGCAAAACTTAAGAAAAAGTCATTTTACAGCCCTTTCTTTGACAGTGAGAAACAAGTTTATAACAGTGTTACCAGCTAACCAAACAGCAGCCTGCTTTAGTCGGATGAACACCAGGTCAGATAAGGGGAATGCTCAAACTGAGGACCCGTTTCAGAGACTGACTAGTCTCATGGCCCCAGAAAGGTAGGTCGCCTTCTTCACCCATGTTCCCCACCAGTGGAATAGATGCAAGCGTGTGAAGGCAAGGACATTGTCCTCATGTCTTACCGATGGATTTCTGACCGTACAAAAAATGTTGCTAGCTTCACTGAACTACTGGGCTTACTTCGCCTTTAAATGCTAGTTGAGCACTGGCAGAGTGAATGCAGACTGTGGTCATGGAGCACCACATCGAAACCCTGAGCTTCTCCTTTCACACGCACAGTAATGTTTCTTGATCAAATATGCTTGAACCTCTAAGTTCTCTGCTGGCATGTTTAGGGAAATTCTCAGTACCTATCAAGTGGAACAGTGTTAGTATTGTGTGACTGAAGCTTCACAGAATTATGATTACTTGCACCCTTTCCACCAAGGACAAAAACAAACAAACAAACAAAAAAACCCTTTACAAGCATTAGTGGTTTAAGCTTGAAAAGGAGGCAAAGAGGAAAGAGAAGGACACTGTCCCATTTGCAAATGTGAAAAGAAACCTCTCTGGTAAATCAGACAGATGGTAATTCAGAAGCCATGCGATGCCTGGACGTTGCAATTCCCAGACTCGTGATTCAGTCACAAGACACGCTTCCTTTCCTGGTGAAATGTCATGCTGCCGCATGCTACTGTTACAGAACACATCTTAACCAAGTGTAGCAAAAGCATGATGATCCCATTAAGTATCTAACATCTAATACCTTGTGAAAACTAATTTAGTGCTTTATCAAATCTCTAGTTTGTATGTAGAGCATAAACTGGCTACATTTGTTAATAGGGCAGATTCACCCATCCCATATATTATCAAACTGCATCAAAGTCTGCTGGAGGACGTAGCCTTAGCTACTTATTATCCTTTACATTAACTCTCTCACTAGCTACTCAACCAATACATTTTCCTGTAATACATCTGTCATGATTTTGCAGAGAAATCAGCAATTCTGAACAGTGCAGCAGTTAGAGACAGATAATGACTAAACCCATCATGGTCACCTGGCTTTCCAATCTACTGTTAATTGGCACCGATGGAAGCCCTTAGAGCTAGATTTGCACAACAGCACACCAATGCTGGGCCCCAGAGATTCGACTTCTTAGTTAGTTTTGTATTTTTAGAGCTTTAGTCATTCACATATTTCTTCACGATATATTACGTACAAGAGAGGAATAAAGTTGAATGCCAACACTTTCAAATTTACAAGGTTTTTTTTTCTTAAGCAGAAAAAGGGCATCTTATGCAAGAGAACATGTGGTTTAGTAATCAGGAAAAATGCTAGAATATTACTGTTAGCAATATTAGATCAAATGAGAACATCTTTCTTGGCTTTGATGCTACGCAATCATATTCCCACCTGTTTTACACTTAGGATCTTATTTGTGACACTGTAAAATGAATTATTTCTCTGAAGCCATACTTCTAACTGTCTGGGAAATTGCATATATACCTAACAGTGGGCTTGGATTAGTTTGGCTGGTGGTTTTGTTTTTAAATCATAGTTGCTACACCTCTCTGTCAGATAGTGTTTGTCTTTGGACTTGGAAGCCCTGAGCCATTTTACACGGGACTCTTACTGACCCTTTCTGACCATTTAACTACTTTTCATCACTGTAACCCAGAAGCTAGTGCTAGAGTATTAAAAACAAACAAACAAACAAAAAGACAAACAAAACAACAAAAAGCCAAAGCATATTCTCTTATTAAAAAAAAAATAAATTCACTCAATGGAAATAAAAGGATGCCTCTCTCACTTTGCATATGCAATTGTATTTCGTTCTGAAATTTAACTATAACCTTCACTCAACCATAGTCATTCACATTTAGTTCTACAGCTTCATTTGGTTCCTCTTTGCACAGTTTCTCCAGTGCTGTCATTTTGTTTTCCTCTAGAAATGTTGGCCCTCCATATCTTTAAGCAGCAATACAGGAACAAGTAAAAGGCATTTTTGGGAGGACATCAGGGTATTATTAGAAGTTTTGTAGTTTCTTAGTGATCCCAGATCCCAATAATGATGGGCCACTTTTCATCCAGAGAATATTCAAAACTACTCAAAGCCGAGCTGTGGTTTAGCATCACCAACTCAAGCAGGCCAATACAGAGAGTCTTCTATCGGGTACCTTCTTACAAGTAAAATTGTAGCCAGGGGAATAAATTAGACTTAAACAAACACAAAACCAATGAATAAAAAACCCCAAAACAAACAGCAAACCAAAAGCCACATACAAAAAAAAGTAGTCAGCAAGTTAAAACACCACAATTCTATGTTACTGAATTGAACTGCAACTCTTTAGAGCTTTACCCCACACCCCTGCACACCCCCTTCCCTTCCCTCTGTATTTTTTTTTTCTTCTGTTTTTATGTTGAAATCACAGGAACTATGCAGCCTAGCAAAGCTGTAATCACTCAGCAGGAATCTGGCACAAGCACAATGCAACCACCAGCCAGGCAGCAGGAAAATGAAGGAAATCTCTCTCTCTCCCTCCCGCCTAGGTTTCTTAAAAGGGGCTCGGCGTGAATGAATCTTCCCAGTAGCCACCAACAATTTCTTATTCCTTCCAAGCAATCATCAATTTCAGCATCAAGTGGTTTAGTGGCTCTACAACTGGTAGTGGCAGTGGAGTAAGCCCAGCATGCAAACATTTTGGCTAATTTAAAACCCTTGTGCTGCCGAATCAAACATGACAAGACAACAGTAAAAAGAGAGGCTATTATCCCAAATGAGAGTCAGTGGATGGCTGAAATTGGCTTGAGTGGCAGAGACAAAAGAGGTGGAAGGAGCAGGGACAACTAGGCATGATAACACCAGAGAAAGCACAGGCTTTCTTCCCCACCCCCAGTCCATTCATGCATATCACTACCCAGAGGAAAAAAGGTAACATTTCCAAGTTCCATAGCCAGGCAGAAAAAATACACTTAAGAAGATTCAAATTAAATTAGTACCCAGTAATGCATCTGCTGCATGGGTACGGAGAAACTTAAATTACAAGAGAAACAGCCCTGTCAATAGAAACCCTGACTCTCCAAAGACTAAAACTGTCATTTCCTACCTGAATTCATGCCCTGCTGCCCCAAGTTCATTACCATGAGTTGAGAATAGGAAGCACTGATTTAAGATAGCGTAACCTTACAACAAGAATAATCTGTGGTGTGGTCGGTGGTGACTCGCTCCTACACACACAGAGCTCAACAAGCACGCAGATCTCAAAGAGCTGCTGGGGAGGAAAAGTGGAGGGCAGAGGAATTAATTTTGCAAGGCATTTGGGAGACCAAAAGCAGACTGATGATGTTCAGAGCCATGAACCCTTGCAATGGCTTGCAGCTCACAGAATGACGACTTGTGGGATCACTGGAGAGCAAGCAAGTTGTCTTTTGCAAGATTAACAATTTAAAAGTGCTGAAATTAATTTTGTTTAATAGCTGTGGGTGCAGACTCCTTACAAAGTAGGTTGCAAGGTCAGCAAGCCTCCTAAAGCCTTTTAAAATGCAGCTTTTTATAGGGCCAGTAGATTTAGGGTGGCTTAGGGCTTAAAGATCTAAAAAGCAAAAGAAGTGTAAGAGGTCATTTCCTACCATTTCCAAATCTTGGGTGAAGACACGTTCTCCATTTCACTTTTCTTTTTACAACATACGCTAACTGGTACATTCAAAGCTACTTGAGGCAGTATGGGCTTCTTAAGGCAGGCAAGATGAAAAAAAGACATTACAATCAAACGCAAGAACCAAATTAACCAGTGCATAGCAGGTTCTTCAGAGTCACACTGGAATGTGCCTACTTGTGTTGCAAAGAGGTGATGAGAGGAAAGTTAAAAAATAAACAAATATTGGTGAATGAGAAACTGGGAAAGACAAGGGCAGGGAGAGTGCTCACACCCTTGTTATCATTCAGAAGTAGTTCACCTGTGATTCATATATGAAATCCTTATACGAGACCATTACACTCTAAATTACTATACAAAGCGTTTCAAGGAACAGCTGGGCTCAACACTGAAATGAAAAATCAACTTTATAAAAGACAGTTGCTCAGCCTCAAACCCTAGTACTTGTGAGCTATCACTCATATCAAAATACACTGACTAGTGCTCCCTTATAGGACACTTTTGTCCTACATTTTTAGTACAGGTAAAGTTCATAGTGAGTGCAAGTTTAGGAAACAGAAGCAGGGCATTTGTTTTGCACCACTGTGTAGGATGGACTGAATTTGCTGAATTAATCAATATTGCCTTGAAAAGTATTGGCATTCTGTACCGTTGGGCCTGTGTGAAAGGTGGACTCCGGAGTTCAAGGAGTCCAACTCTGAAAAAGTATGCATCCCCAATACCAAAACCATTCAGTATTTATACCTATCCACCTGGTCTTGCAAACACATCTTTCCAGGGAACCAAGGAGCCCAGGTGAGGGTATGATCATGACTGATACAGCACAGGGGTTTGTTTAATTCTGTTCTCTTCTTTTCAATCTTTTCCCTCCTCTAACGTGAAGTAAACACAGGGTTCACTTTCACAGAGAAAATGAAAACCAGTAACATGCCAAGGAGTGGACATGCAAGGTATCAATACACAGCCTGCCCTGGGATGGGTCGGCATTACCAACCAGAGAAACCCACGCCACTCGGCTGTACAGGCAAGCAGAAACACTTCCGCCTCCGCAGGCAGCCTGGAGGAGAAAAGCATGTTGTCCTGTGTAACAAAACTTAGTTGCTATGATCCTGCAGACAGAGTGGGCCATTTCCCTGGCAATGAGGTAACTGACGGTCATTAGAGAGGACAGAATTAATTCTGCTGTGAGTCTGCTGCTGACAGTGGCTGAAGCAAACACACCAGCCATTTTTCTCTGCCCTTTCCACAGGGAGTTAGAACAAAGGGAGGAGCCCCTGGGAAATACTTAAGACACCACTAGAAAATAATTTTGGATGCATGTTAATACAGCCACCAAATACTTTGTGCTTTCAGGTTGACATATGCCGCTCTATGTGGTGTTTTTTCCCTTTTTTGGTCTCAAAGTTGAATTCATATCCTCATGCAGCACTTCAAGTAAAGCCCAGTTCACAGTTCAGCAAGCCACTGCTTAAAAGGCAAGCCTGATGCAGGTCCTTAGGGCGTCTCATCCATCCTGTACTTGGATGGCATTTTCCACCAAGGGACCCCATTAGGAAGGAAGGGCAAACTGAAATCCTAACCCAAAGCAGACTGAAACAGCACCGGCATACTGGTATAGCAGCGATGGATGAGACTCCATTTGTCTTCAAAATGTGGGAAGCCAATATATCTGCTTCACTGCAAACTCAACTTTACTTTCCAACCTTGTAGCGTACTTAAGCTAAAACGTAGATCAGCTTTCTATCCAGGATAAAGTGCCACCCAACACTCCAATTAAACAGATTGAAAGTGACGCACTTCCAGTGCAACTCCATACAGCAAAACATCCTGAGATACACTGTCTGTGTTTAAAATCAATTGCCCAGGAAGGTAAAGCCACCAGCTACAAAAGGTTTCTTTTCCCTTCCATACAGTGGAATAACTCAGGAGCTTCTAATGCTAGTACAAAGCTTGCTGGAAAACGCAGCTGCTGTACGAACACTATCAATACTGGAGATATCACAGACCCTACTCTCCCTGGGTTAGGTCCTTCCAAGCAGGAAGAAACAATATGTTTGTTCTGTGGCCAAAATAATTATAGGCTTACCTATATTGCTTTATATTTCTCCTTTCATAGGGGAGCTTTGTATCAGTGTTGAATGAGCTGAGATGTAAAAACTAGTAGTTATCTGGAAGTCTCCAAGCTAAACTTAGGTCTGGCCAAAGTAGATAGATACAGTTTCAGTCACTTCAGGAAAGGTGATTCTGTTTATACCCAGTCCGAACACGACTAAATTAACTTTCTTCAACATTGCCTGTTAAAATATTTAAGCTTAAGTAGGTGTAAAGTCATGGATAATATATTAGGTAGACATCTTTGGACCTCTCTTTGGATGTTAGTACAGCAAGTCTGTAACACTACAGCATGAACTCACATTCTTAATCCAGCTTCAAGGAGAACACAGAGATGCAAGTACTGTAACACGAAACAACCTTAGTAGAAAAGTAGTATATTTTTGAAAGCTGGTCACCTGCTTATAGGAATTTCTTGCCAGGGTTCTCATTTACAGTTCAGAGGTATCTATTGTTCCAGGAGCTATACCAGCGCAAAGAGAGAATATCACCATGACCAATACATATTGCAATTTAGAGAGACCAGTTGGAGAACTGCTGGGAATTGAACACGTTTCTTGTGCTCCAGCCAGGAGCCTATACCTAAAGGTTACCCTGTCCTAGTGTAGCACCATATCACCTCTAGCGTCAATTAGGCTGACCAGAACCGTATATATCTACCTGCCTATTCAATTCATATCAGGAAGAAAGGAGAAAGGAAAAAAAAATGAGGGGGGAGGGGGAAAGAAGGTCATGCACTTACACATAAGCAACATGCCTTATATGAGTAACAGCAACGTCACATGGACCCAAACCCCCAACCCAGCACCAGAAAAGCTGCCTCCTCCTGCTCAGTGCACAGTTAATCGTTAATAAAAGATGAGCTCACTCCAAACACTTGGCCAGTTCTCTTTCTGTCTGCATTCAAGATCACAAAAATATCTCCCACCAAAAGCTTTTTTGTACATCTACATTTCTTGTCTCTGCAAATCCAGCAAGAAGGCTAACCTAGGTATTCTGATAATCTACAAAACTTAATCAGTGCAGATCAAACAGGATACAACTACGTTCTCTAACAAGCTGAGAAAGCTCTCCTAAGCAACTACAAAAAACATGTAGATGAGATGTTTAATGAGACTATCCCAAACTTCATATTTAAACTCAAAGTTTTGACCTTTTTTTCCTACACAGCAGACTTAGTCCTGGTCAGCAGGACAGCTGGGAGAAATACAAGACCCACCCTCTTCAATTCGATTCTCCTTGGGATTGTACGTTTCTCATAAAACAAAGATGCTGCCTCAAAGCCTTGTTTTCCCTTAACCTGTAATGTTCTAAAGACCTCTCCAAAAATGTCTCCACAGCCTAGAAGACTGCAGTGAAAGAAGACCAAAGACTCCTTCACCATTGCTGTGCCTCAGCAGCTGTTCCTGCCCACAGTATGGCACCATTTTTGAATGACTTGCAAAAGAGTGGGGAGAGGGGACAGTTGGAAGAGTAAGACTGAGATCTTGGCAGAACACAAAAGAAATGAGACCTAAGTTAGCCAACCTCAGCCGCAAAATTATTTCCATGAGCTTCAGACTAATTTTGACACAGGTGAAAAGAGCTTGTTCTTTCTCTGAAACACTGAAAAAAAGTCTGATTCTGCCAGTGATTTTTGACACATATGTAGGTAGCAGGTACTGACTTTACTGAAATCATTGCCATACCCAGCATTGCTAAGCATCAGTCCCAGAAAAAACATCAAGCCTCAAGTCATGAAATCTAATATAGTGTTCTTCACCTCATCATCTTCACTCCTAACATCCAAGAGGCCAAGAGATACCATACCCTATAATGGTTCTCCCAAAGCCATGATAACCCTCAGATGAATCTGATGCTTGCTGCAATGGAAGAAAAATGGGAAGCTTTTCATCTCAAAACCATCTGGGAACCTATTCATCTCAAAATTTTTTGAGATAAAGCCCCCTTCTGCCAGAAAGAACGTCCTCTATTTTCAACAGGATTTTAGGTCTAGTCCATGCGAAGGATATCCAAATCGGCTGTTATTGTAGCAAAAAAACACATTAAAAATGTGGAACTAATTAATCAAAGCACCCTGATCCACACCAAAAAAAAAAAAATAAAAAATCAAGAAAACCTGAAGCCCAAGATGTAAACAGAGCAGTAAACACTAAAATAATTTTTTTTGTATCTCTTTTCTCAGGCACGTTGAGCGTTCATTAGGGAACAATCCAAAGGAGCTGAGGAAATTGGAAATTCATTACCAATAAGGCAAAACATGGTCAGGGGGGCTGTTTGGGGCATTTTTCTGTCTTTCCCTTTCATACATGGACAAAGCATGAAGAGACTTTTGGGACCTGACCGCATTATGGAGTGGGAATAACATGCTTCCAGCCCTGCTCCGCAAACCATTCCATCAGCAGAACTCTCCGGCAGGTCGGAGACGGACTAACTTTTCCAGGGTATTAAATTAAAAGATGTTGAATTAAGTTAAACGCCCCACATTGAATTGACATTTCCCTTTTTTAATGCAAGCTAAGATTGATGAAAAATACCACTTATCTACATTAAGGGTCAAAATATCCAGCAAAAGAAGCCTCTGGTTCATCGCGTCAGAGCAAAGTCAGTCTTACATAATCCGGGGACCAGAACGCGGATCACATTCTGATGATCCAATTAATGGTGGGATACTTTGCAATCAGCCAGGAAGCAAGGCCCCTAACAGATTGTGGGGCTGTAACATCAATTTCTTAAGTGCATTTAAAGGATTACAAATGTTAGTCCTGGCTTGAGATTGAAACACCTATTGAGGTGCTCTGAACCACATTACAGTAATTGGGTACCTGAATTAATGCCATTTCTTCTGATGGGTGAGTTGAATACATTGGAATTACGAATTTCTTTTGCTGTGTTTCACTTTCAGCCTTCCCCCCTCTGCCCCCTCCTCAGAAAATAAATCTGAGGCAGAATATCTCTTTTTATCTAGATAGCTTTAATTACAGCCCCAAGGCACCCAAGTACTGTCCTAATTTCACCTTCTGCATTGTTTTGGGTGCATTTCCTGGCTGTTGGGGTTTTTGTTTTGGTTTGGTTTTTTTTGCTTGTTATTTTACCATGCAGTGACATTAAGATAGGAATAAAATTATTTTTTCTTGAACCTTTGGGGAGAGGGGGAGAAGGCTTCTAAAAATGGAGAAAGAAGAGTCTTTCTTCTCCTTCCCATATCCCTCTTCCACTATGTAAACCTTTTTATGCATGCACCAGATACCATTTGCAGTGTTTTACACCTCTAGAGAGCTAGAACTAGGGCTGCCTCAATTAGTCTTCTATTCCTTCTGAGGTCAGTTCAAGTAAAGGTCTCAATCATATTGTGTTGGCAGGAATTCTAACTACCTGGGTATTTTGGACCATACAGGGATCTGCTAAAGAGCTTTAAAAACATGTAGCTGGTTTCAACAGTATTCAGTAGATATACAGAATAAAGCCATGCGTGTGTGCCAGAGACTAAGCTTACTCACCTGGCATCTGAAATGCTTAAAAATCTAAACTAGGTTATGGCATAGGTCTGATTGTAGGGCTTTTCAGCCAGCCAGTGTCTCTGTTAGACTGCATATAAGACACAAGCATTTTCCTCTTGTATCATATGAGTTTTGATAATTAGAGTCGTAACAGGGAATTCCATCCATTTTTGTCCTCAGCGTATGTGGCACTGACATTTCAGCGACCTCGGCAGTGATTTCTCACTTGCAGCTAACTGGAATGTACACAACCATGATATAATGCTCATGCTGTGAAGAAAGGGGTGGGAAAGAGAGCGTGGTATTCCAAATATTTCATCCTTCTCCGTACATTTCATTTATCTGGTTACAACACATGAAGCTTAGATATAATTTTAATTACTCAGTTTTTTGAGGTTTACTAGTAATTGAGTTTATAAATATGCATGGAAGTATATACACAAACATAGAATATATGGTATATGGAATATAAAATTTCTGAGGTATTCCAACTTTTTGTCCTGTATTCAGAATTATGTGAGAAAC
>VZTM01023499.1:43538-63614 GCA_013400555.1 Jacana jacana | reverse complement strand
TTTTTTTTTTTAAGTTTTCTAAGTACTAAGAAATACTCAAGAGTGTGAAAAGAAAGTCTATTGCGCCCTCAGTGTAGGTCTACGGCATAATTTCTTTGAAACACGTTTACATAAGCAGGAGGAGAGACATTTCGGCTACGTCCACCAGGCACTTAGACCAAAGTGTCACATAGATCTGAACTGTGGCTCTGGTGTCTCACACTAAATGGCATTTTTCACCAGCGTGAGACAGGCGTGAACCACAGCATGGAGGCTACTTCTTGCTGCAAGGGTGGTCTCCTGTGGGGGGAATTATGTCTTTCTCTGCACCCCCAGGGTAAGAACTGTTGTATACAGGCACCATGGCAAAGGCAGGGAATAGAAGCACACAGAGAATAACGATTAGGAGCCCACTCCTGCAGAAAGAAGGAAGGGACAATGATGCTGAGCATAGACCCTTTCAGTAGTCCTTCTCCCTTTGCCTGCAAAAGGGTAAGAGAGAAGATGGATACCTCACACACTGACATTGTTAATATGCACTTGAAGTGGGCTTAAATGAAATCACTATGCGTTAACAAAGATGCTGTACATTCAACTCCTCTGCTTAGTTCTCTCTAACCCAGCCTATAAAGCGTTACTCATGTTAAGTATTAACACTCTCAGCAGTAGGATTCATGCAGGAGACACTGGAGTTGTGCTCCAACAGATTATCACCGCTAGCGTCAGCTTTCTCCAAATTTCTCATCCACATCAGAAACTTTCAAAGTATACCCTAGGCCAATCCTTGTGTTAAATCACATACCACAGTAGATCAATTAGTTAATCAATCCCATCAGGCAATCAATTAACATGAACTAAGAAATCCCTGAGCAGACATGTTCTCATGTGAACAAAGGTCATCCACCGGGGCCTTTGTATGTCTGTTCATATTAGTTTAAGCACAGGTTTAGAAGGAGAAATTTTCCTGTGATAACAGTTCTTTGTATTGATGTGTCAGCACAGACACCTAGTCTCCGTGTATGTCTGGCAGAGATTGTCTGTATTTTTACTCATGTAATAACTAGAGGCCACTTTGAGAAGTGGGAATCTGAGCTTCATGTTCCACTGTAGTGGGAGGGAAGAGATCTCTCTCGATGCCACCAAAAGGACTTTGTACCAGGCTTTGCAATGGTACCCAAACAAAAGACATAACTGGTCTTTTTCAAGCAAGCACCTTGAAAATTCATGATTACCCCCAAATTTTTGATCCATGTTTCAAAGTCAATTTTTTAATCCATTTGCTTGGGTCAGGTTCAGTCTCACTAAGAGCTGCTTTGAACTCGTTCGGAACTTCCAAAGAAACACCTGCTCTGCAACACCTGCAACTCCACTTTCTAATCACAACTATTATATTAATTAATAATATTTTATACTTGTGTGGTAGTTACCACTCAGAAATAATCCACAATTTAGTCAGAAATCCTTTCAGTCAGATCTGTAACATACCTGCAACCTAAGTAGATGAGTCTACCCCTATGCTTTAACTGGGGAAACTGAATTTTTGGGCTGGGAGGAACAAGAGTTGCTGGTACACACAACCAAGGTCCACATCACAAAGTTCATAGTAAAGCTGAAGTTTCATCAGAGCCAAATGTAGGGGGTAACCTGAATTCTGTGACAGTGAAATCTTGAGTCCGGCCTGCTGACTTCTGTGTGGTAGCCATCGCTACTTATTTGGATATGGTTGTGCTATGGGGCTGCTCATCAGGCATAACACTTGTAGATAATTAAGCTGTGTAGCTCCCAGTTCTATTTATCTTCAAAATCTGCCACAAGTTCAGCCACCCCTCTACATCACTCCTCTTCTACTAAACAAATTGTACGTATAGCAGCAAAAGGGGTATCAAATAAAGGCTGGCATGGCTCTTCTCATCCTAGCTGAAGTCAGGGAGAGAAAGGTGCCTGGAACAGTTGAGAATTGGCCTAACTCAGGAAAGGAGGGGGGAAAAATGCAAAGGTATGAAAATGTATTCAACAATGCTCTCAGAGCTTGGATCCAGCGGTGAGACAGGGCTATAAGCAGATGCATTAGGCTGGAAATCTATCAAGGTTAGATTAAGCTACAGAATTTCCATTTTATTAATGGTCTTCAATCGGACTCCTTAATAAAATGGAAACCATTTGTAAAATTTTGATCAGAATCCACACTTAGCTATCAAATGCTTGAAACCTTTGGGTATATTCAGGAACAGATTTCAGAGAGCCCATGCCTAAAAATGAAAGAGGGAAAGGAATGAGGAGAAAATGACTCGAGGTGAATCAGACCTTGAAGTGAATTATTATGTAAACTGTGAGTTAGGCTAAATGAAGAAACCATTGGGACAGCATGTTTTTTTTGCATGGATCACAGAGATATTAACGCCAGACCACTGCAGCATCTGCCACAGCGGGGTAACTAGAAAAGTAAAGATCTAAGGTGTCTATATTTAAATATTAGCCTCAGTGGCATACTGAAGCCACTAGAGTGTTGCCTGGAACTGGAAAGCCCAAGTGGCCAACGGGCTGAAGTTGGGAAGGGAGCTGCAATTAATGCAATGCTGTATCACTATCAATACATTCACATTTCCTCTTGTCTGATGGCAGGGAATGGGAGAAAGAAAGATTTTACCTAACAGCTTCTGGAGAAGGAAGAGTCACTGGATAAAATAAAGCTGCCAGAAAAAAGAAAGTTCCTAGAAAAATCACCCCTCAGCTGCATCTCTCCTGCAAAACATAGCCTACATAGGAAGAAGTGAANATCCAAAGCCATGGCCTTTGTTAGCAAGCACAGGCTTTTCTTAACACTTGAACCTGATGACGTCTATACTAATAAAGCTTACATCCATAATGAAGCATGAGCACTTCCTCTGGGAAAGGCCGGGAGCTATCAGGAAGGAC
Organism: Jacana jacana; assembly: GCA_013400555.1. NCBI lineage: Eukaryota > Metazoa > Chordata > Aves > Charadriiformes > Jacanidae > Jacana > Jacana jacana. Next base: position 60,719 of record VZTM01023499.1, on the reverse strand, counting down.
AACATGGTACTGTGACAAATTAAGAGCCTGTTTCTCTCCCTTTGACTTTGATATCTACTTGGATGACATTTGCAGCACTGATGGGGACAACGCTACAGAGAGAAGAACCTTGATTAGCCTAGCCAGTAGAAAGTCACCTATTATCCTAGGAGACAAATCTGGAAATTTTTAATAAGACTAGACACTGTCGCTTCACCTCACACCTTAGACTCATGGTGACCCCAATAGAAAATACAGAATATATTTATTCAGACTCACAGAACTATTTCTATAGGTGACACCTCCATCTGTTCTTCACAAGGCATTTCTCTGTGATCACGGACTACCTGGTAAATACAATTGAAATGCCAGGTAAGCACAAGCAACTTCTCTGTACTATGCGCCAAATATTTGGTTTTTTGACCTAGAACAAAACAGGTGGGTTAAGACAAAAACCTACACATAGTTAGAGAAACACCACTGTCCTATAATGCATACTCCTAAAACATTGTTTCCTCATAGTCTACATAGAATGGCCACCTCACAGACATTTGGGCCTTCCTGTTATCATGTATCTTTCATCGTTTTGGCAGGATGAGAACCTAGGCAGAGTATTTTAGGCCGAGACCTTCTCGAAATCAAGTGCACACTAGAAATCAATGTTTGTCAGGGTCCCTAGTTCCCATAGGCCTCTCTGCAAATCTTTCAACCAGCACTTCCTGAAGTTATGTTGAGTAGGAAGATGGAACAACAAATCTGATATATTCAAGTGAAGTTCACCAATGTGAAATAAGAGAAAAAAAACCCACAGCAACAGCCATCCCAAAAGGAGTGCTCATGTCTGAACAAAACTAATCAAGTGAGTATCTTGGTGCTTTTCTGGCAGACTCCAGCTAGACCTAACCTGAACACTTTGTAGTGTCCATCTCATACTGAAAGGGAAGGTATTCAGCAAGGTGCAAATCGAATGCAACACACAAACTAGCAGTTTATTTAAAACAAAACTCGATCCTTATTGGGAGCTGAGATATTTGAAGCACACACAAGTAAAACTAATTTAACCTTTGAAAAGTTATCTCCGGAGGGAGGAACAGAAATCCCTTTATAAGATTTTTAAGCACTGCAATTATTGACGAGGACTATATTACTTCAGTTTTCTCTGATCAGAAAAAAAAGCAAAGCCACAGGAGACATCAGCAGCTGTCAGGCTGTTTTCCAACTGCAATGAGGTAGTTTACAGTGGGCTTGTGCCAGTCTCTTAAGACCCAGTTAAGAAGCCTTTTTAAAATGCCTTAAAAAGCCAACTCATACATTAATCAAGTTGAGCCCTCATCCATACTTACTGCAATACATCAATTATCGTGTCTTTTTTTTATTTTAATAAATTCCAGTTGACAGCAGACACCTTATTAAGGCTCACCAAAATGATACAATAAGTAAAAGGCTATTAATATTGCTTTTTTTCCCTGCTGCTATTGTCTTGCCGCACTGGTCTGCAAACAAATTCAGGCTGCATTACAATTAATGCCAACGGAACTCCTTCTAACGACTTCCAGCTTGCTAATTTTTTACGCTAATAATAAAAAAAAGACATTGCTATGCAAGAACAGCCCCCTTTTATCATGCTCACATGGCACACTAGAGAGCTCCTGCCATTGTTCACATGAAAGACAATTAAACCCAGGAACATCAAACCCAAAAATGACAATCTGCTAACCAGCACTGGGTATTGGTGAATTCTTTTCTCTATTTTCTGAACTGATAAAAAACAATTCTCCAAAGACATTTCCCTCCCCCATGCCCACCCTTTGGAAAAAAAAAAAAAGTTTGAAAAATACCCTTGCTGATTTATGCATCTCTGCTCAGAATTTATTAGCTGTCTAGGGCCAATTTCACTCTTGCGTGTCTACTGCCTCCAGGTTTGAATCCTGGACACATTTCAAGAAATGCAACAATAATATTTTTCTCTATTTAAAAAACTTTTTTTTTTCCTCTGGTTGATGTTTTCTGAAACACAATACAACATGACCATGGCAGGAAGACAAAGCTGGTCTGGTAACAAGTTTTTTTTCCCGGTCTTCTAGGGAGAAGGATGGAGAATGAATGAGGTCACAAGGTTGGTTGAAAATTAAGTACATTCACAAGTAAAAATAACTTCTATTAAAGGTGTTTTCATCTATGCTTTCTGTCACAAAGCTTAAGATCTAGTTTATAACAGTATATTCAGATGTGCATGTGGAAGATATATTTTTTTTAATATTTTTTATATTTTAAAATAACCTGTTTTCAAATCACATACATTTATGTAGTGCATACATAATATTACAGACACGGACAATTGAGCTACTTTGTATCTCTATAAATGGATTTTGGCCAGAAGTTTCAAAGCACTTCAGTATTCATTAATTTTCACAAGACCTTTAACAAGCAGGTGTGTTTATACCGGTTTTACAGGTATATAAACCGGTGACAAAAAGAAAACAGAAAGGTTAAGTGATATTTCTAAGACCATGATACATTAGTGGCACCAGTACATGTACAGTCCCAAATATCCAACTTTCATCATGGAGATGACTCAGAAACTTTGACAAGTCTTGAGAGGAGCATAACACTGGAGTATATATTTAAGGTACATCCTTGTTCAGGATCCTACTTGTCTACCTTCAAGGACACCCATGAGTCCTGCTTGGCTTTCGTTCAATTCCAGCTGTCCTGATCAGAGGTACTTCCTTAACCTGAGTATATATATCCCAGCACCTTGGGCCCTGCTCCAGTCACTTTAACCTACACCACCGTGCATACGTCTCTAGCGCAAGAAATTTGAATCATGATAAATCACCATTTCACATTCTGAAATATTCACAGCACTGAAAAGTCAGCAAGTATATGTATGTGCATGTTACATACATAACGTTAAGTGGTAACTAGCTAATAGCTACAGATCTGACATGAGTAATGAGAGGCAAAGCTTTAGCTGGAGGATAACAATTCTTATGAAAAAAAGTCAAAATTACATTTAGTACCAAATCATAGAATTATGTATAAACACCAGCCTTTATAAATATTCAGGAGCAGAAGGAACACATGTTTTCAATGAGATATTGGGAAATTCCCATGTCCCTTTTGCCATGCAAAAGTATTTCCTACCCCCTCAGGTTGAAGGGCATCAAGCTTTAAGTCTATCACTTGGACAGACCTGAATATTTCCAGACCTCTGCTTCAGACCAAAAAATTTGTAGTAAATTCTGCATTTCAGAGAAAAGAACATTTTTGTGTTGTTGTTTAATAGCCACTGAGAGCTGTGGAGTGTTAAGAACATACCCCAGGAAAGATGGATTAGTAGGAAGTGGCCAAAAGAGGCCATAAAATGTGCATTATAAATGCAATTCATCACATAACTGTGCAATTTATCAAATGGATATTGTACCTTGCATAGTGTCTTTTGGGACAGAAGGAAAAGAAAAAGGCCTGGGAGATAACGGTTCTATTCCTGGCTCTGCTACTGGTTCTCTTTTTGACCTTGGAGTAGACTAATTTTTAGCCAAAATATGTAGACCATTTTCTACTTCTGTTATTGCATGTCCAACTTCATTTTGGTGTGGCTCATAGTTGCACTCCTAAAATTGCAGTATCCTGAAACCAGAGAACTAGGAGACACTTGACACAGAAATCTGTTTTTTTAAGCGTCTTTTGGCCTAGGGGCTGAACCTGTATGTCTTTATGCATAAAACAGGGAAGATAATGCTAACATCTTAAGAGAAATTTCACAAGAATTAATCTGATGTTCAGACGTTCGTGATTCAGTAGGTATGGAAGTATTTCATCATTTGACTAAAATAACCCTAAAATAATTGCTCCTGAACAGCACAAAGTGAAACCTTGTGTAGGTGGTACAACACTATGAAGTCATTGAAATCAATAACTGCCAGACATAACCCAGTCTGCTAAAACACACCCATGCAGCCTGAATCAGCTGTCCAGAATTTCTCTTTATCAGTCAATGGGTCAGGTATTTGCTGCATATGAAACACCTTCCTAGCCATTAAGGAGCACGTAGGGCTACGTGAACATTGAGCACATGATCTTCACCTATTACTCCTGGAAAAAGAAACTTTTTGTTGTGGTAACACAAGGAATAAAGCCCACAATGCTTCCCAAACTGGATGCACCTTGTTGGTTGCAGGAACAAGGACAAAGAAACCTGCTGGAAGCAGCTCTGCTGGTTTGAGGTGGTATTGCCCTCTGGCTGTTGACCAGTAGTCTCTTGGCACAGCCTCACCAGCTATTCCAAGAGAACTCCAGTTTGCTCCAGTACAACCTTCAGCAGCTTCTTTCACTACATCCACTTCCAGAGTAAGAAAGATCATGTTATTTTTCCATGAAGGCACTAACTTCTTTGACTGATCCAGTTACACCCACAATTGCTTGTTTGGTTATGGTCCATCCAAACATATAGTATTTGGGACCCAATAAACACAGTTACTGTGATCCAACTTAGATTATTTTTCTGAGGCAATAGTCAGGACATCCCTTCAACTCGACATTTGTGATGAGGACAAAGACACCTGTATTTAGAACCTTGAAAAGTCCGTTTGACTCTCAGTAAGACCCATGGAGCAGCCTATGATCTGTCTGCCTCAACAGTGGGGAAGAAGCCAAGAATCACTGACAGCATCCTCACCTGTGAAAGTCACTAATTTTCATAGGTGAGGAGGCTGCCAGGCTGATCTGGCCCACTGTACGATTAGTGGACAACTTGACCCAGGAGGTAGTTATGTTCATGTTCCACCTGTACCTACTTCTGTCTGCCAGCTATGTAGTCAAAGGTCTTTCTTTTTTTCCTCTCTAACAGAAACCTCAGCTCTACAGCAGAGTGCAGGCTTTCACTCCACACGATCCAGCTGCTTTACAAATGGCAATTTAGTGTAGGGGCTGCATACACACCACTGCCATTCTTCCAGGCAGCTCACAGATTTAAAAAACAAAACAAAACCACCCACACAAAAAAACTCAACAGCATTTTGCTGCAATTTATGGGGCTTGGGTTTTTTGGTGTGTATTGGTTTTGGTGGTTTTTTTTTCTTCTGAAAAAGGAGAACAAATTAAAAGTAGTAAAAACATTTGCCTCTTTTTTATACGGTCATACGCTGGCTGGATTTGGCTCATTTAGACACTGCATCTGAGCCAATTTAGATGTGACATCCGAGACAATTATACAAATCCCCCGAGTCTACAACAACAACAACAAAAAAAAGTCAAAAGGCAATTTTTTTTCCCCACAACATAGCTAGTTTACAGCTCATTTGAGCCCTATAGAAATTGTAAGAGAACACCCCTGAATCGATATTGCTGAAATCAGAAGTGAAGTTTCAATTAATATAATCACACACACACAAAAAATAGAAAATTAACAGCTCTGACATCACAGCCAAATTTTACCATTGCTCAAACTGGTGTCAGTCAATAATAAAGCTGTAGAGTTACTCTAAATTAATGCAGATAGAAACTGAAAGTAGACAAAACCCATACTGACTGTAATGAAATTGCTTATTGATAGTGTTTCACTTACTGTCCAAATAAAAGCACAGTATATAACTGAATTGTTTTATATGCATTCCTCTCCTTTTAATTATAGTGTAAGAGCAGCAATCGTTATCTCTTCTATCAACTTACTGAGATTTATAATATGGCTTACGCCCCACACTTAAGACAATATAACCTTACACCAAGGCAATATTATAGTGCCACATCCTGTATCCTAGCAACTGTTTAGGGCTTGCATTAGGTGTCAAAATAACAGGTCCCACTTAATATTGGGTTCTTCTCAAGTAAGGGGGTCAAACACTGAAATCCAGGAGTTGGGGAATAAAATTACTGAAGAGCATTCTAAAAGCACACCTATGGGGTACATGCCTATATATGCATGTGCACACACTGAGGCATATGGGCAAGTAGATAACCACATGGACACAAAATAGATCATCTAGTTTTTGTCTTAAAATTGCTCAGGTAGGAGTGAAAGCTGAGAAATGGCATGATGTGTATCACTTTCCAGATATCAGAGACTTTAAACAATCTTCCCCCTGCTTTTATCAGCTCATTGTCTTCTATAAGTTAAAGAGGAAAAAACATCTGACTTACGGTCCTAGTATTCCCTCATCTGAATTTAGACCTATCACCATATTAAAAGAAAAAAAACATGTATCCCTGCCTCTAATTTCTTGTGCTTTTCCCATTTCCATTAAAAGATTTGTTTAAAACATACTGATTAATTGACCATCCTCTTTGTGACACTCACCAGGCTATGACACAGCTGAGACATATCTGGATTTGACTGTTTAAAAAAGTAATTGCGATGGAAAAATCCAGATGGCTTAGTTTGTAGCAGCACTAGGGATATATGGCAACCAAATAGAAGGATATTATTTAGTATTTCTGATTCAGTACAGAGACTGGAAAGTAGTTTGAAAGAGTAGGTTCGAGCCTGGGTGGTTACCAGAGAAGCGTATACGTAATATATGTATGCACGCACGTGTGTGTGTATACTACTTTTGCAGGATAAAAGATGCAAGACTGAATCTACAGTTTTAAAAGCCAAGGAAAAGTGAAAAACTGACAACCATGCTATTACAATCTTCCCCAGGTAATCCAATCCTCCCTTCTATATGCACAAGTTTGTAATTCTTATTTTTAATGCCCCTGGGAACACCAGGAGCCAGGCAGGGGATTGGAGCATCAGCTGTCCCGTGAGCAACAAGTAAATAGGGCTTTGTTGAACCAGTGGGTTTCTAAACACGGCTGGTATTCAAACACACCAGGTAGGCTCAGGGCTATTTGCTCTTCTTTGCCCCTGAGGCCTTGACAGAACAGAAGAAACAAAGATTGTTTCATTTTGTCTATGCATCAGTTAAAAATACACAGGGGAAAAAAAAATAAAATCCTTCCTCTTGAAAACTTGTGGTGATGGTACAAGCCAGCAGAAGGTTTTGTACAGCAGTGGCTGTTTGGCCAGCAGCTTTGTTAGCAAACCTTCAAACACCCGCACTGCCACTGCTTTGCCTTCCCTCCCTGCACCCCTCTAATCCAGCCCCTCGAGAACAGCCAGATAAAACAGGCAGCTCCTGGAGCGTGTCCCCCAACGTCAACTAACCCCAGCTCTGTGGGACCAGCTGAGCCAGAAGAAATTGGAGGAGCCACACTTGGGTGCCTGGTACAAAGACACATCCACAGCGCAAGAAGAAAAACACTGCTCGCAGGAGAACGATTGCTTTTTGTTATCCACAATATTTTACTTCTAGCTGCAAACCTGGAGCTTGAAAGGATCCTCGTTAGCTCTGTTTATTTATTTAAACCAATTCTTGCAGCCCTTCTCTCTAAACAATACCGAGGTGAAGAGTTTACAGGAGCACGTTGTTCAGGATTCAACTGTTCAGCAAGCACTTCACTCCCACTCTAAGGAAAACCAGCACCCAACCTAGGATCTTTCCCCAACTCTCTCTTTTTAAGGAAATTCTTCAGTGCATGGGTATCCGCACACGGCAATTCACCTCTTCTGCAATTGTCGTGGCAGTCATTCTCTGATAGATATTATTATCCCCTGAAGACTGTGCATGGACAACCCTATCCCCTGCTAAGCTGCCCCAGTTTCATAAACTGCAAATCTGGTCAGCTTACTCTCCATGAGGAAAAAAACCACAAAGATGTTTAAAAAGGAAAGCTGCTGGTACAACGCTGCATTAATGCAGCCCCAGCAGAAGGAAGGCACCATCCCTCTTTCACTGTGGGTCCTTCATTCCCCCCTGCAGTGACAGCGCTGCTCCCAGTGAGGCACTGGGAGCCCTGTCACAGGCTTTACTGGGCAACAAAACAGGACCCAGCAGCAATACTTCCACAACTGCTGCAGCAAATGGGAAGTAGGTTGGACAACAGAGTTAAGTCCCTGCATGTCCCAACTTCTCTCCCAGCTGACACTGTTGCAAAAAAAAAAAAAAAAAAAAAAAAAAAAAAAAGTGCTTTGAATTTAGGCAACGCTTCAGCTTGTGCCACGCAGCATTTAGGATGAGTGCAGCCCTGCATACCCACCTGAACTGGCCTCAGCCTAAGCACAAGCCCAAGTATTGTATTGAAAGGAAACTCGAAGTAACAGATCAGAGAAATGCAAAGCAAAGTTTCAATTAAAGCATTGTTTGCTTCTCCAGAGCTACGTGATCCAACATAAGCTGGCAGTAAACAAAAGCCAAAAAATAACACATTTTTCAACAGGACTTGTGATCAAATCACCATTGTCACATGACCATGGGTCATGCACACAGAAGCCTGTGTGTATGCTCTCAAAAGAAGAAGAATTAAAAAAAATAAAATCAAATCAAACCACAACTATACATCTCGGCTAGATACACTTTTTTTTTGTTTTGTTTGTTTGTTTGTTTGTTTGTTTGTTTTTTTAATGCAGGAAAATTCCCTTCACAGTTCCTGGCAGAGGAGGCCAAATACTCCCCTTGATCCATGTGAAAGAGAAGATGAGAATTGAGGAACTAGGTAGGTTTTTCATCCCGGTGTCATATAAGCTCATTTTACATTTCCATTAGACAGGCAAAATTAAAATGAGAGGCAGGTAATGAGAAAACACAACCTTTAAAAAAAAAAAAAAAAAGTAGAAGGCTTGCCAGCCAGCTTCAAAACAGCTAGTTTTTAGAATACCATGACACACACTTGTCTGAAGTAGTCTTTCTTTTTTTAACCTTTACTTCTTTATTAAAAAAAACCTCAAACATCTGAAACTAAAGTACAATAAATTTGTTGGTTAATTGTCATTAGCCACACAAAACACACCGAAGGGTTTCTCTTCCTTGGTTGGATGAACACAACTGTGTAAGACAGGGTAGGAGTATTCAAGAGTCAGTGAAAACTGAAACCTTTAAAGAAGACACAACAGAGCAGCAAACTATGGGAATTTCAGAAAACCTCGTTTTAAAAATCAGTCTCAGCTGAGTCACTGTATGGTACATTTTGATACATGCCTGCATTTTGCTTAGAACAAAGGGACAGAAGTCTCTAGTTGCTACTGCAACTACAAACAGTAACACTTCAACATCCTGAGGGGGGAAAAAAAAAAATCATCTCAGGCTACTGTCAGATGACCAGCTCAACAGATGTTTAATTTCTTCCAGTTAACATTTGCAGTAATAATATAATTGTATGCTGTGCTCATAGTCAGATCCTACATCATCCTCCTTGATTTGCTCCTCAAAAATTTTGGTCTGGTTTTCCAAAGGAGTGTGCCACTATATAGAGCATACATCAACTCCAGTGTATGGCCAGCATGGGACTCTGCAATTTGCTCATCAAGTAAAATTCAAGCTCATGTTTATGGCTTAGGTGATTACAAGAGAGATGCCTAATATGTTTGGGTTTTTAAGTCTTTGGTTGTAGTTTATGCAACACCAGGAAATTGTGAGTTGTCAGAGTAATAATTTCCTCTCTTGTTACCACCTGAAGATAGCAGAGTACAGGCCCGCAGGCATCCTTATCTATTACCTTGTGCTGACTTGGAATTTAAATGTCAAACCCAGAACACTGGTATCAAGTAACCTTCTAAAACAAAGTTAAACACTGTGTTAAAAAAAAATAATAAAAAAATTCAAGATCAATTTCAGCACCTAAAGGGTTAGAGTTTTGCTCAAATTCAGATCATTTTTCAAATCATCACCAACTGCTTCTCTAAAAATGTCTCTGATCCAACTGCCACTGCAAATGTGAATGCAAACCTTACAAGCCTCATCTTTCCCTTCTGAGGTTGTAGGCTTTTCTGCTTCTAGCCATACCTATAAAACCTATGGAAAGTTTGTTTCCCATTATGTTGTTGGTAAGATGTTGGTAGTGAATAGGCATGGAAAAAAGCTACAGAATATTAAAAAACAGAACAAAAAACCTGTGGTTTTATTTCTTATCCAAGAACATGGGTAACCATCAGTGAGTGGTAGATTGTTTAATCACACAGACACTTTTTACATTTTGTTTGCGATTATTTGAAATGGATTATTGAAACAGACAGCCATGCTGACATTATTCCCTGCTAACACACTTGTACTGTAGCTACTCATTATAAGCAAAAAGAGGCGGGGGGAAAGCCTGTGATAGTAATTTGTGACCTTAGGGGAGGCTAGGTGCAAAAAAATCTCATGAAAAAATAACATTAATAATTTTTTTGCTAGTCCTTTCAAGGGAACACATCTGCACTGCATCAGATAAAGGTACCAGCCTATGAAACACTGGGTGATGGTGAGCAGCACAAATATTCATGGCCACCTACTACAGTTATTTCCATGGACTGCAAACTCCAGAATACTAATTTCAATTGACATGCAGATGTATAACTTATCTGGTGGTGTTCATTTTAATATTTATATACAACTATCACATTTTGTAAATGCTTAACAATGCAAATACTCAGCATCTGCCATTCCAAGTGTTCTCTGTCAGTAAAAGGTTTTAAAAGGTTTTGATCTCAACATGCTGAACTGCTGAGCCTAGTAGTCTTGCATTTATGCCAGTGCAAATTTGCAGCAAGTCAATGGAGTTAAAATGGAGCAAAAAACCCCAAAACCCAAAAGGTGCAAAAGCAGAATTAGATTCTGATATTCACATTTTAATTATCACAGAAATTAGTCTTGAAATGCACATGAAACGCAGTGAACTCAAGTAAAAATGCTGCTGCTTACTAAGATTAATATTTATAAAATAAACTGAATGCAGTTAAGATTAATAATGTTGACTTTGTTTCTTTAAACTGTAACATGAATTGCTTGACCATTTGTAGCAGCTTTTTGTTTTACTTTTTACACGTTCTTGACATAATGTAGGACTGCACTAAGTTGATATTTTTTAGGTGTTTTCAAAATTGTGAAAAGTTAACTAAATATAGTTGTATGTAATGGCAAATTTTGGTTCTTCACTTCGCTGAGAACAACATCCTTAAAGCACATTGCTCAGCTTGATTAATCTCAACTTATGTGCTTCAATTTTCCAAGCTCAAATATGTACTATCAGATGCTAAATAAAAGGCAAGCTCCTCTCGCGAAGGCAGATAAATAGCTCTTAAGGTGAACTTTTAGTTAAGCAGTGGACGAACTGCAGGGAGTTTGCCATCTATTGGATCTAGGTTACCACTCATTAGACATGTCTTGCTGCTTACCTGTGAACTCTCTGCAAGATGAGACTCCATTTAACACGTAGGCAGAACATCTAATTTGCAGCTTTTCCTCCCTCCCTCCCTGACGCAATTCCCTTCTAGTTGCTCCATAAAGAAGATTCAGTAGAACACCTCTGTGAAAGCAGTGGAATTCCAGCTAGTTATGGTGACAAATTTCATTGTGAATGAGGATCAATGTCCCATACTACTTTGAATAGTAATTTCTTAATTCTTATTCAAATCCAGCCAGCAAGATAATATAACTTGAACTGAATTGGCCATGTGATCCTGATGGCATCCCATTAATGGGTTATTCACTTAATTTATGTAATTTTAAAAAATTAAATAGTCATATTTTAAATCCCTACTGCAGTCCTTCAGATTGAAAGTGCATGTTTTAAAGTTATAGTATCTTTATAAATCAGTATGTCTCCACTTCTTAGTTTGTTGACTGAACTTCCCCAAAGTTTTAACTCATCTTCCCTCATCTCTCAATCTCCTGCCTGTGGGAACATTGTGAAATTCCAGCATCGAGCTGTTTCATTATCATTTACTGGTCATGTTATGTGCCACAGAGAAACCCTTTTGTAAGATCTTATTTGAGTTGGCAAATAAACTAAGGATTTCTATTTGTACAGAGAGAACATAAAAATCCAGTTATAGGGACACTTTCCTTGATGATCTAAAGCTTGTCTATAAACAAAATGAACATTAAGGCAGTTAATAATAATAAAAGTTTATGGGTCTAATCCTGCAAGATGCTGAGCCTCCTCCTCCAAGCCAACAGGAACCCAAAGTACTCAGCACCTCCTGCACAGTATTTGGCAACCGTGGCCTAAAAGGCTCATTGCAGATACCCCACCATGTCTCAGAAGTGCAGCTGCCCCAGAAAGGACCAGCCAGGAGAGGGCATGCCACTGGGAAAAGAAACTCTCTGTTGATCTAGGGCTATTTATAAAGCTTGCACTAAACATTTAGAGCCAAGCCCTAACTTGGCTAGATGTCAAGGACCACACTGAAAAAAACCACTATACCCTCATTAAGAAAATGCATGAAGCACTGATTTCTATTTTTGGTCGCAGTTGTAAGCATCGCCAGGGTTACAGCTGCTTTATTGTGGTTTCTCAAGAATTTCCTTGATAAAAAAGGACAACAGAATTAGCTGACCCTTTTGGAAATAGTCACACAGTCCAGCTGTAAAACAATGTCAAGTAGCTGGCAAGAAACCAAAACAAAACCCCATAATACAACAGAAGCTACATGTCTACCAGCAGTGGCACATTTGCCCTCTGAAGTTCTTTATTTGGAACTGAGAGAGGGAGGGGGTGGGAAGAGGAAGGTTTGAACTCTTATAAAGGCACTGCTCAAAGTGGTACAGAAACCTTTCTGGTGGTGGGCATGTCACAATAACCCACTAGAGAAGACACTGTCTTCTCATGAGACCTAAGGGCACTGTGTGCATAGACATACTACATGCGCATACAGATAAGGGAGGGAGAAGAAAAGAGTTCAATGTTCTTTTCTTTCGGAAGGAAAGGCATTAGTGAACAGTGTATTAGGAGCAAGAACTGAAAAAACACAGTAATAAAATCCTGAAAGTAATTAGTCTTTCTTATTTTATGCCAAAGAGTCGGGGCCATTTGCTGGGAGAAGGCAGTTAAGGTACAGGACTCGAAGTCAAGGGGACAGGGTTTATCAAAGACTTGGACAAGCAGCTCTGGGCTTTTCTTAAAAGATGCCGACCCGCTCCCCCAGTTTTTGCAGGAATCAAAGATGATCAATGGTTTGTCCCTGCTGGACAGATGAAGAGAGAGGGAGCTTTCTCCTGTGTGTATGTGTACGTGCCCATTTCACATCCATAAACAGGAAAGGATCATCCATGCGCCATTACATCCCTGGAGATTTGGAAGACTAAATTAAAATGCTACTCTAAAGGCAAAGAAGCGTCCTGACAAGGACATTAGATCACATTGCATATTAATTTCAGTTTTTGTGGTTTTATACTATTCCTCCTATATTTTTTGATTAGGAAAGAAATTTCCTGCCTCTCCCTGACTTCAAATTTGGAAATGCTGACAAGCATACTGAAGAGTTATTGGTGCTGGGAACACAATATGGGAAAGTTATGATGAGATGCACCAGTCATTTCTTCTTAACAAGCTTTGCAAGCAAAGCTCACGAAAAGAGGAGAAAATTTCTGTGGCTAAAGCAGAAAGTGAAATAAGGTAGCTCACCACAGATTGCGTGCCGATCCTGCACATCAGGAGCCAGTATCTGTTTAACTTCTGACTAACTTCCCATGTAAAAATGTAATGTGCCCTCGCAAGTTAAATTCTCTCATACATCAGTACTTCTCATAGATATACTAAGAAAGATTACCATTGTATATATTTATATGCAACTATCAACCCCAAAATTATTTCACACAGGGCCTTTCCCATCCCTGACCATCTGACTTACCTGTAAGTGTCAGTTGTTAGACTGAACACCATGAGTTGCAGGATACACCTTTAACTACAGAGCAAGTGACATTATCAAGACCAAACCAGGCTAGCTACTATGCCCCCGGCAGTGTAAGCCTTGAATAATAGAAGTCTTCTCTTAGACCAAATGGTAACCTAATATCTGTATTAAAAAAAAAAAAAAAAAAAAAAAGAAAGAAGTCCCACACAAACAGTGGATTCATTTGTCACGTACTAGTAGAGAAAACAGGGCTCTTGGCTGGAACCTGAAAGACATGAATTACAGGTAATATTTTCAAAATTGTCTATGGTCTAGATAATTAAATTAACTCAGGCATAGCTCACTCAACATCATGGTGCTTGGATTTCTTTTAAGCATGAGTTCAAGGTCAATAATGAAGAACACCTGAAAATCTTTAACATCCCATATTTTCAGAACCAAATCCCATTTGGGGGTGATGATGAAAATCTCTGAAAACCAACAAGGCCAAAGTTAGGCACATAAGTGCACTTGCTCTGTAGACTGCACTAACAGTGATGAAACAGGATCATTTGAAACACACATTGGGCCTGCCTCCTGGAGTGGCCTATACATACATAACCTGTGTGGGGAAGCTGAAATACTCACTCCACAAATCTCTGCTTTACTTCATAACTACATTTCTGAGAGAGCCCAGAATCAAGCCTTCAGGAGCCATGTTCTCCAGCAACAATGCATTTCAGAAAAATTTCTTGGTTTTCACTGAAGTGCTTTTGCTGATTTTATGTTTGTCAAACCATATCATTCCGCACATTCAGTGCCCTGCCTGTTGGTCTCATCTTTTCTTTTTAGATTGTAAATCCTCCTAGCCTGGAGGCCATGTGTAAACTGTTTGCCTCTTCCCTTGCAGAAGTCCACATGTGCTTGCCCATCTCAACTCAAAAATTAGCGCTCTCAGCGAGTCAGCTTGGGAGAAGTATGCAATAGCACACCAAGGTCTGTAATTGTCACAGAGCTCCATGTGCTGCCCTGAGGGTTTTTGTTTTCCTCAGTTAAGTGTAGTACTTGTACAGACACAAGCATATACAGGAGATCACATCTATCTTTGGATTCTGAAGAAATGTTCTTCAACGAGTTCCTAGTAGCCAAGTTAACTCTTTCCCCAGAAAGTATATGCAGCATCCCAAACATTGAATGAGTGAATGGAAAGCCAGAAATAGAGCTCTGCAGATCAATAGATTTGACTGAGAAAGCATTTGCATTCTCAGGGGTAGAGATCATTGTGTTTCTAAGTGGATCAGAGATATGATCCTTGGCTGCTGTGAATGGAATGGAAACTGGATGCCATCAGCGGGAGATACGAGTGCTGATGTGGTGAGGTAATGTGGTAAGGAATAGCAGAGTGGAAGGAATGCAGTGCCATTGCCCTGAGGAATCTTAAAATTAGCTCAATCTGGTATTCAAACGCTGCGGGGTGGGGAAGAAAAGAAAACACGAGAACAGCATTTTTACGTGAGAATAATTTCTGAAAGGCAGAAAGGTGTCACTCCGTTTCTCTGGACTATTTGCTTGAGTATTCAGTCTATATATATTCAGCCAGAATATAACAAGTAGGTGCCTGCCAACCTCTTGCCATCTTGGTGGTCAAAATACCAGGTCCTCACACTGAGACTTCTCCAGTGGGGATGACATGTACAGGCCAGGCAGCCTGGGAGGTCAAACTGGGATACCTGACCACCATGTCCAGGAAGTACCACATGCAGAAGACCACCATTTGTGGGGCACGCCACTACAAATGGGGCATGCTTTGTGAGCCATATCTTTTGAAGAGTGGCTGACTGCACTATCAATCAAGACCTATGAGGTTGTTCACAACTGGCAACTCGTTACAAACCTGACACTGACCTTGCCAGAGCCACAACCCTGGGAAGGAAAGGTAGAACTGAAAAATGATGGATTATTTCCACTGAAACGCAAACTAAATTCAACCTTAAATGGATGATACTTTCACAGGTAAATCTCAATAAGAACGGTTAAGTTTTTCTGTAGCTTCTCTACAGATAATATCAGGAGCTACCTCTGCTTTGAATGATATCAGTGGTAAGTCTTGCTTTTGTCTCTGATAAGAGTGGGGATAGCCTGAAAATTAATATGAGTCTATCCAACCTGTAGCTATTTTTGTGGGGTTCTTATAGCACTGATTGTCTCCTCTCTAAAGTCAAGTTGCTACAAACAGTATAGTAGGTAGCATAGTAGGTTTATTCAGAGAAGGTAGTTGCCTTTTTCTTCCTTCCATATGAAAGATAAAACAGCTATGATACACAATGGTTATTAACCTTTCACAATAATTTGTATTATTTTCAGGAATGCAGAGCATAAAACATAACTCCAAACATTACATTTCACGGGTAGAGGCAAGAACTGTGAATAAAACATTCATATTGCTGCCTTTATTTTGAAACTGTGTACTATAATGCTTGTAATTACGACTACCTTAATTTTCTCCTATTCAAAATTACAAGGTATTCCTTACCCCTTCTGCAATTTAAAGATGCCATAGTGATAGGACAGTAAGAACCTGCTGGCAAGCAATCAAACTCTCAAGAGAAGTAACTGCACACACCACAGCTGATTCTCTGCCACCTGCTGTCCCAGTAAAGAAGTTAAGGACTGGAAGCCCAAGTGAAGATGGGATCTGACCAGAGAACCATCTTGCAGATTTTACTATTGATAGTTACTCGGTGCAAATTCTGAGGTCTAACTGTGGACACTGAATTGTATTTTACACCTTTTAGAAGCATTATATAACATTTCCAGCAAAAGTAGGGGGGGCTGAGGAGAGAAAAGGAAAAAGAAAACCTTATTAGGCACAATTCTCAGTGAGTGATATCTGCTTGGCACAGAGCAGACTGGGTCATGTCAAGGAGATGGGGATGCATCTTACGCCAACCCCAAATTCTCTATATCAGCACTTCTAAACTCTGCTGCTATTCTACCAACTGCAGGACTCAGACAAGCAGAAAAGGCAAAAGAAAAATAAAGCTCTGTCAAGTCATCTCCCTGCATCATGCACCTCTTAGCAGAAACACAGAGGCGGAGGTGCAGGTCAAGAGTTAAATAAAATGAAAAGAAAAAACCAACTCATTGTTTCTCTCAAAGGAGCTTCTCTTTCATAGGGGAAAAACCTTGCCAAGACTTTGCAATCAGATGATAGCACCCCCTGCATTGTTCAAGCACTGTCAAGGGGTATTATACTCAGAAGATAATCCAGCCCTTGAACTCCCCAGGTACTGGTTTTAAATACCTCTGATGAGATTCAACTGCATCCTATTTGGGTATGCCTCCAACATCTAGCATCACATTTGGTTATGTCTACAGAAACACTAGCTAGGAAGAAAGAGATAATGAAGAATGATTTTAGTCTTTTATTTGAGCAAAAGCTAAACATATGGATCCTGGCACAAAAAGTATGGAATCTGTGATAAAACATATGGATATCCATATGGGGAAAAAAAAAAAAAAAAAAAAAAAAAAAAACCCCTTTTGCCCAAAAATTTTTCTTTTGTTTT
>VZTM01023499.1:26833-43474 GCA_013400555.1 Jacana jacana | reverse complement strand
AAAAAAAAAAAAAAAAAAAAGCACGCCTCTTGGCCAGAAATTCTGCTCTTGCATTTTTATCCTGTATACATAGTGCACCTCTTTCCCTCTGCAGCACAAGGCTACTTGCCGATGGATTAGGATGTTATAAATTCACATGCAAATTTCACAAAATGCTCTACTGTTATCAACTTTATTAGATTTACGAATACAGTCCTGCTTATATTTTTTTATTCTCTTAATCCCTTTCATCACTTAATAGCTCAGAAAGTAACGGATTTCAGTAAAAAGGAGAGGCTTATTACAATCAATCCTGTTGCTCTATCTCTGCTCGACTAATGAAACTTATTTTTCTTCAGGACCTCTACAGGAAATCCTTTCCTACACATAAAAAAAAAAAAATGTTTAATATGCTGCTGCCTTGTAATACTGCAACTGTATTATTCTTCTCCTTTGGGTGTCCATCCAGAGGTTTGTAAGAGCTATTAATCATACTTTATTCACCAAATTCTAGTGTGTAGTTAAACAAGAAGCTACTGAAGCTTGTTTAATACAATATGCCAACTTACAGTTCAAAAGACTGAGGCCCTCACTGTAACTTTCAAAAAGAAAATGAATCTTTAAGTTTTCAGAGTTAAGTAGTGATGGTAACAAGGCCAGAAAGGGAATTTTTATCATAAGGTTTACATCTTAAAATAGTCCCACTGCTGAGGATCACAAAGTCTCCATCATCCAAGTCAGCCTCCTCAAGACCTCATTTAAAGCATGTAATCTTCATGAGGGTTTTTTAAAACTGTCTTAGCCCCTTCCTTTGACATTCTTTGAATTAAGAGGGGGAAAAAAAAAAAACAACAAAAAAAACCCAAACCGAAAACACCCAGCTTTCAACTTCATTATTAAATGCTTTGGTAACAGGTAAGGAGCCATCTACAGATTTACTGCTTTAGTTTTATCTGCAATTTTCTAGGCACCCACCACCCCCAAGCCATAATTCTGCTCATAGTGCCCGGCTCATCTGATTGCTCTTTTCTCTGTCACTGTTGGAGTCCCCTCCAACCCTCCAATGGGGGCTCCAGAACTTCTCACTCTGCCCTAGGAGCTGCCTGCCAGCGTTACCCCACATCACACAGCAAGTGAAGCTGCTCAGAAATCTCCCCTCAACATGGGACTACCAGCAAGAAGCTCTGACACTGTCTTGCAGAAGAACTATGCTTGCTCTTAATATATATGTGCAAAAGTACATGGGCATGCTTATTTCACTACAGAAGGGAGTGGAAAGAAATCAACTTTGGGGTTATTGTTAAATATTGGTTCATTGTTGGCATAAAAATCTCCTGACAGCTGTCCACAGGAGAGCAAAATATGGAATATATCAATAACTGACCCTTGCAAAAGCAAGGGACAGACCAGGACACTCCCTCAAACAGTACTCCTTATAGTTCAAATAACATCTAGGAAATTTTTGTTGTTGTTGTTTTGTTTTCTTTTTAAATTTATTTACGATTGAAGTAAATATGTATTTGCTGTTTTGTTTCTGACCATGACTGGAAATGGAAATATCATGACAGTTAAAAGTACCTCAGATATTTTTTAGAAAGAGAAGATGCTGGATGTATTCTGGGAGCAAAATTCTATTTCCATTTTACAACTGAATAAAGTTTACTGTACAATATGATTTTAGCCTCGTCTAAAGTCAGTTGATAACGCCACAAGGTTTTCTACCCTGCTGTCTCTGCTCCAAGGCCAATTCCAGAACCATCCATGAAGGCCACATGACATAACTAGGCATACAATACTTAATTAGGAAGCAGCCCTCCCTTGCCCAAACCGGTGATTTATGTTCTTGAACACAGGAATGACTTCTCTACCTTTTTGATCATGATTAGTACATTTACTAAAATTTTAAGTACAGTTAATTGCTTTTTAAAATTAAGTGAGTAAAGAATGCTTTTTCTTACTACAGATCAAAAAAGGGGAATGAGGAAGGCCATGACTACTGTAAAGCTTGATCCTACAAATATCTCACATGGTTAATTTTACTCACATGAGCAGTCTGCTTGCATGAATAAAGTTACTCACATGCAGAAGTGTTTGCAAGACTGAGCCCTAAATCCATTAAATTAATGGTGAAAATATATAATTGATGAACAAGTGAATTAGGATTCTGCTCAAAAGTAGGTAGAAAAGGATTATCACTCAGGCAAGCTCTCTCTCCAGTGACTGTTCCTGATTGATAGATTTGTATAAGGCTGGGTTTCTGATTAGTTCTGAGATATGAATGCTTCAAAATGTAGGAATTAAAAAAAAAAAAAAAGACTTTGTGAAAATGAAATGCAATACCCAATTCAATTAAAAGAAAATGTTATGATCTGGAATTGAACCAAGACTTTGGGATAATGTTATTTGTTCCATGCCAAGTTTAGTAGATGTTTTCCAAAATGCCAGTTTACTTGGGTTTTATGGAAAAATTGACCTTTTCACCCAGAACAGAGGCTGCTAATTTCATTAAAGTTGTTAGAGATTTTCTCAGAGTGCACCCAAGCCAATTCTAGTATTTCATTCCCCTATCTTCATCTATATTCTGCTTGCATGGAAGTGACCTGACAAAGCTATAACCGCGGCGTTATGTTTCCTGCTCTTGCCATACCCACTGCCAATATATTTCATTATTCAGACTCAGAGAACATCATGGAGGCTTAGAAAAGTAAATGCTACCCATCCGAAGCAGCCCTCTCCCTGACGGCCGGCAGCCATAACCCCCTGGGTCAGGTAATCTGCACCACAGGCATCCCAGAAGAGCCTGAATCAACTCGACTGACAGGAGACGAGCCAAGCCTGTCAATTCATACAGCAGCTTGAGCTCATCATCTGTATTTACATAGTCCCTCAATCAAGCTCCTGCACTCTGTAAACTATGTTTATTACCCTTCGTATGGGCCGATACAATTTCACAGTTTGCTATCCTTACAGTAGAAGCAGCCAGAGATCTACGCTTGATAGCTATTTTCTCTCTTAATTCTCTCTTTTAAGAAGGAGGGAACCGTTATTACTTGCCAAACCAGCACATGTTCACAGAGAGAGTGCGGTCAAGTGGTCAGGAGCAGAGCTGATGTTAATTAGCAATGAAATGAGGAATGAACCAGCATTAGCCCTGAGACTAATCAATGGGAAAATCACTCCAAGCAGGCAGCTTAATGAAGTACTATACAGCTGTTTATTTTTAGTCTGTTTTAGCCTGACAACAAAATCCAGATTAATTTAAAAAAAAAAAAAAAAATAAATCTTTCTAAAACGTATTTCCTTGTAGAGCCTTGCTATAGCTCTGATTTGCTTGGCTTTTTTATTGCATTTGTCTATAGCTTTCCCTAGCAATTAAAGGCCCAGCCAGAAAAATTAACGCAAGTCAAAAAAAGCATGTACCCATCAGTACCACGTTTGTCAATAGCCATAACCTGCCACCTCACAGGCAGCCCATTCAGGGCCCTTCACAACACATAACTCCCCGCTTCTTCTTCATACTGGTGGCTGAAGGGGAGAGCATCCCAGTCCCCAGCCTACTCCCACTGTCCTTGTGTCACAGATGGGTTGGTGGAGGGAAGGACGAGCCCTGGGGCATGATTTAGGTGAAGCAGTCTTGGTTTTCCTTCCCATCACAGATCTCCTCTAGGACCCTGGATGAGGACACCAGAACATGCATGCCTAAGTAAGTTTGAAAATCTGCGCTTTGCTCTCAGCATGACTTGATTCCTCACACGCAAAAAGATGCAATAGCACTTCCCAAACATTTGCATTGGAAGATTGCAAGTGGATCGGATACAACCTGCCAAATAAGTCCCTAACCAGGGCATCTGAGGACAATGACCAAGTAGCCATCCCACCAGCTATTCTTTTGGGCATCCCCACACTGCACACTACACGGGATGGTCTCAGGGGATCCCACCAGCCACCTCCCACCCTCAGCCCCTCTGTGCCACAGGCACTGTCCACCCCTGCCATTTTGCCATTGCACAAAGCCCTGCCTGACATTCATGGCAGAAGGTCAGGAGGAATAGGAGAACCCTGAGGTGGGCAGCCTCCCTGTCAAAGACCCCAGGGCAGAACACCTTCCTGTGCCCTGTGTGGTCCCCCCAGCATCTCCCTTTCACCTCGACCCTGCACTGGGTCCTTCTTCCAAGCAAACCCCAGCATTTCCTAACAAAAGTAGGTGTAACACATTTCAGACATGGTGAAGGTAAAAGCTGCCAGCAGCAGAGGTTGGTAAGGAAGTCTGGGGGCTAAAGCCCTTCCACCCACAATGCTGCATCAGAAGACAGCACCAAGATATAAACTCAATTTAACTAGCTGAAAATAATTTCAGTTTAAAACACTGCAACACTGAGAAGAAAAAAAAAAATGAGGCTTTGCTTAGTTTCTTTCTCTTGAAGACTCCAAATTAACTTTTCAGTGCTTTCCCACAGAACAACAGGACATAAAGCAGTATTTACATGACAGTAAAACTAGCTATGGTTTTGACTTGATATTAAAAGCAGGAGATTTAACACTAATAATAATGTGAGTTAGAGACGCAAGAGCATGACAACCCTCCTCATGCACAGTCCCCACCTGCCAGACTAGAAACAGGCACAGGTAAAAGGTCAATTGAAACCTGCTTTTATATAATTTTTTTCCCTGAGTGTATTATACAATTCACTGTTTGTTTGATCAAAGTCCTTTCATATGCTAACAGAAGCGTGATTTGGGGAGAGGAGTTTCTTAATCTTTCCAAATACAATCAATAAGCCACCTCCGAAACTGTGTCAAAGAAAAAAAAAGAGGCAGGAGAAAAAAGCAGTCTCATGCAGGTACCTTCTCTGAACTAAATGTACGTACATGTCTTTAGGGATTTTGCTCGTCTGCCTTTATGTTGCAGTAAGCATCGTTCTGTGATTCTTTAAGTGAGTGCTGCTACCCCATACCCAGCAAGAGCAGCACAAACTACACCAACTGCTACTCCCCAGGAAAAGAAGAAATCTTTAAACTGATATCAGCCCTTCTGTGACAGAGAAAATTTCTAAGTCAAATTCACCTCCTGAAGATGGAGACGTTACAGTAAGTGTATTCATTAGATCTCAAGTGACAAGCCTTAATTAAAATGTACTGTGTTTGCAAAATGGGAACTAAAATTGAAGACACTCAAGTACAGTAAATATATCTCTTGCTCTGAGCAGAGCAAGACAGACACGAGCTTCTGCTTAACACTCAACAGAGTGTTATATACTCAAAAACGAATACTATAGCTATATTTCAATAACATATATTATTGGACAAGTTTCAACACAGCATGACATGGGGAGCACACATACTGTAAAATAAATTCAGACACATCTGCATTCTTCAACACGAATTAAGTTTCTTAAAGACTCCATTGTATGTATAAAAAGCAAGCTTTACCAGTTTTTCTTCTTTAGTTGTTAAATCTCCAATCCACTTGAATAAATATTGCTAATGCTTTTCACTTCAATAACTCCATTCATGCAGAGATCACAACATTTCACAAACTTCAGTCAAATAAAGTGCCTTGTGGGAGAGGCAATGGATATAAAAGAACTGACCGACTACCACGAGCTGAAGGTGGAAGATCATACTTGTTTAACAGTACACAGTTGAATTATAAATTTCTCAATCTTATCACGCACAACTTCATAGTTGAAGAAGNAAAAAACAACATCACCAGCCAGGTAATCCCCTTTATAGGCTGATTTGGTAGCTCAGGGAAAGCTAAACAAAGGCACAATGCTCTGCAACCACAACAGCTGGGTTGGAAATTGCTGCAGATTGTTAGGAGGAGCTGCAAACTANTTGTTTTGTTTTGTTTTGTTTTTTAAGTAAAGCAGACATGAAAATTTAAGTCTTGCTACAAATACATAACCTGATTGAAAAGATCTGTTACCCTTGCAGTTGATTTCAACTAGTTTATGATCACTTGNTTCTTTAAATCGTTGAAGCAAAACATGTTTATTTGATTTGTTTGTATGCCTATTACAAAAATGCTACTTTGGGATTCTAGGAACCCAGTCTGTCAATTTTTCAGCTTCTGCACTTTCATGGTTGCTTAGAGCTGTTTAATGCAAATACACTTCCAATAAGAGATTTCATGCCCCTAAATTACACCCAGTTAAGGGCGAATGAAAATGTAAGGTAAATAACTATAATCAGCCATATTATCTTTCTCTTGGCACCTCTCACTTTACAGGCATATTTAAAGGCATCTCTGGGGTCCTATCCTTTTTAACAAGCGGCAGCGTATTTCCTGGAATATTACTTACAATGCTATGCTGTGAACATTACACAGGTTAAAATGTTACCTAGAGACCTAGAAAGAATTGCATCTGTTGCAGAGCCATGTTTGTTGCCATGTTTAGGAACACTGGAGAAGATGAAAGAAAATCTTCAACTAAGGGATGAAAAAGAGACTAAGACCACTTAAGCTTTCACATCCAATGCTGTTGATCAACACCGTTGGGGTGCAGCAATTCAAGGCAAGAGAAATGAGACTACATGCTTCTGGTATTTACTGAGGATGCTCTGGAAAGCACCCAGAATACCAGTTAAAATAAAAACAAGTACAGGAACTTAAAAATGTTTCACCTCAACTGTTATTTTTAGGCTAATAAAACCATACTTGAGACAGAAAGGTGATATGAGCATATCTATTAACAGCCTCCCAGTCCCTTGATGTCTCTACAAAAAAAGTATAAAGTGATAAGCAATAATCAAGGAGTAACTAATTACTCACTTGGCAAAGAAAATACAGAAGAATGTGAATCTTCAGAAGGAAATATATCCCTGAAGTCCTTCAAAACACATTTAAATTATTCTGAGCAATCTTGAGCTTGCAGTTGGGCAGCTTTTTGCTTTGTCTTACAGGAAGATACCTTTAGACTTGTACAAATTAATAATCTTTTGCTTCAACTGAAACTGACCTAGCACTCACTGAGTTAAACCAGAGGAAGTCTGCGAGATAATAAATTCCTTCAAACTCAGATCACTTTAGCCTGTCTCTCAAATACATCCAAATTGCTGCCATACTTCTATTTACCAGCTTTTTATTATCTAAGCTATTTCTACGTCATTAGTTTGCAGATCTACTTATGCTGGGGTTTTGTTTTCTCCTAGGAAGCAGTTTCTCTGCAAATCAAATTTCATGCCATCATTTGTCTTTTGTAAAGCAGCCCGCAAAGTTCTCAACCAATCTATCCATCCGTGCAGCACCAGCACAAGGTTTCAACCTGACAATTTAAGCGATCCTTTCTTACCTAAGTTGTGCTAGACCCTGTGTAGGGATGAATTTCTTCCCACGTGGCTAAAGAAAGTGTGGATAAAGTAGCAGTCCGGGAAACAATGCAGAGACCCTTGTTTGTGCTACTGGCACACGAGGTAACCTTTGGAAAGTCGTAATTTATCTGAGCCTCAGTTCTCCATCCATAAATGGTTGTGGTAACAGCTTCACAGGGTGAAGTCCACTTTTCGTAATCCTCAGATCAAAACTGCTGAAGAGGAACAAACTAGTGTAAATAAAGGACTACCCCAGCTAGGGGGCACTGGGCTGCTAAATACATTAGTCCCTAGGACAGGTTTTTCAATATTATGATGGTGTTTCTGCTGTCACAGTGAAGCAATGCGATAGCCTACCTGGTCTTTCATCAGCTCAGGAGTACCAAAAATGCCTGTTAAGTTGCTGTGAGACACAAAACAGCACTTCAGGTCAGACTGAAAGACAGTAACATTTGATTTCTGCATTCTGTTATAGGTTCAAGATGGAGGCTATTAATTTATTAATTATAGATAATAGCTACTTTTTCAGTGGATTTGGAACAAAATATTGAAAAACAATACATTCCTTTGAAGATGTATGGGTTTTGGGCAGCCAGACACATAAAGATCTACTTTTCCTACTATCTTCCAATACCTGCCAGCTGTCAAGCACCTTCTCTCATCTGTGCAATGCCACTGCCACCACTGCCAGAGAGCCACCTTTTCCCCAAGCCAGGGATGAACACACAGCGAGCCCCTGACCCAGCACTGCTTCACAAAAATGCCACAATGCAAGCTCATGGGAAAGAAAATACAGGTGACTGCTCTCCCAAGAGTGACAGAGTGGTACACCTTGAACTATTTCATTAATCCCACTAAGTAACTGCAAAAGCACCTCAAACAGCCACTTCCTCTTCAGTGTGTTTTATCTACAGTTGTATTAAATGCAGCTGGAAATGTGACTTTCAAATATCCGAGTTTCTGTTATGCACTCACCTAACCCTCATCTCGGCACCTGACAGAAGGAAGCTGTACACAAGACTTTGATTTTTCTTTTTGAATTAGAAGACATTAAGCACCCAAACTCTCTCATAAAAGATCTGAGGCATAAGCTACATAACATCCATCCAAGTAATGTTTTTTCCCACTTAATCCAGACCTTAATGATCAAGAGATATCAGAAAAGTGTCAAAGGAGATAAACCAAGTTATCCCTAATAATGCATCTACGTCTCCTCACCAGCAGCAGCTGATCTGGGAGCTTCATTCCTGCACCAGGGATATACGAAGACCTCAAAACTTAAATGTCAATACAATATGCTTGTTGATTCACTGGGAAAAATAAATCATTGTGTACTGAGTTTCTGATACAGTTAGTGATGCTTTGAAGCTCCCAGGATAAACTTTGTAAATAAAGGTGCTGTGTAACAAAACACAATTCTTTTTTCCTAAATGTTCCAAGGCACATTTCCTGTGCTTTCTGAAGGGTGGAAGAGCTTATATTTCATGGAAATAAGGATCAAGAAATGCTAGGGGATATTGCCACATTATCCCCAGGAACCATTACCATTACACCAAGGAACCATTACCATTTCTCACATGTTGCTTCATCTCTCATCCCCTCCACAAAGGAAACAACCCAAGCAACATTTGTTTGCACTGTAAACAGAGCCCCTGTGGTTATGATAGGGAAGGCAAGAATGAAGTCAAACATGCACTCAGTGCACGAGACCAGACAGGTGACTGGAAAGTTGCAGGGAAGTCCACATAACCATTTCACACCATCCCACACATCAAGTCATGTCTGGAGCACAAACTTTGCACCAGCTGTAGAGTCCTGGATTTTAGCAGGTTTCAACTAGTAGAACCCAAATAAACCTGAAATGACCTGCATAGCGGTCCATGACTCCACTGGAGTATATTTTTGGGGGTGGGAATAATGTTAACATTGTTATCGCAGAACACTCAATGGTGCTAGAGGCACAAAGCCACTTGTCACAGTTTCTGCCACAGAACTTTAAGAAAAATCCCCAGGCAAAGCCCAGCCACAAAGAAAAGATAACCACCCAGAATTTCAAACGGGATTTAAAACTGCCAGACCTAGGATACTCACGGAGTCTCACACTGCTGAGGCCACAGACTCCTACAAGTTGTATGAANTATGAACCAGATTAGCCTAAACGCTACTGACTTCAGGACCAGGGACACCAAATGGCTGTGGCCTGCAAGACAAAGGTGCAAATATCTAGGAAGAGGCATTCTTTTGCCAGAAGGGAGTATTGTCTTCTAATCACTTAGACATAATGGAGATCATGTTTTATGGACATCACAATATAAGAGATTCCAAGCAGGATCCTGAATTGCAGGCTAGAAGGGGTGACTGACAGCACATATTTTAAGATAAACTATGTTTACCAACTCTCAGCACAGGTTCCTCCTCTTCACAATCATCAATGCCATTTTAGAGTATTTCAACCATTAGCTGCTCCCCAGACATCCCAGGCAAAGACAATCAGCCATCTCCCTGGCTAGCACAACGGGCCTCAACAGGAAAGGGCAAAGAGAGAAATCATCTACATATCACAGCAATTTGGCACTTACATCAACACTGCATTTTCAGTTTATTTAGTGTCTATGAGCAACTGGAGGGGAAAAAAATATATCATCAACTTTTAGGACCTTCCAAGTGAGATGCCTAGGAAAAAGTGCTGCTTCTCTGCTTTGCAGGTGTATCCTTTCTGAAAAAAAGCCCACAAGCCATTCTAGAGCACATAAACCCTGCCTTTTCCTTTAGTCCTTAAGGAAATATAGCAGGGAGGGGAAACTTTATCCCATCACAGGTAGACGTTTTCCCTCTGAATTCAACAGGGCATATATCGTCTTTAAGAAAAGCTGTCTTTTAAAATAACAGACAGGTAATTCCTAAGGTTTCATGGGAGGCTTTACACCTATATTCATGGATATTAAAAGCATTTCAACTAACTGAAAGTGTAAACACCATCACCATAGCTAAGTATTATCTCTGCCCTCCTCACTTCTAAACAGTTCAATAAATGGTTCTTTCTGTTTCTGACTGGCACTGTATGGCCCACAGTTAGTGTCAGGATGGAAGGAAAAACACCGCATGCCCATAAGACACTAATGCACGTTATAGCCTTTGGCCCCAATTCTGCAAGCAGTTCCAAGACCTGGTAAAAGTGGGATTTAAGCTACAGAAGCTTTGTTTGCTTTATTTTCTGTAAATTTCAGTTTAGTTTCTCTCCCAGTCTCATTCATTTTGGTCTTTTAAAACAGACTGCTTATTTTTCTTGCTGCTTTTTTCTTGTTCCCATTAGTTTTCAATTTCAAGTCACCAGTACAATCAATAGGGAGTTTCGGCTGATTGACGATGGAGAAGATTTTTACAGTCCATTATTTTTTAAAATTTTAAGATTCACTGAGAAATAATAAGTTACAAAATAATAAAAGCTGATGCTTTTATCAATACAAAGTTTTATATAAAATGTTTAAAAAACAGGTGCCACTGTTCCCTTAAAGACAAAGCAGGCAGCAAAGGTAGAAGCCTGACACGGCCAGAAATAAAGTCAGGTCCCTTTTGTGGTAGATCAGCTTCAGCTCCTTGCTAATCATCATTTGTCATTCAATGAATTTTGCATCTTTAAGGGGCAAAGCACATGCTGGAAGAAGGTGGGGGGAGAGCCTGCCCATACACTAGCAAGGCCTCAGCTCTTCCCTTCTGTTCCTAGAGCTCAGACACCAAAGCTGGTAAGAGCAAGCCACAGACTGGAAGCATTTTTCAGGTATCAGTAGGCTAACTAGCATCCAAGCCTTGACTGACTTATTGTGTTTGCTTGGTTTGCAATGTTTTAAAGGTTGGTTTGGTTTTTTGTGTGTGTGTGGTTTTGTTCTGGGTTCATTTTTCTTGGTGGTGGTTCTGTGGTGGGTTGTTTGTTTCAGTTTTGGTTTTAGTTTCCAGCTCCACTAGTGCCACTACATAGCTTGATAAAGAAAGGAGACTCTATGGGTTTCTTTGCAGACAAGTAGTGTGGAAGTCTCTGCTACTTCCCTCTTCATTATGCTTTCTTAAAAAATCTCTAAGGAAATTTTCTGTCCATGTTTGAGGGACTTTCTCTGTACCCTGACCCTTAGAGGAGAGACTTCATGACCACACCAGGGCTGTCTCCTCTCTCCTGATTCTGCACCCAGCTACCACTAGATGGATACTGCTCTACCAGAAATAGGACTTTTCACACAAGGTCTACGTTGAAGCCTCTTCGGTCTTTATCTGGTGGCCACCTAGATGACAGTAAAACATTCCACAGCAGTTTTTTTTTAAGACATACCCCAGCTTTTCTAGTCACATTTAATTCCCTTCACAGAGCAGATTTTAAGGACATAAGTGTGCTACCATGCAGAACATGTGTTCCTCATGCCAACACAACCCCTGCACAATCAGTATCTAATTCACTTCTTTTCACTGGGTTTTGAAGACCCTTGAGTAAGGAAAGTGCTACATACCACAAACAGCTATGTGAGAAACGTAAGCATATGAAAGAGAATGTAGTGGTGTTGTCTTGAACACAAAGACCCTGCTAGGATTTGGATCCTGGCAGTTATATAGTATTGGCATATTTCATCTTTGTTTTAAAATAAACTACACCTACAAAAAAGGAAATTCAGAGAGCATTTGGAATATTAGGTCACAAATCTAATACACAGGTTTAAATTTTCTATTTTATCACTAGGAAACCTTTTTAAATGGGCAGTTCCAGAAATACCTGCCTTCAGAAGATTATGCTGTTACTTTACTTTTGTGTACACTAAAAACTTGAAGCCACAAATGCTGATGCTATTTGTAGGAACCAATTGCAGGTTCACATTACATTTGCTTTGAAAGTATAAATAATTACTATGATGAAGGGTGTCTGTCTCCCCCCATAACAGCTATTAAAAAATAGAAATAAAAATGGAAGAAACATTTCTGAAGTCCCTGGACTTGTACTTACTGTCTGTTGATGCAGTTGCTGAACTTTGAGGATTTGCATGTTTAAACTTGCCTGAGTATTTTTGCTTAGCAGTCAAATGCTAAGGAAGAGATCTTGAAGGTGAACAAATAGATAAAACCAGGAGACTCACCCTTTAAATCCTTTTTGGGTACATTCTTTTCTACCAAGGTGGATGGGGGCAGGTGGCTTAAAAATCTGAAATATTTTGCTTACCTACTTATTACTGTTTTTAGCTATTTAACAAGAATTGTTTACAGATATTTTAATGAAGCCAGAGGACTAAAGTAGCATGGCCCTGTGCTCACACAGAACAGTTTATACGAGATGAGCTCGACTACATTCTTCATGCCACCAGAGCAGTTAGCCTGCCATGGGTCCCAGCACTGGGAGAGTGCTTCAGCAGCAATGCTAGCTTACTATTTCAAAGGGAATTTTTTCTAATAAACCTAAGTGATTTTAGATTCCAACTGCAGCAAGAGTTGTGATCCCCCATCAGATACTTCTCCACCCCAAAGCCAAAGAACTGTGATATTTAAAAAGAAAGGAACTCCCTACACCAGCTAATGGTTGTCAGGGCTTAGATTTGTTTTGTACAATTAGTTTGCAGATACATAACTACATGGCTAGTATGCACTTACAGATCCCGAGACTGCATCAGCAGATCAGCTAATTGTGTTAATTAGATATTTGCATGCGCAATTACCTGATTTGTACAAGCAGTCAAGGTGATCGTACATGTAAATTAGGCATGGATTTGTACAATTTACTCATCTGAAATCTTCTCTTCTACTAATTTTTAAGCACTGGAAATCAACAGCTATGGAGGTGTCTGATGACTTACTGTCTTTACAGTTCACGCATTTACCAAGTTTTTAACTCTTTTTGTATTACTCCTATACACCACTGTGGGCAAGAACACCTGCATGCATGGTCACACAAACATCATCATCAAATAAAGTTACACCTAAAGGATCCACATCCCCCATACAGACAGAAATTTACTTCTTGTGTCCTAAAGGTCTTATTTTGTCCCTGTTATCTCTTCAGTGCTGGGAACTGCTGAGCTTAAAGTAAACTTGGTTTTACTTATCACAACAGGCTCAGGATGCTTGCTCTACATGGAACAGAAACCCACACAACTGATGCAAATGCTCAACCTGAAGCCCTGAAGACTACTTAACATTTAAAACCACTCCGCTGCCATGCTGTCTGGCTGGTTAGAAGGTTTCAAATACAAATGGGTCATCTACATTTAATGTGAAGGTATACTGTGACTTGCCCAACAAATGGATGTTTATGTCATACTGGGACTGTTCAGGGATTTCAGACCAGAGCATATATCTATTATAAAAATCAAATTCCTTGAAAACTGCACACCTCTGTCCTCTCCTCCCAAGGTAATGCCTTTAGCTGAAGGAGTGTTTGGGACAGTACAATGCGGACAGCAAAAGCTCAAGGATGGAGTAGCTCAATGGTATTTCAAACACTTTTTTGTCTGCCTGAAGTAGCAAGGTAATAATAAAAAAAAATCTTCATTTCATCAGGGACAGAAACTCCACTAGTTCAGCCATGAAGAAACAAAACCTATAAGCTGATGAAGGCCAATAACTACATGTTCACATCATTAAAAAAGCTTGATACAACATAGCCAAGGAGAAAGTTAGGAACAGGTCTCCAGCCTCAAGTGCCAGTCTCAATAGCTATGGTCATTTACAGAACTTGCTCAAGGTAAAATAACACTTGTGTTAGAGATGATAAAGTAATCCAAATGACTAGACTTTATAAATACGGAAGTTCATTCTCTACTTCTGTCCCTCAGCACATATTACCGGAAAAATTGTGCTGTTGTCTCAGCTTCTGTTTTTAACTCCCTGAGTTGCCTGGCCTCAGGCAAACTGTCTGCTTCAGATACATACAAGGTAGCTACTTCCACCTCATCTTCCTTCCTCTCCTCACTAGTAGTCACTAAGACAAAAGTCTGTTCCAGCCAACGGTCCTGACTCTGAGGCAGAGCTGTTATAGCTTCACATACAAGATTAATGTAGCAACACAACTGTAAAATTTAAAAGAAAAATTACTCCTCTGTTTTTTTCATCAGTGTACTGTGTGGTGCAAGCGTGTGCAATCCAGCAGGGACCTCTGGAAGAGCATCAGGGCTACACTGAACAATTTCTAATGCAACTGCTGATGGTTAACAGCAGTTAACAGGACAGGGCAAGACAAGTGCTGCAGTGTTGCACCTGAACGCCCCGACTGATCTGCCACCACTGGAAAGGAATCTGACTCATTTTCCCGTGGGTGATTATTTATGCAGCCCACTGGCTTTAAGGATAGTACCACTAAAGACTGAGCTAGAAGAACCTTCTTCTGTTTCTTTCCAATAAAGGACTGCATTTTTCTTTTGTTACATTAAACAAAGGAGGCATGCTGAATGTTCACTTACAGAAAAATTCCAAGTACTATAAATATGTTCAAAATCAGAGTTAAGTTGTGATTCCGCATCCAAATATAAGTCAAGCCCTTTGAGACCTGGGGAACACAGTAAAGCCACCCCCTGCTCAGCCCAACACTTCTCCTCGGCACCCCTTCCCAAGCGCATGTGTTCAGATGTGTTTATCTGGGAAGGCTCAGGTTAGTCCCGTGCTGTAGGAGCATCTCCCACAGCTGGAACATCCAAAGCAGGTAGCACTCCATGTTGTAAACTGCTCATGCAGCAGGACTGAGAAAAAGGCATCTCCTGGTCACCGGCTGTTACCGACTACAGGAAAATGAAAATACAGCATCTCCGCACCTGTTCACCTGATGGTGAAGGAAGGAAAAGCCATTACCAAGTGACAGGAGACGAAAAACCAAAATCCACTTCAGCAACTCATCCCAGCACTGGTGATTAATCTCACACTCCCACAGCCTGATGCACATTAACCAGATAATTAATAATTTCTTTAGGGACTCCAGCTCGGCAACTGTTTTATCAACCTGCACAGCATTAGGAGAGAAATGCCGCATTTGTGATCAAACTGCTGGAACTACGAAAATGTTCTGCAGGAACAGTAAAAGCTTCAGAGCAATCTGTGAGCCCAGTTTTACAAGTAACTGTAACATATGTGCAGAAATCAAGGCTGCTCCTTTGTCAGTGCAATCACCAGACTCAAAATCTGAGCAAGATCAGCATAATACAAATAATTAACAGCGATGCCCAACTCCCATCCAGCCCTCATCTTTCCCCAATAGAAGTGCTTTTCAGTATGGGGTTTTGGGTTGGTTTTGTTTTTTAAAGACATTTTGTCCGATGCAGTAACATAATATGTCTGATCATGAACTTCCTTAATCCTTGCTATGGATAATAAATAAGATCAATTTACCTGAAAATCAAAAAGGTTACATATTAAGAAAAAATAAAAATAGCCGAGTGCCATGGGATGTCCAAATTCTACAAACCAAAGCCTTTCAAGCAACTCAGTGAGGAGCATGGCAACACTTAGCATAGCTCTTGCTAGCAACTTTTTGCCATCCTCTGTGCCCTCACACTCCATGTTCAAGGACAGAGTCATACAGGATCAGAAACACAATATCAAAGTGCTGGCACCACATTATCTCCTCCAGCACTTAAACATGGACTGCTAAGAAAAATCATGGTAAGTATTCTTTCAGATATTCAACTCTCCGGTGTGCTAGATATATGTCAGTATCGGGTGATTAAGAATGACTGATAATTAATAAATCACATCCACGGAAAGTAACCAGGTATTATTTCTTTCAGCATCTGAAAAGAAGAGCTAGATTCACAGTTCCACCTAAATAATGTTATCTTTTCAAATGAAAAAAAATCCTGTGAAACTGGTGCTAGCAAGGAGATGCTCCTTTTTCTCAACAGGCTTCAAAGCAGTAAGTTACTTGAGCAGCTTTTCTACTAACAGTTTATTGTTATCATTACTGCGCAGGTAAGGAAACAGAGGCATATCACACTTGAGTGTCTTGAAGCCTCCATGCCACAAACAGGGTGGGTTTCTAAATGAAGTCATAGAATCATAGAATCATAGAATCATAGAATCATTTAGGTTGGAAGAGACCCCTGGGATCATCAAGTCCAACCATCAGCCCTACTCTACAAGTTCCCCCCTACACTAGATCTCTCAACACCACATCTAATCTGCTCTTAAACACAGTCAGGGAGGGTGACTCCACCACCTCCCTGGGCAGCTGATTCCACTGGCTGACCACTCTCTCCGTGAAAAATTTTTTCCTAATGTCTAGCCTAACCCTACCCTGCTGCAGCTTGCAGCCATTCCCTCTTGTCCTGTCGCTCATTGCCCGTGAGAAGAGACCAGCACCAATATCTCTACAGTGCCCTTTCAAGCAGTTGT
>VZTM01023499.1:2910-26666 GCA_013400555.1 Jacana jacana | reverse complement strand
TTTCTATATCCTTATCTATATCATTGATGAAAATATTAAAAAGGAAAGGCCCTAGTACTGAGCCCTGAGGAACACCACTTGTGACCGGCCGCCAGCTGGATTTAACTCCATTGAGCACCACCCTTTGGGATCGTCCTTCCAGCCAATGCTGGATCCAGCAGATCGTACGTTCGTCCAGGCCATGAGCAGCCAGTTTTTCCACCAGAATGTGGTGGGGGACAGTGTCAAATGCTTTGCTAAGATCCAGAAATATTATATCCACTGTCTTCCCCCCATCCAACAATCGGGTCATCTTATCATAGAAGGAGATCAGGTTCGTCAGGCAGGATTTGCCTTTCATAAACCCATGCTGACTAGGCCTGATCCCCTGGCTGCTCATTACATGGCTGGTGACAGCGCTCAAGATGACCTGTTCCATAATCTTCCCTGGTAGAAGGTCCCAGCTACCAGTTCCCTGGTAGAAGGACCAGTCCCAGCTGGTCCTTTCATCACACAACTATTTTTCCACCTGAGATAAAGCTGCAGCTTTTGGCTACAGCTCAGCAGAATAGCTGCCTTCTAAAAGATATTCTGCTCTTAGGACCCAAGTCCTGGAAAAGCGCCCGTGCAGAGCTCCAGCGACAGACATGCACATCTGGCCACACAAGTGCAACTGCTGGACTGGGCACGTATCTCTAAGTGCGTTTTCCAAAGTGATGTTTTCTCCAAAGTCTGTTCTAAGACTAGGTGAGTAATAAAGAATGCATTTTTTCTTAGTACATAACATGGCCTTATTTTTATCTGCCTTCCTTATGATGTTAGTTGAATGATGTAACGTGGCAGGTTTTTAATAATTTGCTTTAGTATTTATATGACTCTGCTCACTGTATTATTTCAGCTCCTTCATTTTCATAGTGTCAGTTACCATTATTCCATTAAATTAAATCCTTTTACAAGCACCTTTCTATAAACACGCACTAGAGATAACATAGCCACATGGTGAGGATTCACAGACTACAGTAAGCAGATTACACCTGCCTCGATTTTCGATGTAGCTGTCGGCAGAGTATATTCTCCCATCAAACTGCATGCAGATCTCCTCATTAAAGCTACAGGGGAGAATAATTACAGAACAGTACATTGCAGTTTACCAATTGGTCTTGCATACATAATGGCCTATGAAAGAAAGACTGCATCCTCCAACAGTTGGGAAAATCTTTAAATTGTTGTTATTATTATTAAAACAAAATAGCCAACATTTCAAACTATCCAATAACTTGCCTTCTGTATACAAAGCAGACAGAGATAGGTGAGTGAGTCCAAAAAGGTTCTGCTGAAACTACCAGTCCATAAATATAATTATTTTTCCCTTTGCAAACATTCCCTTCCCCATCCCCCTCTTCTCCAGTATGATCCCATTCTCACGAGAAATTATGACTCTTGCAGAGTAAACCCTTAAAGAAAATGGGTGGGTTTCTGGATCTCCTAAGCCCTGCCATTGAGTATTAAGCACCGCGAGGAAATAACGAATCCATCAGCTCCCTGCCATCCTTCTCCAACTAGCCAGGGGAGAGGGGAGTTACAATCTCCAGCCACATCTTTCTTCCCGCACTCAGCACCACCAACAGGCCTCCTTACTTGGCAGCTGGATACCCCAACAAGAGACCATGTTGCTGGACCAGTATAACATATTCTGCTTCTCCCAAAAGATTTTCATACAATGAAAGATTCCAAAAGCGACCTTACTGTACAGCCACCTTTTTCCAGATCTGAAGAACAGTGCATGCAAGCCTCCTCACCATGTAGAGGAACACTTGCCATGTAAACGTGTCTAATTGCTGGCAGCATTAAAATCACTGAAGAACAAAATTGCTCTGTGAAACGGCTTTCAGTACCAGCACTGCAAATGACTTGCTGCTGCACTTTACCCAGCTGCACCTCCCAGACGAGCTGGCACGCTTCAGGCTTTCTTCCAGTCTCTATCAGCTCATTACTTGTAACAGGGACACACTGGTGACAGAAGCTGAGCGGAAAACCAAACGGAGCAGATCCTGCTCAGGCAAGCAGCCTGCAGCCACGCCAGTCGCTCCCACAGACCAGGAAATCTCTGGGTTTCTCTTAGACAACTCCCCATCTGCAAGGCTGCAGGGCAAGATGGCATTGCATACTCAGGGGTTAATTGGCTGTAGGCTAAAAGAGATCACCCAGTCTGACCTCCTGTGCAAACACTGGCCATTAACTTTCACCCATTTAAATACTGCTCTACACTCAATAGCTTTTTTTTTTTTTTTTTCAAATTAACAATTTCGTGTAGAGACAATTCCTGGACACCTCAATCACTGCTTATTTTCTTGTTTTCTTCAGAAGGTAAGTATAAACAACTTTTGTCTCTGCTGCAAACCTCACAAAATTTGAAAACTAGTTCCTCCAGCTGCAGAAGGGACAAAAACCACCCCATGGTGACCACCAGCACAGACTTCCTCCACGAGGAGATCAGCAGCAAAGCCCAGTGATGACAACCCATGGACCCAAGGATATTTTGTTCTGGCTTCTGCTTGACAAAGAGGAGCTCGTGGGACTTAGTTCGCACTTCAATTCACTCTCACATGCAGAAGTCAAAGGTAGTTTTCCCATCAGTTGTAACTGTAACAGAGTTTAGCCCTTTGGAAAAAGTTTCCTTGACTTCACTAGTTCTGGACATTAATCAACTAAAAGCACATTAAGGAATATAGCTCATATTAAAAATATAAACACCTCACAGAAACTGTGCCTTTAAAGATTAAGTATTATATGTCTGTAAAAATCTTCTTTCACTATAGTCCCGATGCTACTGACCACACTTATTCAAATAAATAATTTAGAGTTACTCTGTAGCAAAACAATAATTATCAGAATATATTTCCCATGACTTTTTGGAAGAATTATGTCCAATGTGTCTTCACAAAATACTGTAATTCCATTTTCCTGTTCTCACTAAAAAAAACAGTCAGCCTGGAAAACAGAGAAAACAGGTATAAAACTACTACTAACTAACCCACAATATACAGGATTAACTGGAAATTGCCAGATTAGGAATCTGTTTCTCCTGGATGGAGAGGGAAGGGTGAACCATAACCACCACAGACAAAAGCACTGAAGGGAAAAGGGAAAAAATCATATTGAATGGAGAAACCTGTCACAAATATTTCAGTACATCAGGACTCTGACTACGTATCAGAGAAGAGAAGTCCTCATCAAGTCACATGCCCTTTACTACAGAAGGTAGGATCAAAAGGTTTCAAAGGAAACCGATGGTGACAGTTTCTTCATTTGTATGCAATGTGACATACCAGATCCAAACTGTTGGCTATTTTTTGAACTATTTGTCAGGGGAGAGAAATTATTATTTTCCTTTATATCTTACTTTTAAGAACTCTTAGTCATTTGGGGGTTCTTCTCCCTGCTCCATGTCCCACCGCCCTCTTTTTTCTTTTTTTTTTTTTCCATTTTTTCAGTTAGGATTCAAACGTTCACCTTTGATGTAATATTTTTGCTGCACATCAGACTAGCTATGCCAAGCTTCAGAAAGGCAATTGAATACAGAGAATGAAAAGGATGACATCACTTCAAACTTGAACTTTTAATAAAATTATCCTTAAGGAGCCTCCCTTGTGATTATTTTTTTCACCCTGTGTCTTCTTTTTTACTCTTTACATGGGCTTGCAATAATTCAAGTTCTAGCAAAGCTAGTGCCTAAAATTGACTCCGAGCCACCAGCTACACACAAGCAGAAGTATTTCTCCCAGCTTCTGTCAAGAAAAACATTTAAAGTAACACAAGAAGTGACTATATAAGATCAAAACTTGCTTGCATAGCCAATAGGCTGCAGAAAGGTTACATTCACAGGGCAAATGAAGTAAAGGAGGGACTTCATGTCCATGGAGAAGGTGAGCTAACCAGATTTGACGGGTTTCAGTCCAGTGTTCCTTGATGGTGTCTGAAATCTGCAGTTAGACTTGTTATATTTGTTAGGAAGTTTCCTTCAAAACATACCCTTTTTTTCCACAAAAGTACTAAAAGCCTTGTCAAAGTTCATTGGTGCTAAAGAAAGGCACTCCGTATTCATGAGCCAGTGATACATTTAAGGTGATAATATTCTCCCAGAAGTGCTGTGAAACATTCAGAAACTGCAGTAGTTGCAACCATGTAAAATATCTGAGACCAAGATAGCCAGACATAAAAAAATATGTTGCAGTCTCGTGGGTGAAGGAGAAGGTTCTCAGACCATCGGAAAGTACTCACTTCTAGCTTTAGTACAGCAGAACAGATCAAGTTTTGATTTTAACTGGGGGAAAAAAACAGTTTAAATGTTTCAAACTTACATAAAACCTTGCAAGTCCTGGAATCATGCTAATAAAGGACGTTAAATTTAAGGGCTCAAGCCTAAGCCCCTTTCAATACAGGGCGAGAGGGAAGTAGCTCTTTACAGTAACATTTCTCAGCCCAAATATTTTTTAAGGCGAACTGTTTGGAAATACATGAGCTATGTATATAGAATCATTCACATTGGAAAAGGCTCTTGGGATCATGGAGTCCAACCATCAGCCCTACTCTACAAAGTCCTCCTCTACACCGTATCCCTCAACATCACACCTGATCTGCGTTTAAACACAGTCAGGGATGGTGACTCCACCACATCGCTGGGCAGCCAATTCCAATGTCTGACCACTTTTTCTGTGAAAAATTTTTTCCTAATGTTCAGCCTAAACCTACACTGCTGCAGCTTGAAGTCATTCCCTCTAGTTCTATCACTAATTACCTGTGAGAAGAGACCAGTACCAACCTCTCTACAATGTTTTTTCAAGTAGTTGTAAAGAGTGATGAGATCTCCCCTCAGCCTCCTTTTCCTCAAACTAAACAGTTCCAGCTCCTTCAATAGCTCTTCATAAGATTTGTTGTCCAGGCCTTTCACTAGCTTCATTGCCCTCCTCTGCACTCCCTCCAGCGCCTCGATATCTCTCTTGTGTTGAAGTGCCCAGAACTGGACACAATACTCAAGGTGTGGATTCACCAGTGCTGAGTACAGGGGGACAATCACCTCCCTACTTCTGCTGGTCACCCTGTTTCTTATACAAGCCAGGATGCCATTGGCCTTCTTGGCCACCTGGCACACTGCTGGTTCATATTTAGCCGCTTGTCGACCAGCACCCCCAGGTCCTTTTCCGCCAGGCAGCTCTCCAGCCACACTTCCCCAAGCCTGTAGCGATGCATGGGGTTGTTGTGGCTCAAGTGTAGGACCTGGCACTTAGACTTGTTGAAGCCCATGCCATTAACATTGGCCCATCAATCCAATCTATCCAAGTCCCTCTGTAGAGCTTCCCTGCCCTCATACAGATCAACAATACGAGTCTATTGAGAGTTTACACAAGTATTTACAGAGAAGTTACTGTGGCATGCAGGTTTAGAATCACTTAGAAAGTGAAAAAACACACGACAATACCTTCAGTGCTTAAAGTTGCTGTCAGAAACTCCTATCAGCAATTTTTTTCCATAGTCCCCTCCACGTATCCAGGCGGCCCAGACCTTTGTGAGGGCTATTGTAGCATCCCTTGCAGGGCAGAAAGTGAGGAGGACTGCACCTGCCCACCAGCTCCTCAGTTGCCCCCAAAGGGCTCCTGCTCCAGCCCTGTTTCTGCTCAGAGCTGCAGCCCATCTGCTCCTCCCCCTCTGACAGAGACCAGAGCGCAAAGGAAAACACATACGCTCGCAGTTCCCTTGTTAATGTATTGAAGCCTTTCATTTAGGTTTTCTACATATTTGAAGCAATGCAAAACTCGAAACCCACATGAAGCACAGTAATGCTGCTGTGACCCAACGCTTGCCTCTCCCACTGTGCTGATATGAAGACCATTGCACCAGCAAGCACTTTAAGAAGTGATTTCCGAGAAATTCCAACTCTGAATTTCAAAAGCTGCCATTAACAGACAAAAACCTGGGACAAATCCCTGTCCTGGACGCATAGACACAAGCCCATATGCACATCCCCATAACAAGCATCCATGGTTGAAATACACCTGTATAATTTATATTCCAACCAATATTATCATGCATGACCCTACCAGCAATTCAAGTACCTGCTGAGGTAGCCCTGGTACACACCAAACCAATACAATAGTAAAACTCCGGGAGAAATATAAATTGAAAACACAGAACCAAAACCCATGCTTCAGGAATTACTATGATTTGAAATTACTGACACATTCACAGGCATATGAAACCTAAAGAACAAGGTTGGGAAATCCTGCAGGCACAGTATCATGTAACAGCATTTTCACCATCCAGCTTCTGACACCAAACTTAAATGGAAAAGTTACTCTTCCTAGGCTCTCTCAACAGCATAGAACTTCATAGCAAGAAATTAGTTTTTCCAAGGGTGCTCAAGAGTTAAAGCCTGGGGAAGGTGGCCCCCTGAAGTGGCTACTGACCTGCATCAGAAATCAGACTGGTATAGGTAGTTCTTTTCGCATGCTCAGCGGGCAGCCCGAGCTTGAGAAGATTGAAGCAAATGCTGGTTCACTTGAATAGACAGTGCTGTAAGTAACAAAAATTCAGCTGGTAGCTGCAACTGTCCCTGCTACAGGATCTTCCAGAGACAGGCTTGCAGATGTCAGTAACCAAGTCAGCCATTCAGGGTCAACTCACTGCCGGGTATGGATCAGCACCATCAGGCTTTTACTTTAGGTGTTAAAAAACAGGTGAAACTCATCCCCTTTCCCCAGGTGCTAAGCAAATCAGTGTTTTATTCCTCCCCAGGGTACAGCACCTGTTGGCCTATGTGGGCTTGTGGCTCCTGCTGAAGAAGCGAGTGGTGACAGTGATGACTGAAACTGTGAAGTACTGAATATACGGCTGAGCCCCTTGGGGAATGAAGAGGTGTGTGGAGATGGTTCATTTTGTACCCTTTGGCAAGGCCAGTGGGCTTTCTTCCCTGCCTAAGTGTTGCATGTTTGTTTAATTACCAGGAGATGGAACAATTAAGAAGTGCTCAATACCTTTCTCTTCCCCCCCCTCCCAGTGTAACACCTTAGTCATCAAATCACCCAATTTTGCTGCTTGGTACTTTCTATAAGAGTTGGAATATGAGAGTATGTCCAAAGATAGCAATGAACACACAAGGTAATTATTTTTAAGCTTGCTAATCACAATCAATAGTTTCTTAGCAAAACTGATGAGCTGGAGTTGGCTCCTATTTTTAACCAATAAGATATGCAGTCAAGACTTGAATTACACTATCGGGCAAGTCTCCAAACTCCTAATGACTGCCAGCCAAGACAAGGAAGGGTCCTTGGCGGGTCTTACTCCCTTCCTGAGTATGATATCAAAGTATTTTTTCCATAGACTGTAAAGCCAGAAGTGTATTGTGACTGCTGCACAACTCCACCGAAAACACCAAGCAATGATTTAAATCCATACATCAAAAAAGACTTATACAAACATCTAAAAGATGTTTGCTTGATTAATTTGAGGTTTCTTAGCTGCCATGTAAAAGATAAACTTGCTGTAGAACAGTGCCATGTGCCTTCCAGGGGTGTACAGTTAGGGACAGACAAACACAAGTTGAAGACTCACTAGAAAGCTCAGACTCTCTCCCCGTTTCAGTAAGTTTCCCTCAATGTAATCTTTCTGATGTTTTGCTGTGCCCTGATTTTTTAATTTCAAAAGCCTTGACTTTCCATGCTCCTGTTGAGAAACTCCTCCATTCCCTGTCACTCTCGGGAAAGTGCTTTTCCCCATACAACAGAGCCTAAATTTCTTCCCAACATTCAGTACTGCAGCAATAATTCCCTCTTGGAAGAAAGAACATGCTTTTGTTTGTTTTGTTTCTTCTATCCACTGATTAAAAGCAACAGTGAGTCCAAAGGAATAGTACAATACCATCAACTGTAATTGTTGCCTCTCACAACAAACGTGAAGGGGATCAGAAAACACACCCTCCCTTGATTACTGGGAAAATATCAGGGATAAAAGATGTCAGCAGGGGCAAGTAATTCTTTTTATCAGCTTACAAAGACTAAGGTAAGAGAGACCAGCACCAGCCCTTCGTTCATTAACTGAATGGAATTACAGTGGTTTGGAAGTTGCATAATTAGACAAGCAATCTTCCTGTTGTAATCCCTCTAGTTTCAGACATTTTCAACTTTGTCTCAGATGTCCGCTGCTGGATGAAAATGGCTGAGTAATGAAGGTATCCACAAGGTGTCCAGCTGGGTCAGCAGCTCTTGAAGAGGGACTGCAGGTCAGTAATGCAAGTCAAGCAGCTCA
Source organism: Jacana jacana (assembly GCA_013400555.1). Classification (NCBI taxonomy): domain Eukaryota; kingdom Metazoa; phylum Chordata; class Aves; order Charadriiformes; family Jacanidae; genus Jacana; species Jacana jacana. The sequence goes on along the minus strand of VZTM01023499.1, from coordinate 18,386 downwards.
GTGATGCCATGCCCTCCAGGCACCTAACATGACCAGCAGTCTCTGCACTAGAAAGAGTGACACTGTTGTACATGATGCAGGTTTTTGAAGTCTCTCCCCAACATTATATGCAGTGTCACTGTTTATTAAAGATAACTAATGCCCTAAGTCTTTATTTACTTCTGTTTATTGCTATTTTAGCAAGAGTCACCAGAGAGCAGCTATGCTTCTGGTCCACCAGGGTTCTCTAATCACTGTTAGTAGGTAAAATCATGTGTGACAACTAATCCAAAAAGCAGATTATATTTATTTTGGCTACAGTGGCTTGCAATTCGTTAAAATCAACAAAGCCTTTTCATTAGCCCCCTGCTGATGTCCTAAAACCAGACATTTCAAGGGTCTCAAAGCACAGAGCTACACATGTGCAGCAAAGCCGCGACTGACAGACTTATCGTTGCCATACTTAGCATAAAATCTTATTAAAAACAACAGCAAACTACTTTTTTTTTCTTTTTTTGTGAAAGGGTTTAATTTATGATCCCAAATTCCAAAATCACAATATTAGTGGCAAGACTTCTTGAATTTCAGAAAGTATTAGTGAATCAACAGTACAATTACCAGTGAAATACTTGCTCAGGGGTTGGTGTTATAAAAAAAGCTGTTGTAACACCGCAAGGAGTGAGATTAGAGATTCAGCAAGTCTAAATATTAGCCTACATGCTTGCTGAGCCCCCTGCATTCTGGAAACACATTTGAATAATTGAATTTCTAGTTAACAGTGTGATCTTGCAACTCTCATTCTCAGTGATTTCATGATCTCTGGCCATAATCTCCTGACAACACTGCCTCAGACCTGCAATCAGGAAAACATACGACAGGAATGTCAGCATGTCAGAGAAGATCCAGACGAAGTTACATGACGTCCCGTAAATTATGTGACATCCCATCTCCTCACCGACCTCTCTGTACTTCAAACACTGCTAGGAAGTTCACAAACCCAGAACCAGCCCTGCTATAACCAGCAAGGGCCACTATTCATCCAAAATAGGAAATGAATGCATCAGAAGTCCACATACGTGATTATATTAAAAACCCGCAAATACTGATTTACACAATCCACTTTTTTTTCTTTCTCAGTATGAGCTCCCTGAGTAACATACTCATTTTTGGTCATGGCCCTCGCATGCCCCATCTTGGAGAAGTGACTTGAACAACACATTTGCCACTGAGAAGAAAGCCACTCCTCACCTGCACCCTACCACACAGACATCTTCATTTCCCACTTCACAGCTGGATGTGGGTACAGATGAGCTTTGCAAATTTTCATCTTTACTGCTGAAGTGGAATTCCTTGTTTGTCCCACAAGCACAATCTTGAACATAGTCAAGGCTGATTACTAGACATCACTTCACACCAGGCTTTTCCAAATATGGTGATCTCCAGTGGTTTAAAGGGAAGACAAGAGTGGCTCATTAGTGAGAGGACTGTTCTTAAACACATGAACCACCACAGTGCCAGGCTGTCCCTGAGACAGGAGGGTCACTTGATCTCCCACCAGGTCACTGTCCAGCTGCCCTCCAGCTGGCTGCAGCCCCTCCATGATCACACCATGGCCACAGCAGCTGTTTCTTAAAGCAGAGGATAAAATCCAGCCTGGGAGGAAAACGAAGATACAAAGCTTTTCTCCAATGGCTAATCACAGTTTTCTCCACAGGGAAAACTGAGCCCCATCTGAAATATAAGTTACCGTTTCGGCTCTTCATAATTAAAACTATTGTTGCCATGGCAATACAAAGGCCAGCGAAAATATACGCAAGGCTAATGTCATGCCTGTTTGGTGATACAATTTGTCATCCCAATCTGGTTTGTGCCAGGATGGAACAAAACGTGACTCAGGGAAACAGTTGATGAGGTCTGTTATTTAGGAAACAGATGCTGTGTGTGCTGTAAAACCACTTTCTCAGGATCCCTAACATGACCACTTATCCTGTTAAAGTCAATACCAGTTTTAAAGATAATTTCAAAGACAACAGTTCTGATCCTACACTACTAAATTTCTCTAAGCACTGTAAAGAAAGAAACAAATAAAAAATATACAGGGACTGGCAAAGAAGAATAACAACCAATCAGAAGGATTAAAATATGTACTCTTAAAACTAGATACAAAACTAAAATGCAAAAATCTGATTACAAGTTCAATACCAAAACCACCCACAGTTTAGTTAAAACTTATTTATTCCTTTGAAACTGTGATCTCAATCGAGCATGTTATAATCAAGCAGGTTACCCCCCAGTGACCTCCAGTAGTAAAAAGTAATCTGCTTTTTAGGAGCTATCATAAAACATACGTCTTTCTCTATCGCTACACATCTATATATGCAAAACTCACACAGACACACCAACGAGGTATTTATATGATAGGACAAAAAATTTAGGAGTTTTGTGACTTACGATCCAGCCATTTCTTCCTCCTGTGGAAATCTCTACTAGGATTACTCAAGATGCACAAGAAACTACTCACATGGAAAATTTACAGGTGCAACTGCCACTTTTTAATAGCTGTACAGAAATATTTGCTACAACAAAAAGGTGAGTTGCCAGTGGGTGACAGTAAAAACGCCATTGTTCCCAATGTCTATTTGCACCAGCCAGGGTTTTGCCTTCTTCTCTAACAGAAAGTTTCACATATGGGCCAAGAACAAACCAAGAAAGATGGCTGTGGGCTGAAACGTGGGCAAGTGGCAGACAGGGGTGAGATCCAGGAGATCCACCAAAGCAAGGAGGCAGGAACTTTTTATTTCACCTGGATTTCTATGATTCTTGTACTGCTCTGAAGTAAAATACTTTTTATTATACAAATCCCAGGACAAAGTTTGTGTGCAAGTGCTTTGGCTGCCATGTGCCCCTGAAGGCTAAATTATAAACAAAGGGACTCATGACAGATCATCTCTGTTATCATCTCTAGGAATGTTAGGGTTAAGCAGCAAGACAGAGTAGGGGATGTGGAACAAAAAAGTTCAGTAATGACTGTGGAGAGGGATCAGGAAGACCTGCTTCAGAGAAATGATACTGCACAGAAAGTCTTTTTCTCAGAGCAGCAAGATAAATCTGGGCAGTTCCCAGGTGAACAGATCCAGCACCTAAGCCCAAACAGGGGAGTCCAGGGGATGCCTTATAGGCAGAGAGTGATCAAGGTCATGATGGTGTAGGTGTATATAACACAATCTAAAAAAAAAATTCAAAACCTAATGCTTTACCCACACTGTTCTCCCTACAAGAAAGATGAGGAGAAAGGCATAATAGCAGTTGGACACATTGCTTTATATGCTTCTGGAAGGAGCTCAGATAGTCTGGTCATTAGCACATGATAAAACTATAAAAAACACATGAGGCTATGGAAAAAGAACGGGAGGAAAAACTAATGGGCCAGAAGAAGAACAATAAACTGACAGATGGGAGGTCCCAGCTCAAGAAGAATTTGAAGGAATGAAGAGATGTATTCTTGGAAGAGGAAGGGTACATCAGGTAGCTGACATATTGAGTTTCCAGGAAAGAGGGTAGAGTATTAATGACAGTGCAGCTGACGGTTTCTGCAGCTACCAACGAAATGATTTGCCCTTCTTTTTCAGCCGGAGAGGTGACAGTGTGGATATGGCAGCTGATTTACATACATCATCATAACTTCCATAGGAATATCAGATTTCTTTATAAGGACTTGTAGTACCAGCTTTGCAGGTCAGTGTCAACGTCTAACAGAGCTGCTGGAGACAAAGGAGAAGATTTAGAGAGGCACAGAGGTGCCTGAAACAGGGCTTGACCTGAATTTAATTGCCTAATTAAAAGAGAGGTTCCAAAATTCCCTGCTTCAGAAACTGTAAATGCATCAGGGCTAGCATTTACAACCATAAAGACAACTGGAAATCAATTCCTGCTACCCTAGCAGTTGCTTGCCTGTCACATCTTCAAACCCCATGGTGATCCCTAAACACTGCCTGTATTGCGAAAGGACCCATTCCCAAAGGCGAGCCTGGGCTACTCCTAACACGTGCTAACAGTGCCCTCTTTTCTCATCCCTGCTTTTTGCCAGTGACTCCCTAATCTAAAATACACAAGTTCTGCCACAACAACACGCTGGCTTCTGTGCAAAGCATCTGTCTCTGGCTATTGCGAACTGGCCAGCTGTCTGCACAGGCCAGCGTCATTGCTCTGACTCTGTCCATGTCAAAAATGTGTTGTTTTAAGAGTTACAAGACACTAAACTGGAATTAATTAATGTGCCCAAAATGAATATTGTCTTATAGTTTCGTTTCAGTTTATCCATACAACGTTATTAGCATCTTCATTTTGTTGAGTAACATTTTATGCCAGCAGATAGAAGGAGGGAACAAACTAGCAGAAAAAAAAATCTTCAAGCATCCGATAAAGTAATGATGGAATTACAGCTTGTTTTCTCTGGGTGACATTAGGACACCAAACTGTTTACAAGATCAGGTCCAAATTGTACACAAACCGTTGTCTACTAGTACAAGGAACAAAGAACAGGCACCAAGAAAGCTACAGAACATTAGGTTTCCAACTTTAAGCCAGGTTTAGTAATATGTCAGAGCTCTCTTAGAGTGTATCAAACTATTGAGGGACCAGCAGGATGTTTGAAATTATTTACAGTTGGACTTTAATATGTTCTCACCATTTGCAGATGTCTCATCTATTTCTGACATCCTTTATGGCACATAGGTTTTGCTACAACAAAAATTCAGGTTGTGGATTTTTGCCAGTAACAAGCTGATGTTGCTCAGAGCAGCATTAAAATGCTATCATGCTGTTAGATTAAGTAACCTATTTTCTCTACTAGCACAGTTTGTACTTTAGTTTTGCCCTTACACCTACCAAACTGCTGCTTCTTGCAACACTTCCTTTTGATGGTAGTTTGCCCACCTCCAAACCAATGTTATTTTCACCAAATGAAAGAGGCTTGTAAAGAAGTGCAATAAAAGCAGGATCTGGCCCTCTTTGCGAGAATCTTTTTGTATTTCAAAAATAGTATATATATGTGTGTATATGTATATTAAAAAAACCACAAACCATTAAGACAAAGCAGGGAGTTGTGAGTTGTGTTTCTGTTTTACTCTTAAGCAGGACTCCCACCTCTTATGAGGTACTAGCACGTGTTAATATGAAACAGGTTTTATACCTTAGGTATAAAATAGATGTACAGAATCCTAAACCTGCCGACATAACAACAACTAATGCATTTAACACATTTCCCCCCTTTGCTCCCTTCCATTTTTTAAGCTTCTTTGGAAAATCTCCCTCTCCTCTCCATCTGATTTTGGGCATTTTCTTATGTACTTCTTTAAAGGGAATAGCCTGTGATAGGGATGAGAGCAGAAACAAGCAGGTACAGTTAAATGTGAATGCAGGCCTTCCAGCTAGGGCACTTCTAGGGCATTAAATACAAATAGTAAATAGACTGGAGAAATAAAAAAAAAAACTGCAAAAAGAGACCAAACTCCAAGAAACCAGTTGCATCGATTAGCTGATTAGTTTGCCAGTGAGTGATTAGTCAGAAAGCCTGGAATTAGTCAGTGCAGCCCTGCCTCCCATGAATAAAATGTGGGGAGGACACCCTTTCCCACCCTTGGTGACAGATGATATCTGTTTTCTCCTGTGAGTTTGAATTTAAGAGCCACTGAAGCTCAGCAAGAGTATATTCTGGCTCAAATGAGCTGAAAATTGCATTCAATTTGAATTTCAAAACCAGAGGAGAAGGAGGAATGAGAGGAGAGGAGAGGGAGGGAGGGAGCTCAGCAGGACCCATCAAGGCAGGTCCCTCTTGCAGCAGGTCCAGCTGCACCCAGGCAGGCTGCGGAGCTGAAACCCAGGGCATGATGCAAAGGAAAGAGCATTGCTGGACAACAGCCCAGTCTGAGTTTAAAAATAAATGTTTTGCTGTCAGGATCAAAGCAAATTCTGCTTTTATGTATATTACAAGCTATATGGCCAGAAGGAAACGATTCTTCTGGTTACTTGAGGAGAGAGAGGTGCTGCCTTTACGCAGTCGGAAGGCAGGGATGGCCAGAGGGAGGGGGGTGCCAAGCTTTTCCACTGGAAATTACTTAATAAAGCAGAGTAATCTGAAATTACTTGCCACCCCCTTGAACAGACCCTATGTACTGAACGTCTGCAATGAACTTTCCTGTACATAAGGTTCATTTATGGTTACCTTTTTTAGCGTGAGGTAACATCTAATTTATGTCTTCGTGGGTGAAGGGATTATTTCCCCTTCCCTTTGTGCATTAAATTTACAGTTATATCTAATGACACTGAAAGAAATGGAGTTACGCCTGCAACCCAAATATATCCTGTAATTTGATGGCATAATAGCAGTTGGTCTCTTAATGCAACTGATAATGTCCAGTATTCAATATAATAATGATAACATACCAAATCAAGAGATTCTTCAGCAAATTTCTCACTGACTTCAGTGTGCTATTTGACCCAAGGGTTTGGAGTAGTAATAAAATAATTACAATTAATCATGAGTAATAATTAATAACTTAAGGATTAAAACGTGTCCATTTATACATTCAGGATCAGCATTTTCTAGGTACCCTTGAGAGGCTTTTAACTTCTCTTGCTAAACAGAATGCTTGCAATAGTGTTTTATAACCAGAGAGTCCAGCGATTGGAGAAACTGTTTTACTTTGTCTCATGACATTTGTTTTATGGCATTACATTCACAGATAAAAGGGTCCTTATTACACCCAATAACATACTCATATCCTCTGATGCAGCTTATATTTCAAAGCCCAAACCAATTGCAAGGTTTTCCCCTTTTATCCAACTAAGTGCTTTTTCCATTGATAAATGAGTAAACTGCCAGCTTTACACGTGTATGTGATGTGAGTCAGGATCCAACCCCAAAAGAAAAAAAAACAAAATGTGAGGTCAGTTTTCCTGGCCATTGCATTTAATAAAAGCTCCCAGGCAATAGAGTTAAGCACACACTAATACATACACCTTAGTATGCCTTGCCTTCAGTGAGTCTTTGATTTCCCTCTATGGCAAAAGACTGTCTTAACAGTCAAAGTGAGCTAGTGTGCCGCTTTTAAGCTTTTCCCATCACCAAACTAATTTTTACCTGTTCCTTTGGCACATAAAGAGACAGTTTGAACAATCTCTAAATTCTGTTTGCAAACTTTGCACCACATGGAAGAAATGTTTCTAAATACTACAGTCACTTGTATAAAAAAGCATACACATTCACACTCACTTGAACAACCTCTTACATGTCGTTGCCCACCAGTGTGCACCACATTGGTCAGAGAAACTACTCAGAGTACAGGACACTTTGTAGATATCCAAATATGCAATTGTGTGCCTCACTTTGGCACGCATTATTTTGGTATTATTGTTTGAAATTACATTCTTGCACGCCTAGATTGTAACACCTCTGAAATAATGAACTCATGCATCCATGTTGCCCCCCTAAATACTACAGTTTTCTTAATACAGACCCCCAGAGGTCTGTTTCTGGAAGAAGAAATACACAGTATTTCTGGACAAGAAATACACAGAACTGACTCCATTACTCCGTTTCTCAACGAAAGCTTTCTTTGAAAAATCAGATTAGTTGCTATTGCAATGCTTACTTTACTGGAGATTATACTCAATTTATGGGAGGTAAGAGAGGACAACAAATAAGAAAAATATATGGCATACTCCTGACAGATCAATCTTCATACTGGAGCTTCTCAATCTAATGCTACTAATAATACACAATAAGAGTATTAGCCTGATGACAGCATTGCATGAAATAGCTCCACGGTTTCCAAACCAGAGCCAAACCACGTTCAGTCTGCTCCACTCCATCTGCACCTACTCATGTGGACATGCCCCTGATGGTGCTCTGCTCTCCCAGCTGGAAAGGCCTGGGCTGATCCCGCTCTGGCCGTCAGCATTCAAACTGCTCCATGGACCGAGTGCCGTTAGCACGCAGAGAGGAACACCGAGTCAGCGTGGGTGACACAAGCATGGCATCAGAGGAAATACTTGACAATTTCTCCAAGGTATTGGACATTAGAGTAGTTCAACTCAATGGCATGCATGCCCACGTAATGCTGCAAGGTCAAGTAGACCTTATGTTATTTACTAGGTGAGTGGTGGCTTCATGCACTAAAATATTTTATCAAGAGGCACTGCGGGACTTGCCTGTTTGGGGAAAAAAAAACAACGTTCCCCGTTTTTTCCTACAGACATCAGCCCCTTTTATAGTGGATCATCACTTCTGCAACACTGCATAAGTAGCGTCACAAAAAGTCAATATACCTTACAAAGAAAACCTGTGAGGGGTCACAATTTCACACGGGAGCCACCTTCCACTAACTTTCCCTTAGTCCCTCAGCTCGCTGCTATCAGAACTGGGGAGGCATGAAGTCAGGTGGACTACAACTCAGACTGTGAATTCAAAACTCACTGGATGAGAACTCTTCCACTATCTTCTCCTATGCAGTATTTTACACCAAAAATGTTCTTACTGTGGCAACATTTGCTACAAAGACAGCAGAAAAAGACCATGCTCCCTCTCCAAGGCTAGCTAAGGAAAGGAGAAAAATGTCAAAAAGTCATTGCTGGGTTTTGTTATTGTTAATTGAGACCACTCTGGTTTTGAATAATTAAAAAGGGAAATTATAAAGGGTGTGTCTTTAAAAATGACATCACAGAGCTTTGGCAAATCCGTGCTGTTCAGTGAAATGACTTACTCCATGGAAACAACGCTGCTGTCAGAGATGGCACAACAAAGCCAGCAAACAACCAACACGATGGAAACCACTAATCCACTGGTACCCTGACAAGATTACATTTCCCAGCAAAGAGGAGAGCATATACCTGCAAGTCTCCCCAATGCCCTTCTTGGTACCCATTCCAACTGCAGCCTGTTAAAAGTCCAGCCCTTGTTGTTGTGGCACAAGACCGATGATGATTTATTAAGAGCTCTTAGCTCCATTAGATGGTTTACAATTAACAGCTTCTTTTCTTAAATATAAATAAATACATAAATGAAATCAGAGCTGCTAAGTGCTGTGTGTACCCAAAGCTTCAATGACATCATCGGCAACTGCCAGTCACCCAGGCTGCAAAAATAAATAAGGGACGGGGGTGCAGGCAGCCGGGGGTAGGCAGGGTATTTACTCAATCAGTACCTATTTTTGAATTTCCTTCAAGCTGGCTTGGACCAAGAGCCATCAATTATTTAAAAGAAGTAACATGATGCTTCCTTTGTTGAGGCAAATCTGCAAGCAGACCCCAAGAGAGAATAAAAAATGAATTAGGCAGAATTTATTAGTGCGCTTGAAGAAAACAAATTCAGCTATCAGAGCTGACTGTGGTTTTAAAAATAGTGCATTTCTGCCCATGAACAATAGTTTCTCTCTTTCTCCCTTACCCCACTAGATCCTCAATAATCCCACCTCTTCCCTCTCCTTATGCTTTTTTTTTTTTCCTTTTTGAAGAGGGCATAACACTGAAAGAGGCATCAATCATTCCTTAAACTTCTTCCTTCTTTTCTGACTTGACTTGATGTATTGTCTTCATTTAAATTACAAATATACTAATCTAAAACACTGTTTACCAAGCAGCATATTAAATGAAAGATGCAAGAAATTGCATCACTCACATTTTAAAAATGACTTTAGACTCAGGGACACATAAAAACAGCGAGACAGGATGATCTGCCTTGGCTGCTATATTTCAATTCTAGCAAATGAGATTCATGTTTTCTGCTCAGGACACCGCTACCCCCCTGTCAAATGAATGCTGCCCAAACCAGTAGAAAACCTCTTTCTCGGTGGACTGTCGGTTAGGGTTTCTGTGACGCCCCAGGGATGTGTAGAGCCAATGAGACCAAAGTTGTAGTCCCTGGGTCTGCACCTCATAAGACAGAGAGTTCACAACCAAGACAGTCCCTCCAGGGCTGTGAGGAAGATCTCAGCCACACTGGAGGGTGCTGCACAGTTCAGGGTGGATTTCAACCCAGGTGACAATACTGTTCAGCAGAAACTAAAACAGCAACGGGAGGACTCTCAGGACGAAAAAAACACCGCCACCTTCCTTCAAAGGTTCTCCACTCCATCCTTCACACAAGGGAAACAATACATTCAGAACATTTTGGGTGACCTTTTGTGGCATCCAGCAGTGGGGAGGGGGAAATGCCACGTCATAAAAACACGGAGCTTGAGTGCGCATTGAGCACAGTGGGGCAGGGAAGGCACAGCCCTCCTCCTGGTGCTGAGGTTCCTTCCGTCTTCCTTGAGGTAGCCACCAGCTGCCAGGAGGCTCAGTGGAGCCGCCTTTGCTCACCCCTCTCCTCCTCAGAGGGGCCAGGAGCTAAAGTTCGGGCAGCCACGGCTTGGCATGGATGAGCCTTGGTAATTGGGTCATAGCCTGCATCATTCTCCCCCTCTTCTGACCCCAAAACAAAATAAAGGTCATCACTTACCAGTTTCTGTGGGGCTTGACTAAAAACGTACTTAGTCCAAAAGCCAAATAAGTTTCATAAGAACTCTGAGCACAGCCTCAAGGAGTATTTTCTCAAGTTAAAGAAAGCACTGGAATGTTATTTATCAGTGCGAGTCTGGAAGAAACCATAAACTTTTGACAACAGAGGCTGCTACTGGGTAGATATGTATGTGTTTCCTTGGATTAACTTGGAGAAGGGTCATTTGTGCAGATATGGCTGAGTGTCAGGCACAACATAGATGCTGAAGGTCATTAGAAAAGCCCAGTGCCTGAATATAGGCCTGCTGGCTGTCATGTTATCCCTTTACAATTAGTAATATAGAGAGAATTAAAAGATGTCTATTTGGTTGTGGGTGGTGCTGACTGCAGGGGCAGAGCACTAACCCCAGCTTAATGAATCAGGTGCCAGCAGTAGCATCATGGCAGCCTCCACTTCTCCTGGGCCTGGTCTTGCTGGTGTGCAAGTGTTTACAAAAAAGCCATTCCTTGTTTCTCAGAAGTGCAGGGAACCTGCCATACTAACCCTGGCTCACCCAGCATCCATACAGTGCTTGCATGCCCTTGCCTTGGGAATGAACAAAGGTGCTACAGGACCCGCTCTTCTCCAAAAGGCATTGCTTTCAGTTTACTGTCTAAAAATCGTAACGATCTTCTTACTCCAATGACTTGAGTTCACAAAAAGCCCGCTGGCTTCTGACCTTAAAGATTTATCCAGTACCTCTGTGGGCCTTCTGCTAACCCAAACATGATTATGCATCATAACCCTAAATACACTCATGAATTTGCCCTTGAATAAATATTTTAAAGGTAGCATCAAGTTTCACAGTATTCTGCTTTCATACATAGCTTTTTAACTTCCACACCAGATGCCTCTCTTAGGCAGAAGAAGAAAGAATTCAAAACACCCAATTCAAGTGAATGTGAAAGGCAAGCTGACACCGGGAGGTGCCAAGGCAACATCATTCCACTTCTCTTCCTCACCTCTTCCTTTCTGGATAGTAATCACAAGATCCTGAATGCCAAACTTTGTAAAATATCCTTGCAGAGGCAGCATCTGCTCCCTTGGCATACTTCTTGAGCAGTTGTATTGGCAGCTTTAGGTTTGTCCAAGTCTATCATATGACAAGAGTGCAGATGGGTTGCTTTGGATGCTTTGTCCTCCCGGATGCCATTTTCCTTTTATTAACGTTTTATTTTAAGGGAACCTATGTACAAATCTGTAAATGGAAGGTTATACGTACACACAATTTCACACCAGTGAGGGGTTTTGTCTAGCCTCTGTCTACATTTTTTACTATCATTTAGCTTGGATTCCTGCAAGGGCCCTGACTTTTATTGAAGTCGGTATGTGGCATCAAGCAGATTAGGTCCTTACTGTGTGGATCTGCATTTCAACCAGCTATTCTTCCACAAGCTATAACTTTTCCCATCTGTGTTGATCTTTCTTCGCAAATTAACACCTGAGTCCTCAGACTATTAGATATGTAGGAAAGCTGCTCATTTTGAGTTAACTTCTGCTCCCACTGAAATCAATGGGAGTTTTGCCATTTGTCCATTATTCAGATGAATAAATAACAGAGCTATGCACAGTTGCCCTATATACTGGGACTCGTCGTTTTCTCTTGCTTTCTTAGTTTTATGTTCCTGCCTTATTTCCTAAACAGTAATCACACAGTCACAAATCTGAATATACATGGGTTTTTTTTTACTGTAAAGAAAACTACAGTTCAAATTAGCCTGTAAATCACAAATTGCTACAGAAAGAAAGTAAAGAATCCTGAGGGAAAAGGAGAAGAAGGCATCTAATTAAACTGAGGAATACAGAACGAAGAAGGAAAAAAAAATAATAATAAATAAGCCCAAGATAATCTGAAAAGTGTATTCCTAACCTTTCTGAAGGATCCTGGTGGTGCTGTCAGAGTATTTGCCATAATGTTTCATGAATATAGTATAAAAGAGTTTAAAAACGTATTTAAAATGAAATGTAAAGCAGAAGTGTAATACTCCAAAACCTGTGAGCATTTTCAGAGTGTTTTTTAATACACTAATCTGTTATTTCCTGGACAGATAAAGGCACAGAGCTACAAAAGTACAAGCTCTCTTTCATTTATTCTAACATACTGTTCCAACAGAGCATAAAGTACACTGACTAGTGTCCAAAATAGACAAAAATCTACCAACCTATATACACACCTTTTTGAGGAAAAGCTTAAGAAGGCCAGAACTTGCATTAGGCAAGAGACACCAAACACAGACTCTGGTGGACCAAAATGAGAAATTAATTTCAGAATATAAAGCACTGAATTAGAATCACAGATATCAATGGCTAGAAACTATGAGAAATCATGAGAACCAACCTTTTCTCTGTCCTTTGCACCCAGATTACAGAAAAGGAATGCTTGTTCTAACCTCTCTTCACAATGGCAGCTGCCAATCTCCTAATAAATGTATTGTGAGGAATCAAGCTTGATAAAACTGAACAGTTATTTGCTGGTCTTTTAAAATTTTTTAAAAATAAAAAAAAAAGAGGCAAAAATTTTTCAAAGTTTTGGGAAAAGAAAGAAGAATAAAACAGTGAACTGGTTAGGATTCAGTAAGACTTCTGGGATTTGGGCACAACCACAGCATCGAAAAAAAACCCCACACGTGCTTCTAGCCCTGATTCCATAGCTGTTTCCCAATCTTTGTGCTGGTTCACTCGTGCTCGCTATCCTGCTCACATGTGGCATTCTTCTCTGAGTCATCTCCATTCCTCCCCAGCCCAAAACATGCTCTGACAGGAGCAGAAGAGCTTAAAAGTCAAGTGCAAGAACCTAAGGAGGTCTAGAAAGAGGGAGTCCTCTCACCTTTCTTAGTCTCAGGGAGGTCTATGTCGCTCAGGTCAACACGGGACATTCAAATCCCTGAATTCTAAATCATCTCAATTGAATGAATGCACTTAAGATTAAAACTTTCTTAAGAAAATTCTGAAGTCAGCTTGACACGAGTACTAACTAGTCTATTTGGCTCACATAAATTAATAGCTTCAACTTCAGTTAAAAATTACAGAATACCCTTTTAAAAGGGAATACTATGGCATCATAGTAATTATCTAAGAAAGGGCATTTAATTCAGTACTCTTCACAATAGTATTGATACATCAAAACCTAGATAAACCTATATTACATATGTGCTTCTAATACAAAACATACACATACACATACGTTCACATCATGCACACAAATTAGACACATCCACCATAGATAAACATCTAAGCATCTCTCATGAGGCCCACAGTAATCCAAAACATCAACACTTATATAAGGGATCAATGAAGGAAGCAACCGTATTTCATTTAGAAATGGGGAAAACAAGGCAGAAAAACTTATCTATACTTGAATAGCGATTCTCCAGGAGTGCTAAGAATCAAACCCAGAACTCTAAACCACAAAACATCATCCTTGCCACACTCAGCATGTGTAATACAGCCAAAAATTACATAAACCCTTTTATGCCACAAGCTGCAAGTAAAAATGTCAGTGTGAAAGGCTATGAGAATAATTCATTTTGAGTTCAGCAGATAATTTTTTTAGAAAGTGGCACGTTGGACAGATTGCTATATGCAATCTTCAGAAATTTTCCTTTTCAGAAGCAAAGTGCATCGAGTCTTCTCTTGAGAATGGAGCTCAAGAACCCTGAGAAAGAAAAAAGAATTGGATTTGTGCTTCTGATGTCCTGAGTGCTTTCAGCTACTGACTAAGGTGAGGTGACAGTGAATCACAAACTTTTTACATGACCTAACCCATCAGATGTTCTTCTAAATTAGAAGTATGGAAAATTTGGATTAGCTTCGCTAATACTTTCAGAATTGTCAAAAGTCAGGTTTGGGTGAACTGACAGTCATCTCCTTGCTCCTCTTTTCTTTGAACAATGTAGAGAAAGTTGTAGATGAGATGAATCCATAAACTAGATCCCTATCACAGATCCTTCAACTTTGGGAAGTTGAGTCTTGGTTGCTATGGTCAGATGTTTCATAGATGTTGTAAGACCTCTAAAAATTTGAATGAGGAAAAAAAGAAAAGGTATAAAAATCAAAAGATGTGTCTTTTCCTAGCTCCTGAAAGACCACATCTAGAAAAAATATCTCATATTATACTGTATCTTGAATAGCTTTCATTGAGGGTCCAGAAGACTCTGAAAAAAGGGACAAGGAACAGAGTCAAAGACCATCCTGAATGATCAGACTCCACCAACGATAAAAGGCATTACACTTGGTGTTTAATATGTTTATGCATAAGGCAGCGTTATTATAAATAATTATATAATGCATCTAGTGATACATGCAAATACTGGGTTTAAAATTGGAATATTTGGCAATGCAACTAAATATTTAAATCCTCCTAGCACAAGAGAACCTCAACAATGAGAGCTATGAAGAACTATTTGCACTCTCTGGTACGTATAAATACACTGTCAGCTCCTTGCATTTTCATTTAACATCAGAAACAGCTTTCCAGGGAGTTAGATGCTGCTGCAAGTGTCAGTGTCAATATCAACGTTACTATTTATAGCACTATAAACTACATTTTGAGTTATATTGGTAAAGTTAAGCTTAGGTAGCACTTCTAGCATTAATACCTTAATACAGAAATATTGCTATAAATGTAGTTTACAGTTTGGAACATAAACACAAATTCAGTGTTACTAATAAATCACCTTGTAGATTGCACAGAAATGCACTGTCAAAGTGTATTTTATACAATACACAATGGACCAAAATGCAATGATATAGATGTATTTAAATTTACCGTTTTTACACTGTCACTCAAAAACTTTTCTTCTTCCTTTTTTTTTCTAGCTTATCGATCTCACTAGCTTGTGATAGCATTTCAGTTGCTTCGCTGAGCCAATTTTAGCTTTTGCTTCTTTTTTTAAGAGCTAAATCAGGGCTCAAATGATTCAATCAATTTAGCTTTTTCAATTATAGAAGAAAGTTAAAA
>VZTM01023497.1:34042-66329 GCA_013400555.1 Jacana jacana | reverse complement strand
GATATTCTGTGATTCTGTGATACCAAGCATCAAGCTAAACTAGAATCACAGAATTGTCTAGAAGGTCCCTTCCAACCTAGACATCAATTCCAAGGTTGGACATGTAGTCCAACCATGAACCTAACTCTAATAAAAAACAACAACTCATCATTAAACCATGTCACTAAGCACTATGTCAATCTGTCTTTTAAATGCCTCCAGGGACAGTGCCCCAACCACCTCCCTGGGCAGCCCAGTCCAATGCTTGATAATCCTTTCAGTGTAAAAATTTTTCATTATATCCAATCTGAACCCCCCCTGGCACAACTTGTGGCCATTTCCTATTGTCCTATTGCCTGTGACTTGGGAGAAAAGACTGACCCCTGCCTCTCTAGAAGACCCAACTAGATGGGATGCAGCTTGATCTTATCTATATCTGTACAGCTGAAATCACAGGAGCAACAGTGCAACTTAGGATGTCCCACTGAGCCCTCTCCTCAAAAAACAAAATAAAAATTAATACTCTAAGAGAAGTTCCTTATGTGTGTTAGCAAAAGGGATAAAACATTTGAGAGTGGTGAAACAGGCAAGAAATACTCTCCATGTTACTCTTCAGCTAGTCTTCAACTACTCTTCAGCTACTCTTCAGCTTCTCCATGTTACTCTCCATGCTGCTCTTCAACTCTACAGGGCTCATCAACCTATCCTCTAAATGGCATTGAATTTTAGGTACTTTGTTGCAGAGTAGCAGAATTAACATCATGAAAGACAGACATGTAGACAGACAAACAGATGGAAAATAAGTAGTCAAACAGAGGAAAAATAAGCAAACAAAATAAACTTGGAGAGAGAATGGAGAGGAAAGGATCTACATTCCAGAGAGGGAATAGTACAAATGCTAAAGAGTACATAGAAATATGCTTAAAAGCTCGTGCTATAACGTGGAAAAGAATATTCAGATGTAAAATAAGCCCAGCTTGTAACAGCCAATTCTGTCATTCTTATAAATCAAATAGGTGTATATGTCCAAATAGAGTGCTAAACATAATTTTTTAAAACTTATTAAACAAGACATATTTTGGTGATGCTGAAAAAATGCTTGGAGTACAGTCTCATCAACATGCAGGTAAAATTGATGACCTAACAGGATCGGTCATTGCTAATTCATCCAGTTCTGATACACATCCCCGAAGTAGTATATAACATCCCTTACATTTTATACAAGTCTGACATCATGTGATAAATACTACTGGAAACAAAATGAATGGATCAATTAGCCATCCATATCTCTTATTATCTGTGGGCATTTTCAGCTTTTTATAACAACATGAAAGCCATAAAGATGACAAGAACCATTTTATAGATATTTATAGGTAGGTCGTCTACCAAAAGAAAGAACTTCTCTGCCATCTGGGATAATAGAGCTTACATTTACCAAAACCTACAGTTTACACTCTCCAATATTCATCCAAATACTATACACATAACAAGCATCATCAACAGCAGGGACTTTTTTATAGCTGTAAAAGCTCTATAAATAAAGTATGGATTTTTATATGTATTATCAATATAGGATGCGTGTCTGTATATATATATATATATATATGTACACCTCTACAAATTTGATTCTATTTCTTCCCAAGAAAGCAACAATTTATTGTGTCCAAGACAGAATTCAGCCATGTGGGTCTATTTCTATGCTTTCTGTAAAATTTATTTCTTAATGGTTAAATAAATAAATTATCCTCTAATCTGACTGAGTCACTATTTAAACAACACTTCACTGTGGACAGCTGATTTGTTCTTTTTGCTTTATGGTTGTGATTGTGTTGTTTGATTTATTAGGGATTGGGGGGCAGGGGGAATGTGGCAGAAGGAGAGTTAAGGAACATGATTGTGTGTTGATCCCAACCAAGCAGCACTAATTCCAGGTTCCTCACTCACACTAAGTTGCTGATGCCTGAAGACCAGCAAGCAAAAGGTAAGTTGTTTCATCTGTATACTACAATTTGAGTGACTTTCATAAAAATTGATAGAAGATAGAAGCAAGGAAAAGCAGCTGTTAAAATGCAGAGGGAAAGGAGCTGAGTAGACAAGTCTCCTTCAGACAAACTTCAGTACAATCCTCTGTTGTTACTGAGTCTACAGCAAGAAAAGTAGTTTCTTGGCTGGGAAGAATAGTCTTTTTGCCATCTTTCTTGCATTTACAGAATCCAAACCCAGCCCAAGCACTCAGCTGAGCAGTCCATTGTGCTGCCCAATTCAATCAAGAATCTATTTCTGAAAAGTATAAGTTCTCAATTAGACTCTCCTACATACATTCTTACCACACACAAGGCATTGGGGAGAACAGTTTGAAGAGCCAAGAGGAAACCGACTGAAGGAGTCCCCAAATTAATATTAATGAAATGTAAAACTATAGCAGCATCTGTTTCCTTGAGCTGTCACTCATTTTCTGTTAGAGGTGTACCTGAGCAGTCCCAAGGGCTTAAATAGGTAGAGTTGCCTTCCCCAGCTTCCCTGAGAGCTGATTATTTTGCAGTCATTGCAACAGCTGATGTTTTTAAAACTGGCAGGTTGTGTTAAAAAACAGATGGCTATTTTATGCCTCCAGTTTGCTTTCACTGCAGTGCAACTCACCATATAATTTTCCAAACTGGAAATGATCATTGATTATGGCCAGGCCAGGGGGAAGGAGGCATTGGGAGGGTCTCAGAAGTGCCAAAAAGAAATGACCAGTTCAAAAGATAATAGACAGAAATGACCATGAAATATCAGTTGCAGGATTGCCATCTCTCAGAGGAACCCTGATAAGGAAAACTGCTTAGAAAGCACTTTGAAACCTTCCAGTGTAGCACAAACTGTTATTACTATTATAATTTCCCTCCCTCCTGCAAGTTGGATGGCTTAGTCACTAGAAGTCAAAATGACTCACCAAACAGGCATGTGTTTGCGTCTGAACACAGACATGGAGAAACTTCAGAAGTTCCCTGGCTTTACCGAGACAACTGAGGAAGGAATTGGTGTGCCAGTGCTGCTGTGTTCCCAGCACTCCTCCCAGACCTCTGGAGCAAAGCACAGTGGCTTAAAAACTGCTCCATTAGAGCTTAGTAGGTTTATTTCAAGTGTTGTGTGACTGTGAGGCAAAGTACCCAGAGGAGAGGAAACCTCAAGGACCTTTCCCAGAATAGGTCCTCTGGCACTTGGGCCAGGCTGAGCTGCTCAGATTCAAATGGTCTCATTTGTTGTGGATGCACCATCCCTGGAGGTGTTCAAGGCCAGGCTGGATGGGGCTTTGAGCAGCCTGGTCTAGTGAAAGATGTCCCTGCTTTTGGCAGGGGAGTTGGAACTAGGTGACCTTTAAGGTCCCTTCCAACCCAAACCATTCTATGATTCTATGATTTTGGACATGAGCTTTGGACTCAGCCTCAGGTGCCACCAGAGGATAGCTCAGCCAACTTGTGACAAATACTCATTAAAAATAGGCTCAAATAATCCTTTCCATGGCTCTCCCAACCCTCGCATTGTCATTTTGCCTATATAACAGGCTCCCTGCGCTGGTGTGTGTGCGCTGCTGTCCCTGTGCCAGCTTGAGCACAATCCTCTTCCAAAGGCAGCATTGCTCCTTGCTGGGGAAAGTGAGTTAGGATGTGCTAGCTAAAGGCCAGGTGCAGAGGGTGGCCTGAAGAAATGAAATGACTATGAGATGTTTTGGGAGACAATGAGGGACCTTGGGCTGAGAGTTAATTTAGGTCCAACATCTGCATCCAGGCGGGCAAGCAAATGAGACTTTCTTTGGCGTTTGCAAGTGTAAGCTGTTAGCCAGAGCTGGCCTGTGTGAATGCAGGAATGAAATATGCCCTGGTATTGCTAGCAACGATGTCAGGAAGCTATTGTTCTTTAAATGCTGCAATAACATTCATGCATGAGGAACACAACACTGAATGGAGGTTTCACCCTTGGCCAAGCTTATCCTTGCTCTGACTTCTCTGATAAAAGAGGACACACAGCACACGTTAATTGTGCCTGGTATGTCCAAGTGCTTTGGACGTGAACACAATTGCTTTCTGTGACGAGAGGAGGAATGTGACTTACGTAAGAATGAGAAAACGACATACCCTCTTGCAAACTAATAAGTACATTGTGTGCCAAGATAAAGGCTGCAGGAAGAGGAGGCAGCGGACGTAGCTGGGATGTTCAAACAGTGTCCTTGGACATGCTTTTAATATGTCCTTAACTACACTTTTACATACCTGTATAAGCTAAACACATCTGAAGATATCTGCAGCTGCAAGAATGAGTGAAGCCCAACAATGGCCAGAGGAGCAGAGTGCAGCCCTGACAGGGGTGTCCTGAGGGCATGCCGTTGGAGGAGCCTGCAACCTAGCTTACTCTATGGACCATCTATCTGGGTGTGTGGGTCACACAGGAGTTTGAGCTCACCTTCAGCAGTGCATTGGGTGTACTTACAGGGGAGCTCTGCTCCCATCCTCATAAACAGATAGAGATTGGGAGGGAAAGGAAACAAGAAAACTCCTCTGCGGAGGAGGAAGGCAGGATGCAGAGTCCCATGGGTGCAAATGGGCCTTTCTGCAGGATTCTCAGATCTTCTTATAGACTTACAAAAGTGACCATCGTCTGCAGTTTTTTGCATGAAAGCATTAATCTCAACAATGGAATAAGCAGAGGATACCTTACTTTGCATTTTTCAAAGTAGGAATGACATGCCAAGAATATGCACATGAATAACTATTTGAAGAAAAAATACAGGAAGCTTTGCCAAATGCTACCCATCAGGAAGCACTCTAATCCACATGACCAAAAAGTATTGCATTCATCAGTGCTTTCATGATAACAGGCTTTCCTGTGCTTGAACAGCTAAAATGCATTGTTACATCGACAAAAGGGTTGGTGATGGTTGTTTTGCACCATATTTCCCACACTTTATCTGACAGATCAATTCCCACAAAGGTGCTTGAGTTGATACAGGTATTTATACATACATATGAGATTAAATTACTATATTCAACATTGCAAAGTAAGTTCTGGCTCCAATGATTACCTATATCATTTGAAAATTAAATGGGTTTGTGGATGAGGAATGTAATTCACACTGCTTTATGGTTCTTCATACACAAAGCTGACGTAAATCTTCATTACCTTTCCTTTAAGCACCAAAAAAACATAACTGTCACCCAGAAACAGTGCCTTTCTTTTTCTTCACTTAAGTAGTGAGCTGTTGAACAAAAACAAAGTTAACCAGAAATTAAAATATCAAAGATAATAAATGTTGAAAGGAGAGAAAGACATGAAAAAAGACCCTTGCAGATGCTGACAAAAGGAAATGTTTTACTTGCATTTAGTGTCTTGTGTGGTATGATAGAATGATTCAGGTTGAAAGGGTCCTTAAAGATCACCGAGTTCCAACCCTCCTACCATGGGCAGGAACACCTCCCAGTAGAGCAGGTTGCTCAAAGCCCCATCCAACCTGGCCTTAAACACCTCCAGGGGAGGGGCATCCACAGCTTCCCTGGACAGCCTGTTCCAGGGCCTCACCACCCTCACTGTAAAGAATTTATTCATAAGATCTAGTCTAAATCTACCCTCTTTCAGTTTAAAACCAATACCCCACATCCTATCACTTCACTCCCTCATAAAGGGTCACTCACAAGCTCTCCTGTAGGCCCTCTTTAGGTATTGGAAGGCTGCTATAATGTCTCTCTGGAGCCTTCTCTTCTCCAGGCTGAACAATCCCTACTCTCTCATCATGTCCTCATAGCAGAGGAGCTCCATCCCTCTGATCAACTTTGTGGTCCTCTGCTGGATGCACTCCAACAGGCCCATGTCCTTCCTGCATGGAGGACTCCAGAGCTGGATGCAATACTCCAGGTGGGGTCCCACAAGAGTGAAGTAGAGGGACAGAATCGCCTCCCTGGACCTGCTGGCCACACCTCTTTTCATGCAGCCCAAGATGTGGTTGGCTTTCTGGACTGCCAGTGCGTGCTGTCGCCTCAAGTTGAGCGTCTCATCTACCAACACCCTCAAGTCCCCCTCCTTAGGGCTGCTCTCAATGCATTCTCTGCCCAGCCTGTATTTGTGCCTGGGATTGACATTACCCTGTTTGTATGGGCCCACCTTTCAAGCCTGTCCATGTCCCTTCCCTCTAGCATGTCAACTGCTCCACACAGCTTGGTGTCATTGGCAAACTTGCTGAGTGTGCAGTCCATCCAACTGTCCATGTCTCTGACAAAGAGGTTGAACAGCACTGTTTTGAATAAAGTTTGCAATGTGATTTACTTCTCGGTCACATCTGTACCAACCAAATAGGCTAACCAAAAGTCTTTCTGATTTAAAAAGCTGTGTGTTTGAGACACCAATGTTTTCATGAAGAAGACTTTTCCCATAGCAGTCTACCTTGAAGGAGGACTAATGAAGAGGACTACCTTACAGAAACATCTCCACAGGTTTGGCCACTCTCAGGCTTTGCAAGCAGAGAAGCGAGGAGCAACAAGGCAGCTGAGACAGCTGACCTGTTTCTGCCAAGCCAAGAAAATAGTCACAGTGAGGTGGGTTCACAGGTGGTGTCCCTGGCTATGCAGTGCTTCTGCTCCTCAGGTGGGATGTGCACTGTGTCATTTCCTTTTTGATTACTAGAGACAGGGACTCCTCAGGGTGTGTTCATATGTCACTGTGGGGACTTCGGTGACTTTAAAGTAACATGTCTGGCAAATGCCATCACCACCAGGTGCCACCAACCTGGTGACACCTGCAGAAAAGGCCTGGGATACTTTCCCTGGTGAAGAGGAGTCTTGGAAGAGACCTGCGATAGGTCTGATGAGTCATGAGAGAAGCAGATGTCCACTTGTCCTCTTCTGAAACTTCCTTACCAGGGGAATTAAGGGTAAACAGCTTTAAAATTCTCATCACAGATCATTGCACAGACATTTCTACACTGGTATGGAAACTGTAAATATAAGCAACAGTGACTTTCTTCCCCTTTCAGCCTTTGCCATAACAAAATTGGAAAAAAAACCTGTCCTGCTGAACTTTTTCTTATGTAGGGTGATTTAGTGTTATTGCATGAGGCATCTGGAGAGAGTAATTAGAGCCCAAATGCTGCTATACAATTTATATACCCTCTTCAAGACCATAATTAACCAAATTAACCAAATGCTGATTTGAGAGAGAGAGGGGAGGCTTTCCATGACAGTGCTGGGACTTTACAGTGAGCATGCTGGTCCCCTGCACCATTCCCAGCTGCAGTTTATTAGCTTCACTGTCAGAAACAATGCGGGGGGCAAGGAAGGACTACCAGCAGTAAATGATGGGAAGCTCAGCTCCTTGTTATTTGCCAAATTTCCCAAGTCTGAATGTAGGCCTGCCTGTGCAGGGACACTGCTGGGGCTAGAAAGTGGTACGGCAGAGCAGGAGGGAGCCAAGAATTAGGACAGTAAGAAGCAAAATGTCCCGTTCGCCCAGGGTGCTGGCAGGGGGACAGCTCTGCCGAGGATGCAGGGCAGGGGGTGCACTTCCCCCAGGCTCAGGGAGGGAGTCATGCCAGCCCCGGGTATGGGGTCTCCCTGCCCGCCCTGTGCCCTGGGAGTTTTCGCTGGGTGCTAGCATCAATGCCAGTTTTCTGCTGGGTTTGTTCTGCTGAAGAGGAAGAGAGTGTGTGTGTGGTCTCCCAGCTTATGGAACGCTCAGCATTTTATTGCTCCTTAGCTTGAGCGTAACTGAATTGCAGCAGTTTCTTTGCCGTCTGGGCCAAGCATGCCTCTGCTTGCCTGAAAGGAAATTAACACTGAGGGGTTAGAGCTAAGCCCATTCCTATACTAGAGCAAAACTGAAGTGTTTTGACACATTCAGCTAATTCGTGCAGTAATCTAAAAAGTGGGAAAGAGCTCCACATGAGCAGCTAATAACCATTCCACCTACAATTTCTTTCTCTGTAGAAGGCACTGAATCCTCTCCCCTTCAAATTTTGCCACTGGCACCAAAAGGCTAGGAATCCCTGAGGACTCCTAGCACACTTTCAGTCATACTGATGAAACATAATCTTTCCCTAGTGGGGCCAGGCTCTCAGCTAGGCTGAAGCATTCATGAACGGAAAGGCTGGAGGGAGCACAAGGACCTTTGCTTTGATAAACTACTGCAGTTAGACTGCCTGAGTTGTACTGAGCATTAATCAGCTTTATTTAATTTATTTCTTTCTTTTAGGAAAGGCTAATTAAGTTCACCTATGGTAAAAGCTATAGCAGTGAGTTGTCCTCACTAAGCAAAGCCATTTAGTGTTCAGATGGGATTAAAGTTATGAAACTATAACATCACTGACAGAATATAACCCAAAGGGCAGGATGCTCTTTAAGGTATTGATTTTGGCTGTTGCTGTTCTTAGAAAAACAGTCAGATGCCAGTAAAAAGCTAAACTGCTCTTCAGTTTTACAACTAAATTATCAAAATTATCCTAAAAAAATCTTATTTAACAATAAAACACCAATAGATTAATAAGAAGCTAATTATTTTGCAACATCCCCACATACAATTCTAAACCTACCCATTTCAGAGAACCACATTTGTAGTGTGAAGGAAAGGTCATGCAATTACACACAATCTGTTCCTGTGGAAATTTATATTAGAAAGTGTTTTTTTTCATTGTTATTTTCATGTGTTTCTGAAGAACAGCTCTCTCCCGTGAATGTGAGGGTGGAGGTTACCTAAGAAGCATTAGAGCTTCCTGACTGCTACAGAGTCACAAAATGGTATGGGGTTGGAAGGGACCTCTGGAGATCATCTAGTCCAACCCCCGAAGCTGGAAAAGAAACTACAGTCATAGCTCACTACATGGGATGGGGAGAGACTCTTCATCTGCCCCATGAGGGATGAATAAGCTTGTGCTTTCTATAAACCTTTGAGGTCCATCTTAAGTACAGTACTAGCATGACTGCACGTTTTCTGGGAAACACATCTACATCTATCCTGTGGCTACTAAGGGTTTCAGTTGCAGTTAAAAACTCAACGCTGCAGTGCTCATCTGGGAAAGGAGATGTTTAACCTACAGAGGGACAGTGAAGTGTTAGAGCCCAGATCCTGGATACGGAGCGGTCTACCCCCAGACAAGTAGCTTAAGGGCACAGTTACAGATACAGACCCGGAGTTTCCTCAGAGATCCAGCAGCTTTGTCCAACAGTTACAATCTGCAAACTGATCAGCGAGGTCTTTCAGCCAGACAAGTGTCACACAGACCTCTTAGCAGCGGCGTTTCTACTAAGATCCCCACAGCATTCAGGCTATGATTGATTACTAGAAATAAATATTGAATGCTTAGAGAAAAGTAATTATTTCAGCTAACCAACAGAGATGTTACCATGGTGGTTTAGGGTCTTCCCGAAGCTGTAAAGTGTATTTCTAATACCAACTCCTTGCTGCTTCAAAATTCCTTCCCAGCAAATCAGTGCTACTGTTTTGACATCTGGCACCACTAAACACGTCTCTAGCTACCAGTGCATGCTGCCTAACTTGGCTTTACTGCCTCCAGAAAGACAATACAAACTAAACCTACTGGTTTTACTCTGGACTCACCTCTTTGCAGGTGGCAATAGAAAGGCCTATTCTGGAAGTGACAAAGTTTAATGTCTTCATTGCAAAACCGGAGACTAGGTTCCCAGAAGCAGAGTGGAGCTATGAAATCTGGTTCTAGTCTGGATCAGTCTGCATGCCTACAGATTGCTTCAAGGCGATTTTTATGTCCTTCATCTACAATTCCTAAGTCAGGACTTAGTAAAGGTGTAGCATCAACTTCTCCAGCAGCACCCCAAGAGCTGAACGCCAACCTCTCCTGGCTTTACTAATAGAGCTCTTTCATTTTTCCTTCCTCAGTGCCAATGAGGTATTCAGGCTTTACCTGGAAATGGTTGCCTTTAACACTCAAGGTTATGATCCAGATACTGATCTTCTTTAAGCTAATGGCTCCTTCTACCAGTTCCCTAATTCAGATGGGAAATTACTTGTGTGTATCACAATCACCTCCTAGAGACCTGTCCAGAAACAGATCAAGCATTCATGGCTTATCTTGGGTTACAGAGTTATCTCAACAATTCAAAGCACTTCCTTCTTGTTCATAAGTCTGATCTCTATGCTATAAAATACATTTTAGTTGTACATACACTTACTATATGTCATTAAACAATCTTTACCATTGCTTTGTCTTTTCAAAGAGATTATATATAATATATAGATATTATAGGTGACAGACATTGTAAAAGAGCTTTTAGTCCAAGGAGCTTCCAGCTCACTCCAACAAGTCACAGGACACTATGGTGCCATGCTCACTGCTTCAGAGATGAGGAGATGATACCCATGAGATCTGCAAGTCTGACGTCTACAAACACTGATCTTCTGCTTTGATAACTGCTCTGCGGTTGCTAAGACTGATGTTGCCTGAATGAATTCAAAACAGAAAGGAATTACTTCTCCCATGTTTAAAAGTTGCAAGAAAAGTCAGCTCAGAACAAAATTTCGTCAGAATCCTGTTGATTATTATGCTAATCATAAATAGAGGCCTGAGTACACAAGCACTGTTTCTCCAGGATTATGAAGTGCAAAAAGCAGTCATGTTGTTTGGCTCCAATTCTAAGCTAAACTACTCCAGCAAATACTGCTTCATGATCCTGTATCTGCTGACATACTTGTACTGTTTACTGTGTGATTTCCTATGTCCTTTTTAAGGAAGTTGAGAAAACTGACACACACACAACTGGAACTAAAAAGACTTTTATATTTTACATTTAAAATGCAAGGATAAAGAAGAATTTAAGCTTGTGTGACATTTCATCGCTAGGTTACTTTCAAAAGTTACTCCGTGAAACCTTGGTTTGCAGAAGGGAAACTGTTGGGGGCTGCTGGGAAGGCACAAGAGTCAGGGAGGGCATCCTGCAGCCAGGGCAATGAGGAAGGCTGTGTTACTCAACGGTACTGCTGCATCCCACACAGCATGAGTGCTCTCCACCTCATACTAACCAGAATGCCAGCATTGCTTCCCTTTGGTCACACTTGACAAGATGGTACCGCTTGTGTCAAGTCACTTCTTTGGGTATTTTAGGGCATCTCCATGATGGCTGGAGTCCAAGACCACCTTTGGGGCAGGTGCAGTCAGTGGGCATGTGCCAGGGCATCAAACTAACCAGCACCTCACTACTGGCCCCACTCTGGGCTCTGCCTTTCCACAGACCATAGGCAAAACTTATAAAGAGTTATACCTGTTATGCCTTTAATACTAACAGCGATGGCAATAAGCATGAGCCTTGGGGTGCAAGTGGTGCAGGGAGCATTGGTCTAGATAGGTCAGAGGCTAGAACATCATCTCCTAGGCACCTTGCTTTATGGTTGTAATTTCTTTACTGGTCCTCTACTATCTTTATTTATTCTGTTTAATATCTGCAGTTATATATGGATAGTTTATAAAATCTATTGGTGACCATATATTTTGTGAACTCAATCCAAAGCTAAGCTCCTGCTTTACCTGGCATTTATTTTTATCATTCTTGTATCCTTGTTTTATGTATGTGACTACAGCTTGTCCCTGGGGTTAGTACTTTCAAAAAGTTGTAATGAATAACTTGGGTGCTCTGACAAGGAGAGCTGCATTGATTTGATGCTTATTCAAGAGGTGAATGTGTAAGAGGAAGTATTTGGCTCCTGAAGACCCAAGCGTTTCAGGTATTGCAAGATGTGGTCTTCCCACCTGCCAGGCACAGCTGGCAGGCACAGCAGTCAGGGCACTTGCGTGACATAATCATAAACCAGAGCTGTTAGGCAGAACTTCAGTACTTTCAACAGATAGCCACATAAAAAAAAAAAAAAAAGATAACCCCCCAAGAAAAATGAACAAACATAACTTATTTGTATGCAACTTCATCCACTAGTAACTATGCAGTGCTATCTCATAAACCCATTTCCAGTGTTAAAACTTAGCAAATAACTTTCACAGTGTAAAATTTTCAGCACTCCAGAAGACCCTGGTTTGTGCCATCTTCATTTTGACTTTCTTCAGAAGCTGGCTGAGTCACTGAGATAACAATCTGATGGGAAACTGTGTCTCTCCGAGCCACTGCATCTAGTGCAAGTGTGCCAATGTGACTTTTTGAGGGCGCTGAGAAGGAAAAAGGACAAGGATAAAGTTCCAGATATAAAAAAAATCAGGGAATCAGGGAGCCTATGAAGGTCTTCACACACATACAAAAAAAGTAAAGGACTTTTAAAACCCAGATCAAGCAAACACTGGTGTTATGGTGAAAAAGCAAAATAAACAGAGATAAAATCTGGAAGCCACAAGAAAGATAAAAAACTGTTTGCATGAATTAAAAAAAAAAAAACAAAAAAAGGCACTTGAGATCAACACTATAATCAAAACTGTTTGAAGATTGTGAGGTTTGCTGCCTACTGGCACTGTCCTTTTTATGAACCAACAATTGCAAAAGTTGAGAATTCCTTTGAAATTAAACTGCAAACCTATTTTTTTCCTCTACTTTCCTGCTGGGACACTTGGTTGTTTTTCAACAGAATACTGCAACCATAAGAGTAGGCTGAAAACATCCCTTACAGAGTGACTGGTTTTGATATCTGTTAGTTACTATAAAGCTATTTTCCTGTCAGCTCAAGAATTGTATGTGCAGGTTACAAAATTAAATTCACTCATGAAATGTCCCTGCCACTCACTGATTTGGAGGTTCTCAAAGACAATACCCATGAAAACAAAAAGAATGTGAATCTGTGCCAAGTAACTGTTTATTTCCAGAGCAACTACATGCCAAAAAAAAAGGTAAGTGTTGTCAAAGTAAAACACTTCTCTTAAGAAGTTAGAGTCATCATAAAAGGATAGTGGAAGCAGCAATACTGTTTGTCAACACAGCCAAAGTCTCCTAATGAAAAGTCTCCTACTTCATAGTATCCCTGTACTCACCATAAAAATTAGTAACTCAGAACTGTAAAGCCATCTAGGGAAGTATCTGATTGTGAACAATAGCAAAGACATAGGCAAGGTTATAAAAGCAGGACAAGCATATGAAGATACTCTCCCAGAATACTCCCCAGCCTCTGGCAACATGCTAGATAACCATTTCCCAAGCGAGAGGTCCATGTTTCATCTCAGCACTAAATAGGCTTTGGTGTTTTGTGGTGGTTTCGTTGTGTGGGTTTTTTTCTTTTGTTTTAAATTTTCATTAATTTATCTAATAATTTTTGAATCAATATAAATTTTATTACATAGAATATCCCAGGCCTGGGTTCGAGAACCGAGCTGGTTTGTGGTGATTTCCTTAGATGCTCCTTCTGATTTTAGAAGAACAAAATGATCCTTCCTTATTGATCTCCATCCCATATGTGATTTTATAGCTCTCTTTTATGTCTCTTCTGAGTCAATTTTTTCATAGCTAGAGTCCCTGTATGTTTGATTTTTTGGTACTGAACCTATTTTATACATATGACTGTCCTTGTACACTATTATGCTCCTTTTTTGGTCCTACTTGTTATGTATATATAGTGATATGGGTTGTTTTCCCTTCTTTCACTGGTAATTTGCTTCATATTGACTGCCATTCAGCATTGTGTTGACGTTCTTACAGAACTTGCTATTATAACTTTGGAATCTTAGTACTAATTGATAATAGCTTTTTCAGAGACTGTAACTGCATATGTTAAATTAGGGTTTATCTCGTGAACTCTTTTTATATTTTCATACATTCTCTTCCCCCGCCCTGCCCCATTACTCAGTATCACAAGACATTATAGCAACGCTTCACACTTTGCTAGCTTTTGCTTTATCCACCAGGAAGAGTTCAGAACAGCCACTGAACATTGTCACTTTATTTTCCACCCTATTTCCATTCATTTGTGAATGTGATGAAGAGCAGGCTCCTCAGACAAGCCCCTGGGGGACCACAGTACTAAGCTTCCTCTGGTGAGAAAATTAACACCTTATTGTTTTAATGGGTTGCATATCCACATCAGTGCTGTCCATCAAATCCCAGTCTTCATTTCTTTAAGACCCTTTGGTGAATGATCTTGTCAAATAGCTTTCAGGAATCCAAGGAGAGCATATATCAGCTGTATCTCCCACATCAACATGCTTGTACACTCCTTCAGAGAACTCTGATAGATTTATGAGGAATTAATTCCTTTAAAAAAACTATGAAGAATCTTGCCCAACATAATATTTGCATACATATCCAATAATCCAACAATTCTGATATTTTGTTAATGTCCAGTGCCAGTCTGTAATCTTCTAAAATGCCTGCAACTCCTTTCAATAACAAGCATTATCATTTGCTACATTTACATTCCTCTAGTATCCAGGTTATTGGTTGTAGGTGAGAGATAAGTGGCTGTACACTACAATTAGTAGTTCAGCTATTTCATATTTGCATCTCTTTAGACTCTAAGGTAAAAAAATGTCGTCCTACTGGTAACTCTCTAACTCTCCATGCTGTGACCAATTAAAGCAACCTGTCTTTTCGTGGGTTTACTATTTCTCAGGCTCAGCCCTCCAAAATTACTTGAGGTTCAGGACATTCTGAAGTCATTCTTCATTCCTATGAAAATAACTGAAATGAAAGTTGTGAAAAGGCAAGGAGAAATAACAAACATAACACCCTGTCTCTGGAAGACCATGCTCCTTTTAAAAGCTGGACGTTTAAAACCTCCTTATTTAACCTCCCATGGCTTGAAAAGCTCTGTGGATCAGCAGAAGACAATAGCAACAGCCTGTGTTTACAACAGCCTCTTTTCTCATTCTTTTGTGTTTCTTTTTCTGTCCACGCTCTCCTGGTTCAAATGAAACAAACAAACAAAAGATCATGGTACATAGGCATGCGTTTTTTAGGTAGGATGATCCTCCATGAAATAAAAGTATTTGTAACAAAGGCTTTTAGACACTGGGGCTTTTTATACATTGCTCACATATAATTTAGTAATGAGTAGTTACCGATGTAGTCAGACAGTTGTGGACCCAATTATCCAATTACTGCAACTGACTGCACAAACAGAGTAATTGTACAGTGAACGTGCTCATGTACTTTGCATTCGTGCTTTTGTAGGCCTGGTGTTACCCTTTCAGGGCTATGCTAGAGGGGGAATGGTTCACCCTGTTTATTACCACCTCTGTCCTCAGGGGAGCTTTAGGACATATTTTGGGGAGTAAATGTTCTGGGGTTTCACAAAAAATAGCTAACGATAGAACTATGGTGAGATATCTGGCAAGTAGGAACATTAATTCTCTCAAATTCAGATGATGTTGAAGTTATATTTGCTGACTTCTCTGAGCTATTCTCAAAGTTGTCTTTTGTGATAAGATAATTCTATTCCTTATAGATACTGAAAAGTCACAGCAGCCTCATCACCCAGAAATTTGCATGCAACTGAAATAAACCTACAGTGAAAACTGAATTTTCTCCTTTGTCCTAGTGGAAAATTAGACTTTAGTGCATGCCACAAAACACAAACCCAGATTTAACTCACAACAAATTTCAGCACTCTTTGTGTTATTCCTCTTGACACTTGAGTTTGGCTTGAGAAGAGAGAGGTGTATCTGCCAAGACTGTGCCTGTGCAACAGCAGTATAAAAAAATAGGCAAGTTTTTCTTCAAGACTCAAGTTCACTTGCAAAGCTAAATAATAAGAGTAGATTGTACAGGCAGTTGCAAATAAATCAGATGAAAATTTCGTGCCAAGCAGGAGTGGGGTACGTATTCTTCCACAAAGTGAAACAATGTGTTTCACTTCACACTTACATTTCTGACTGATTTGTTGTGTAGGAAGTATAATGGCTTAGGACAATTACTGAGTAAAATGGCACTGCAGGAAAGAAGATATTCTTTGTGGGATGTAGCAAAGGTAAAATCACAGATCGTTCTATATTGCTTGTATAGAACACACCTTATAAGCATAAAATAATTAAGAGTATTTTTGCCTGGATACAGCAACATTCCTGTAGTATTAATATTTTTCCTGTTAATCTCCTGGAGTACCACAGTGTATAGTTCTCTTTCAGTTGTCCCTTATCCTAAAAAGTAGTTGATTAAACTCCAGGACCATGTTTATCTTGCTGGAGGCAATTAGTTAAGAGCAGCTGCCAAAGCCACGGCCGGTTCCGAGCACATCTGTGTGTAGCTTGTCAGCATGTACAAGAGCATATGCCTTCCAGAAGATAATGATAATGATCTTAAACTGGAATCAGGTTTTGTTTGGTAGAATAGCACATGGAAAACCAGATTACACCATAACCAAATACTCCGATATTTCAATAAATGATTCAACTTCAGGCCTATTTTTGGTTTTGTAGACTGTTAGCACAGCAGCTGCTTTTAATATAAACTCTAGTTTATCTACATCCTCCCAGTACTTAGAGGTTTGAATACTCCTTTTGTATTTAGTCCCATCTCTATTTTTAAAAGCTCATTTATCAGATAAGTGCAGCTGAAAGACCAAGAAACCTCTAGGCTTTGAATGGATGGATTAGATTAAAGTGTCGGGCATAAGAAATGAAGATATTATTCAATTATACAACTTCCCCTGCACATCAGTGTTGTCAACACTTTGTCATATTTAGAATCTGTTTAGCTGCAATATTATTAGAAACACTAGTTAAGTGTTACTTATGAAAGAAAAACAAAATAATGTTACCAATTTGTGAGCCAGAAATGCCTACCTCCTACTGAATGCGAACTGTCAAATAATAAAGAGCTCTTTGAAATCTATAAAAAGATTCCTGTAGCTTAGTATGTTCTACATCAAACCCCTGTAATTCACAACAAATTTGAAATGTAAAATCAATAAAGAACAAATGAAGATTAAGCTCACATCAGTTGTGAAGTTCAGGTCAGAGATGGGAATATTCCGTTCCAGGAGTGGCTTATCAGGATTGAGAAACTATGTATTTGGGTCATGATACATTCCTAACAATGTACTTCATTTCCCTGCACTGCCAAACGTGCTGCTTTCCCCTGAGAAGCTGCGATGGGCTGAGAAGAGAACCGCAAAAGGGCAGAGGCTTCTCTACGCAAGTGCCTTTAGGAAGAGAAAGTGTTATCAGGCCTGACAACGCTGCAGTAGCTTATTGGGAAACTGAGACAAACATCTGCTGGAAGGGAAGTTCAAACCCAATGTGGTGATCTCTTCTGAAACTGGGAAGTAGAAAAAAAGCAGCAACAAAAGCAGTTGAAGTGTGAGCCACTGGTACCTGCACTGCCTTGCAAGAAACAGGGAGCTTATTAAGAGCAGATGAGCTAATGTCTTGGAAAGAAGCAAGGCAAGAAAGGCTTTCCCTTTCCTGAAGCATAGGTGTCTCAAGCTGGATTTGGATGTGTGCATATGCTCTCTGCCTGTCCATAATTTTCACCAGTAACTTTGACATTTAAGCCAATGCACAACTCCTGAGCAGCAGCAGAGTTTGGATTTTTTTCACTTGCTTTTGAATTGCTGAGTTCTACACTATGGAGGTGATAGCCTCTTTAATAGAGGGTGATCCTTTCTTTAGAGACAGGAAATGGAGCTGGAAGCTTACAAGAGTGGTCATTTTGAAACTCACTATCTCCACCCAAATCTTCGAAACTATTGGAGGCAGAGCGGCAAGATTGTAGCAATCCCTCTTCTTTTCAGCTAGCACTCTGTGAAGTACAAGCCGGCCAAAAGAAGAAATGGGAGGCAGGGAAGGAAAATGTTGAGCAGATTTTGAAAATTATCAAAGTAATCTCTTAAATGAAACTAATCTTTGATTACAAATACAGAGGCTGCAAGTAAATGGGCCTTTTGGGTAGAAAATTTTTACTAACCAGAAAGAGAAACTCCGTGCAAGCAATCTAAAAGGAGAATAATGGTATTAGTCACTCCTCATGCTCTGATATTAACTCCTTTCAAAACACTGATTACAGCTCCAAGTACAGCCCAAAACTGGAATTTAGAAATCAGATGAGAAAGTGGGATTTTTGCAGTTCAGTTTCACATCCTAGCCTTTCTACATAACCAAGAGTAGCTTTAACAAGCTTTTTGTAAAATTCCCCTGTATATAGTTATTCATGCTATATAGTGCATTTTCCCTGTTGTCCTGGTCAGAAATCATATTATGCTTCAACCAATTTCACAGCTTATTGTCTAGGACTGAAAGTTGTGCAGCGTATGGCAGCCTGACGAATGGCCCTGACTACCGCAGACCTCGGTGAAATGTCTCTCTGTTTGGCTTCTAAATCTCATCAGGCATCTGCATAAAGAGGTCAGGCTGAAAACCTCATTTTGAGTGTGGGTATCTCTTGCCTTCTCTGCTGTGTTTGGTTTCCCAGTTGATACAGAACCAGTGGAAGGAGATAAGGACAGTTCTTACATTGAGGACAGGGTGCACAGGAATAACAAAGCCTGATCAGCCACTTGCCTGTGTCACTCTTGGACACCCACAGCTATTGTCCAGGGCCCACCAGTTTTCAGGTCTGAATACCTGAGGTCAGTGATAACCAGGCAATAAATTACATTGTGAGAAGATGCTGATCCCTTGACAAAGACACTTGGAGAGAATAAGACAGAAGACCCATTTGGGGAAGAAGACAGGAGGAAGAAAGAAGCATGAGCAAAGAAGATTGTCAGACAGTAGACATCCTTCTGTCAAAGGATGACTAGTCTGATTTTTTAAAAAATTATATCCTGTGAATTTAAGTACAATAACCCTGAAGTAGAAAACTTCCATGGATCTTTATTTAACAGGCCTGCACGTTCTCTAGCTCCTCACAGAAGTAAGTTGAAGAGTTGTTTCCTGCCTGGTTTTCACATCCAAGCAACTGGAAGTTGCACATCACAGGTGCCTGGAGCCATTTTCAGGCTCCTAGGAAGAAAAGTTTGTCTCAGAAAAGCTTTCTCCCTTCTCTCTTTGCCTTTTCTTCCTTAGTGCCTGAATATGCATGGTAAATCGTAGCACCCTTAGGCCCAACTCGGAGAAGAGACGTCTTTGTCCAGCAGAATTCACATAACTTTAAGCATACACATAAGCTCTTGCCTGCATAAAAGCTTTAACCACTGCTTAGCTGATACCCTGCCAAATGAAGTCCTTAAAGACAGATACCACCAGTGC
The DNA here is from genome assembly GCA_013400555.1 of Jacana jacana. Lineage (NCBI taxonomy): Eukaryota > Metazoa > Chordata > Aves > Charadriiformes > Jacanidae > Jacana > Jacana jacana. Next base: position 47,245 of record VZTM01023497.1, on the reverse strand, counting down.
TCAATGATTATGAAACTGTGTGGTCAGACTATCAAAGCAAGTGCTCATCCTGTACGGAATCTGCAGGAACCACGTTGAAAGTTTATTAACATGGATGATGTTGGTAGAAAAGATCCTAATACAATTTTAGGCTTAAAAAACTAGAAGTCTAAAGCTCTGTAATAACTACAATTCACTATAGGTATTCAGAACATAAATCTGGTAACCCAGGTGAAAGGGAATTCATCTCAGTATGCACATTGACACTGTATCACCTGTATGTTTACTAAAAGCACATACTTTAAAGAACATGTAAATTTCCTAAGCCCAGCAAACCAGCAAATAGTAATACTGAGGTTATGCATTGAGTCTTTAATGAGTCTGTTTCACTGTTTCTTAACTGGTAGCTTAACATTTCTCTCTATTTCTCTATTTCTTCCAGTGTATCAAGACATTTATTTTATATACTCACCTAGCCCAAAGCCAGTCATTTTTCCTTTAATTGTTCCCCAAAGCAGTTATTAGTGTGTCAATAGATGTCCAAATATTAATATCAAACAGAAATTTTAAAAGGGAACAAGCATCACTGCTTCTTTTATAATGTCTCCTTTTTCCTCTTTTTAAATTACAACTTCGCTTTTCACCTCCTAAATTAAACGTGTTTCTTTGAAATATACGTAGCCAAATTAGGGTCCAGTTCAGTTCCTGTTCAGACTAATTAGCAGAATTCTCAGTGACACAATTAAAGAGAAAATGAGACTCAGATTTATCGCTTAGTCCCAGCTTTAGTTTCCTTTTTTCTCTTCCTTCTTAGATTCATTCTACATTTAGCTTGGTTTCTGAATGAGATGGGGCTTATCTGACTCCACTGTCTGTATGCCCATCTTCACTTTTGAACCCACTGGCTAAATCTACCTTGACTTCAAAGAGTTACTGATCTCCAAAGGATTATATTCTAGGAAGATAGCAGAGAAGAGACAGCCAAATCAGTTGCCCCTCTAGAAGAAAGGTGTCAGTCTGGGATGGGTAGTTACTCTCCCTGTTTTACCAGTCTCCACTCCCTCTTGCAAAGGTGGGTAAGGTTCTTGGGAAGCACGGGTAGCATGGCTGGTAGCCAGGTATCAAAGAACTCAGAGAAAGATGACCCAGGATGAGTGTGATAGGAGTCAGATGCCAGACTGTGGAAACTGAGATTCACAAGTGAAAATTCACAAACTGAATGGTCCATAGTTTATTGTGATCTTTTTCTTTTTTTTTGGCAGGGGCTGGGGACGGGGAGAGGGAGTAATTTTGATCCTGGCTTGCAGTCCTTGTGCATATCTAAATTCTGAAGAGAAATCTCACTGAGTCAAATGAGCATTTAGCTGAGCTAAAATAGAGTAGAAACTTTGGGACTTGGCCCACTGGTATTAAGAGCTCACTTCCTCACAGCATTTCCTCCCCAGATGTCAAATGAGTATTTCACCAGAATACCAGCTTATGCCACCCAGGACAGCTGCAAAAGCTCATATGAAGTCCAGCTTCTAAAAGTACCATTTCACCTGATGTTGGATTTTCCCTCTTCCCTCAGTGATAAATTCAGCAAAACTTTCATTTTTTTTCAGAAATAGGATACACCAAATCCCAGGTCTTAAAAATGAGGGCTGCTGTATGTAATGTCTTATAAACATAAAAGTAGGACAAGAAATATGAGAATCAAATCCCATGGCCTACACTTTGTTGTGGGACTTTCTTTCATTATAATAGCCAGTGCAGTTAATGTAGCTCAGCTACAGCTAAAATTGTTCACATGCATGTTCCATTTTCTTCTCCCTTGCTATTTAAAAAAGCTTAATTTGAAAACGTATTCCCCATATACTGAATCCACTGAACTGACAATCACATTGGCTAGGTTCTCCAGTAACTTCAGGTAACTCCTACCCAATCCGATGATTTTGAGTACATCCAAATTCTTTCAAGTCTTTCACTTGTTCTCCCCTCACAACTGAGGAAGAGTTGCCCTTCTCCATCCCAGATCAAGTACAAGAGTACTTGCCAGTACAAGAGCAGCCTTTGATTTTGAAGATCAAGGCAAAAAAAGTCATCAAATACTTAAACCCTTTTTGCTCCATTGTAACTAGGGTTTCTTCCCAACCTCTCAATAGGCCTGTGCTTTTCCTGAACCTACTTTGAAATTAGCACTCCCACACTGTCTGGTTCCTATCAGTGCACCTCGGCAGTCTCAGCTCCAGTTGGGCTTTGGCCTTCCTGATTCTAATTAAGTACCTAGTGCTGTTTTATACCACCTGTCCTTATTTCTACCTCTTCTCCACTCCCTTCTGGTGTGCTTGTTCAATGACAAGCTCCCCATCTGGCCAGAGCTCTGGAGCACCCTTCCCCTTCACAGCAGCTCCCCAGGGGATCATGCCAGGCAATCCCTCAAAAAGCCTATGTTTGCTCCTCAGAAGCCTAGGGTCCTTTGCTCATCTTCCAGCCTTTCTCTGAACCCCAACCTCCATCATCTTGTGGCTGCTGCAGCCAGGGCTTCCCTGTGTATCCAAAGCTTCCACCAGCTCTTCCCTGCTTGTTGAAGCTTCCCTGCTTGTTCCCCAGCAGCAGGTTGAGTCAATTCTTGACCCTGTTCAGCTTGTCTGACGTTTATTTCCATAAGGACCTGTCATCTGTGCAGACCAGGAGCATCCTGGGTTTCCTGCCAGATCCTGTGTTGCACTCCCAACAGGCTTATGGGTGGTTGAAACCCATCCTGAGGATGAGAGCTTGCAAGCAGGAGCCTGCTGCTAGTTGGGAACTTGTGCTGGCTCCCAAGGGGCAAGCACCTTTCTGCCGTGGGTAAGCACTGCCTGTCTGTACTGCCAGCCATGGCTGCTATTAAACTTCATAAGACTCTCTATGATAGTTTACCACTGAAGAGGCTGGCTGGTCTTCTATTTTTAGATCAGTGAGAGCCTTTCTACGAATTACAGTGAGACTTAATACAATGAAAATGATACTTCTTTAAAAATACAGACCTTTCAACTCCTTTCAGAAAATAACATGGGCATCAGCCCAAATCCTTATCAATTGCTGGTGTTGCTCCTTATCATGCTGACACACTGAAACAGATTGCCATGGGAAGTTGTGAATGTCCCATCCCTGGAGATGTTCAAGGCCAAAGTGGATGGGGCTCTGAGCAATGTGGTCTTGTGGGAGGTGTCCCTGCCCATGGAAGGGGGGGCTTGGAACTCAATGATCCTTAAGATCCCTTCCAACCCAAACCATTCTATGATTCTATGTAATAGGAAGATGGATTACATGCAACACAGCTTTCCAATTTGTTTTCATTTTAAATTCTTTTCTGGCGTGATACCCATATGTCTTACCCTACTCCAGTCAAATACTTCTTTTTTTTTTTATTTTGATACATCATTTGGGTCTTGGGAGGGAATGCTGGTGGTTAAAAAGAAACAAAATTTTTGTTTGGAGATTTTTTTTTAGAGATAAATAAGAAAATTACCATGTCTGTACTATGACACTTCTACTAAGCTTAGCTACACTTTGTTCAGTCTGTGATTACAAAACCACAGTTTAGTAAATGTTAAGACCCATTTGAATGCATTTGTGGGGGCAGGGAACAGTTTTCAGCATAGTGGTAATGGAGTCTTATGTCCCTGACAACAATAGTATGTCTGAGAAATCTCACTCTGGGATAAAAATGGTATAATTATGGGGAAAAAAGATACATCAGCTTGGCACTGGCAGCAGTTTGTCAGGCTGGGTGGCTAAACCAGTACAGTCTGCATCAGTGAGATGTGGCCTTAATACTCTGTTGTGCTACATTAATGTTTTTGTAGCACCTGGAATCTGCAGCACTGAAATTCAGGCCCAAAAATGTGGAACTTGATGAAAAAGTGGTTCTTCTATTCTGAAAGACTTCAAGAATTCCTTTTTCCCAGGAAAAAACAACAACAACAACAACAACAAAAACCACCAAAAAAAAAAAGCATCCTTGTACTAAGGCTGCAGAGCTGCTGAGTGCAGTACATGTGTTTTAAGTACTTTTAGGCTGGGGTGAAAAAATAGAGGTGGAGAGTGTTGGTTTCAATATGAACATCTATATTTTTCACTTTCTATACAATTCTTTTTGATCCTTGAGGATCACACTCCACAGATTTTTGCTACCAGAAATGTTAATTTTAGCATCAGAGATCCTAAAATGAGATCCCTCTTCCTGGGGATGAATAATACGCTGAAGTGAAGATGGTATAGAAGTGTCATTAATTCTCAGAATTAATTATCATAGAAATTTAGAAATGGACAACTCCAATATATCCTATTCCAGTCATGGGAATCAGCTACCAATAAGGTTTTCTTTCGGAGCTCAGAATTTGCATGGTGTTTTGCTGTCTTTGAGTATTTTGAGCTTTAAGAAGCATGCAGAAATGAAAAGATGTTTTCCCTAATGTCTTACTCCATTGCTTTCAAGGCTCTAGGTGAATGGTCTTTGCCATGCCCCCTCTGTAACATAATCTCTGTTTCTGAGGCATTATTTTCTATTTCCTACCTTACCCTAGCTGTCTTCATCTAATCAGGTTTGTACATTGCCCAAATACATGAATGCAGCCAGTAGGAACTTGATTCTGGTATCTACAGGTTGTATTATCTTCTAAATAACTACTCATCCCCTCAGAGCAAGCCACCAGTATTTCAATTTTAGTTTACCTTTAGTTTCATCTGTTATCAGCACTAGCAATATCTGTCCCCACAGAAAGGTTAGCAACTGACCCAGGAGCAATGGAATGGATGGAATTTCCCAGTGTATCAAGTTCTACCTATCTGCTAGTACAGGCAAACAACCTGCATTTTCCTTTTTATAAACCAGCCACGTTCTGTTTTGAAACTACGTAGATCCTTTCCTCTCTTACTTCCATTGTTTTAAAACAACCAAAACTTTCTTGCTCTGATGGTTATAAACCATTCCAGCCTTCAATCCACATTTATTCATGGCCAATTTATTCTCATTCATTCCTGTGCCACTATTGTTCTTTAGTCCCTAAGTTGCTCCCTCCCTTCCAGGTGTGTTACCTGTTTTGCATTCACTGAGATCAACCATGACTTGTTTCAGCCTCTGCTTTTCTAAGCTGAGCAAGCTGTTTTCTCCAGAACACTTTTCATTACTGGTATCACTTCTCTGCACCTGTTTCTGTCTGAATTCCCTCTCCCTCAGTCACTGATGCTCAGAAGTGCATACAATACTCCAAATAAGGTTTTGGCAGAGTCACATACACCTGCATGAATATGTCTCATTTTTCCTAAAATTGCCTCAATCGACACATCTCAGGACTGCACCGCAGCAAAGCTTCTCATTAGAGGCTCATACACAGATCAGTTAATAAACCCCAAAGCGCTTTTTCCCCTCCATCAGTCCCACCTGGTACTCCCACAACACTTCACCCAGGATCTTTATGGAATGATTTCATTCATGCAGTTTTAGCCACCTAAAGGATGGCCAGGCTCATCAACTTTGAAATAGCTCTCTAAGGCAATTTAAGCAAATTTCACTCTATGATCCATTCCGTCTATCTCCAATAAATCTCTACTAATAACCTGATGTCTAAAACCAAAGGTCATGCAGACTCTTGGGCACATGTGGGCCATATTCCCATGTAATTATCCAGCTGTTGCCTAGGACTTTGGGGCCATTTTTCTATCTCATGCTAGCCCTGTAAGTCCTATTTCTGTCCACTATGTCCCCACTTCTCTCTGAGCTTGCACCATCCCTCATCAACAAAAACAAGTGAAAACCAAAGGTCCCACACTGACAATCAGGCTCACTCACTCCATGTAAACACTTGACCCCTCAGCCTTGAATTACCCAGCACTGAAGTGATACAAGAGATATATTTTCACAGAAACCATTTAGACTAAGTTACTCCAGATGTTAAGTTGTGATAGAAAAGGATGAACTGGAAGACAGCAAGAGGGCTTGGAAGACATATTAGGAAGAATATAAGAATTAGACTATTGTTCACTTTCCTGGTCCTGGAAAAAAAATGGATGGACAGACCTAAACCTCAGAGAGCTTTAAAGTTTAGTGAGCAGCTCTGAGAAATCCCTGAGAGCACAGACTATGGGACAGCTTGGGCCATGGCTGCAGGTGGGTAAGGGGTGATGCTGAGGAAAATACTTCCTCTGAGATATTAAAGAAAAAATAAACATTCACAACCATCGCTTTTCTCACTCAGAAACTTTGAAGAGGAGAAGGTTTATATAAGCATTTCTTTACGGTCCGAGCACAGGCCTTTTCTTCCAGGATCATTTCTCAGATGAGTCCTGAGTGTAGGCATGGAAAGGCCAAGCAGAGCTATAGAGATGGTGGGGAAATGGCCTTTGATTACTCCTCTCTGCCCTTTCTCATTGTTTGAAATAAGCAAAGCCAGGACAGACACGGGAGAAGCCCACACTGTCTATGGAAAATGTTGCTGTTATCTAGAAAGAAAATCATGGTTCAAAGTTAATTGACTGTTTTCCTGCAAGAAAATCCCAGGCTTAGGAACTGAGTAGTCATGTTTGATTTGACAAGGCAGGTGAACAAGATAGGTCTAGCTCCATTCATCCATTCCAGGATGAGGAAGGCAGGCAGCCACTAAGACTTTCTCTGAGCCTGCTTATCTGAGCAGCTTGCCCAGCTGGTGCTCCTTTGAGTTTTGCTCTCAGGCCCACTCACAGCCTCTGCCCTGACCACAACCCTCCTGCTCTTACCACTGCTGGTAACTTTGGCACTTTGAAGCACTGGGAGTCATTTTTTAGATTGTTTGGTTTAGAGGTTGGGGTGGTTTTTTAACATTTCAATGCAAGGACTGAAGGTTCACGATCACACTACTGACTACCCACCATTGTCAGCCAGCATACAGAGGCTTCCCACACAATACTTCAAAAGATGCATCGTGTTTAGGTGCAGCCACCTCTCTGCTTCTTCCTGTGAGGGTTAGCTCTCACATGATTTGGTTGGACCCCTCTTGCACCCCTCAGCTTTGAGGCTGCAGTGAAGTCTGTCCAGACACCCAAGGCTGTCTCTAAGATGTGGTGGGGTGGAGGGCAGATGGGTGCCTCCTGCCATGCCATCCAATGCCTGGCTGAGAGAGGAAAGGAGGGGCACTTTTGCTTTCTGGGCAGGAGTTCAAAATCAGGCGCAGGCACCTAACCACAGGATTCACATCAGGTCCTTAAAATGACTGGACAATTATTTCGTACAACATCGATCTCACACAAGAGAAGAGACGTGTGCCAGCTACGTTCTCTTCCTCACATCTGCATTCCCCTAGGTACAGGGAATTTAGGATAGTGAGAAAGGTCTGTGTGTGTGTGTATGTGAGTAGCAGCCTGACACAGGTCCTGCCAGTGGCTACCATGTGGTTTAGGAATCTTGGGAGGAGCTTGCACACATAAACACAATCATTTGTTGTCCCACTTGAGTACCGTCTGAGTGCAGAAAAGCCTCCTTCAGGTTCAACATTAAGCCCGATTTCAAATGCCTAACATTTTTTTTCACATTTTCAAGTTCATCTTCAGGCAGTGACCCAGTACAGACCCACACATAAGATACATGTATCCATCTTCCTATTGTTCGCAGGCTTTAAAGACCATTGAAAGTTACCAATGCATATCTCAATATAACAAAATTTTCAATACTTGCCACATGCTACTTTACAATTTTCAGACATCAAAACATGCTACAGATGGGCTAGAAGAACCAGCACTTCCCAGACTTAATAAACCCTGCCTCTCCATCCTTGAGAAAGTTTTTTGAAAGAATGTTGTATCAATGCCTCTGAAAAAAGGGTATTAGATACATTTTACCAAACAATACAGTCTCATAAAGCTGGGAGAGCTCTATATATTTCATTCTGTCATAGTCCATGCATCCACCTGGCACTTATTACATCATAAGCCCTATAATAAGCATGTTGATGCATACATCTATTTAATTTTGGCAAGTCCTTGATTGCAGCCTTTTGTACAGAGGCAGTTCCTGGTGCTTAAGAACTGCAGCTAGGAATTGTGATAGACAGTAAATCTAACTAATTTTGAATTGAGAACAATAGCTGTAATGAAGATTTGCATTTTTAAAGTCATGTAATTAACACCAGTGTTAGCTTCTTCCTCCAGCTAAAAAGTCAAGCTGAACCACCTTTTGCTGAACTTGGGTTGGGTTTTGTGTTTCTTTTGCTTTGCCTACAAGTATAAAGAAAGCATGCAGATCAGCTGCTGCCCAGGGATTATTTTGAATATTTCTTATAGAAATGGTTAACACATGAGAGAGAAGCAGGAAGACAAATCAGTAGATGTGGCAGGATGAAACAAATAGGCAGTTTATTTCAGAGCTTGATATGAAACATTACCATTAGAAAAATTGAGCTTCACTCTGTTTTGTAAGGTAAAATTACATAGTACATAAGGGAAGAATTTTCATTCCATAGCTTCTTCTTTTTGGTGTATTTGGTATGCACATTTAGCTAATGCACACCGTATCAAACACAGAAATGGCTTACGTATCCTTTATGCTCCTCCGGTGCCTAGATGTAGAAATTCAGTGAGTGTGCATATATCCCCTAAGAAGACAGGATACTCAATCCAGTTATTGCATTTTTTTAAACATCACCAAATAGAAAATAGAATAATATTATGGTAGACAAAGTACTAATGTTTATAGTTTTTAACAACTTGAAAAACATCTATCCATCAAGAAGGCTGAGTTCCTAATTTTTGTAATGCTGTTTACTTACTATTTCTATAATTTTTTCTTTTCTATGTAGTGTTTCTTTAGCTGAAGTCTCCTTCAACTTGTTCAGTAAGCTCAGTAAGTGCCAGTAGTACTGGTGAAGAATGCTTCATGTCAGCTTTCTCTGGGCCAGATCCTGGGGTTTCTATTTCAACTTTATTTGGTCCTTCATAAGACAAAACTTCCATGAGCTTTCAATTGTCTTTGCTTTTTGAAAGCCATAAGTATAGGACATTTTATAGCATGCAGAGCAGTTTATGTGAAGAGTTCACCAAATCTCATACAGCGTTAAAAAGCAAGGCTAATCATGAACCTTTTAAATGCCACTGTGGGATGGAAGATGAAGTCCCTCCTAGCCTTGTTTATGCCACAGAGCCCTAGAAGCATAGAATCACAGAATGATACGGGGGTGGAAGAGACTTCTGGAGATCATCTAGTCCAAACCCCCACCAAAGCAGGTCCTCCTAGAGCAGATTGCAGGTTGTCCAGGTGGGTTTTGAACGTCTCCAATGAGACCAAATTTTGATTCTCTTATCTAAGCTAGTCCAGCAAACTTTCATCATCCTGCATTCATCCTATCCTGAATCTAGGAGAATTCCTAAAACGGGGTTAAATTAGACTACCATAGCCAGCGACATTAGGATGACAGTCTTCACAGCAACCTAAAAATGCTATAGAGCCAGCATCTGTTTGTGGGTACAGAGACAATGTCTTTTAAATGCAAGGTTTTATACCAGAAAGCTGTTTTGACAGCTCCTAAGATGAAGGACGCTGTGCAGCAATCCTCTATGTCTGGATAAACTTTGCCATTTTAAAATAAAAGTTTAAAGGTTAGATTGACTTTTGTTCCTAGGCATGTATTTGAATTAGGCCTATGGATTTGAAGGGAAAAGAACTGTATTTGTTGGTTTAATGTACTAGTACATTACCTTCCCATGTACCTCGTACTTAAATGAAATGTTGCCATTAGTTTTCACGGTTTGTTTATACGAAGATACATTCTACAATTGAAACTAACCCCTGGGGAAAAGTTAGAAAAGAGTATTATTAATGTTACTGTGACATCAATTTCTAGAATTCCTTGGGTTTCTGTACAGAAACACACAGTTCTATCATTAAAATATATGCACATGATTAAAAGTGTGACAAGTGAAAAATGATTCATTGAGTCTGTGAGAATTTAGAAATATGTCAGCATGTTTTCCTCCTGCATCCTAACAAAAGGGTAAAAAAACGGCAAGAAGTAGCTCCCAATCAAAACTTTAGAAGGAGGAAATAAAAACAAGCAAGCTACAGGCAGAAGATAAGATTAGATCTGATATTAAATAACTTCTAAGGATTACAGAAAAATAAAGTGAAACTAAGGCAACGCTACTTCTACATCCTGAGGAAAACCACACATCTGAAACAATCTGTATCTTTTCTCTTATTATTATTTCTTGTGTGTGTTCTTCCTTGATCTAAATATTTAGAGCCATTCGTTACATTCAAATATGCCATATCTTTTGATTATGGGCACAACTCTGCTTTGCTTAGGCGAGTCAGTGGCAGTCAGAGTTTTAAATCCCCAGAAGATGCAAAGTGGTTAAAAAAGCTAGAACCCCTCTCATCTTCTGCCAGCAGAGAATCTGGCCCCCAGGTACTTAAATACAGTAGGAGAGCCAAAAAAAGTATGCTGTCAGGAAAAGTCTCCATTTGCTGCTACTTTGCCAGTCCAAACTAAACAGCAACCATTTTTTATTAATATTTTTTTTTAAAATGTGTGCAAAATATATCATGTAGACATCACAAATATTCTTTGTGGGAAAGAGAAGTTCTGCCCAACCTCAAAGGCACACAGAAAACAAAGGTTAATGAAATGGACAAAAGTGGGTCCATTTGCACACTGATTTTCCACAAGACTTCTTCACTTCAGTTTGCAGGGACATTAGGGGAGCAGGCCAAGAAAGAAAAATAAAAGCATCTGAACAATGAATCTGCAGCCAAACCATCTTCTGCTGACACCACCAGTACTGCGTCAGCTGCTGAGGCTGAGGTTAAAGTGACAACTCAGCCATCCCAGACAACCAACAGCTAGACCACCACTGGAGCCTCGCATGAAATAAGAAAACCATTCAGTAGAGCAACTCTGCAAAAATATTATATATTCCTGCTTTAGACAACATGTTCTCCATCCACAGATGTATCATCCACAGATGTATTTCACACTCTTCATTTCCTTTTTTCTTCATGAATAGGAGTACATGTACTATCTATCAAGCAGGTAGATATTTAAAGCCCCAAAGTCACGGCCAAATAGTTGAAATAAACTTAAGTACTTTTCTTCAGACCTAACAAGTGAGTCAGCAGTCAGATTCTATTTCCCCTGCTGAAGTCAGAAAACAAATTAAGCTGACAGTGGGCCTTTAATGGGGATGACATCACTGAGAGTGGAGTTATTTTCAGTCTCCCCAGCACTGGTAACGGAGAAGCATAAAAGAGAGAAAGGGAAGCTTAACGTGTTCTCATGCCTACTCCTAATATATTTGCTTTGCACCACTCACTCAAATTAGGTATTTTTTGCGATTGTCGTTCCATGTTTAAAAGTATATAGGCATTTGTCAAAGGCTTGTAACTGAATAAAACCTTTTTCCTTTTTTCCTTTTTTCCTTAGGGAGAGCAAATATCTAACAGCATTTACAGTAATTTTAGCCTTGTATTAAGTGGGAACAAGTCCTCTGAATACTTTAGAATTGCATCTAAATAGAACAGGGAAGAGTTTAAACCATTTGCCAAAATGTTCAAAAGTGACCTTATATGGCGTCTATCAGCCTTTAGATGCCCGACCTGTGAGCCCCAGAGGACATTATAGAATGTGACTACGTCTGCAAAAAGACCTCTCTCAAGTGCACTCCTTACTTTTAAAGTGGAGGTGGAAAAGCTTCTGCTTTTTGACAGTACAAAAGCTGTGCTTTGAAGAGTTTTCTAACTTGTAAAAAATGCACTTTCTGGGACAGTGGCTGAGAGACACTATTAAGGTGGATACAAGAAGACTCGGGGGGATTTAGCGAAGAGGAGGGCTTTCTATGTGAGAAGCCTGAAGCACAAAGTGACATAAAAAATGCATGAGGCTGAGAAGCAGCAGGAAAGGAGACGCAGAAGGATATGGAACCATGAACAAGGTAAAGGATAAAATGAGAGGAAGTGAAATAAGCCAAAACATAGTTCTGCTGAGCCACAAAGCTGAACCTGAGTAAGAAGCAGAAAGAAGTGAAGACGTGGAAATTTCAAGAGAGATGGGAGCAGTCTGGTTTTGTCGGTGAGTGATGAGATGCAAGGGGATGAGAACGTTGCAGCAATGGGACTGCAACTCCTGGCAGTGGCAACAGAGAGGAAATGCTGAATTGCAAATATGCAGCTCCTGAAGATTCATGATTTAATGAGAAGCTGATGACTTGGCAGGGTGGATTAGCAAGGATTTTTTCTACAGCAAAAGGGAAGTTATTAAGAGAAAGGGCTTAGGTGTGAAAAGGGGAAGCAAAGTTTTGGATGCACCACATGCAATATGGAGGTAGGTAAAAATACAGATGACAGAGCAGGAAAGAGGAGATGTGGTAAGTGAAGAAGCAGATGGACACAAGGTGAGTGAGCACCTCAGATCTGCTCAACGTATTGCAGGGAGAGCAGGCGACCTGCTTCTGCATCCAAGTGCCAGCTTAGAGCTGTGTAAGAGGGATGAAAAAAACCCTGAAAGAAATATAAGAACATAGTTAAGAGAATCATGTCCGTCTTCAGAAGATAAAATGAAGAAGAAGAAATGTACAGAGGATTAAGAAGACTGAGAAGAGGCAGTCAGAGCTGGCTGGAAGGAAATTAGTGACAGATTTCCTGCTTGTCTCCAAGGAAAAATAAACGCCGTGTGGAATGTAACCCTTTAAACAAGAGTATCGATGTGTCACTAATGTAAAAGGGGTTTCTGTGCACTAAAGTGGACAAACTGTCATATAGACAAGTGGTGCTTTAGGGAGCTCATACAGGATCTTGCTGTCCTGAGAAACTATTAAACCAAAAAAAAAAATTATATATATAAATATATATAATTGTAGCAATAAAATTAATAATTAAAGAATCCTTGCAACAGACCAATTCAGCACTCTCTGGAGATGGCCATCTTACTGCAATTTACACTCGCTCTTAACTAACGTCATTAGTAGTGGTTCTAGAAAGCACAAAGGAATGAGACGCTGAAATACTGCAGGAACACTGTCAACACTGATCAAAGACCACATCATAGTTTTTGTTCAACTAGGGCAAGCAGCTCGTTTGTGTGCAGCAGAGGAGCATTCATTCTGGTGAAGCAGGCAAAATAACATCATCCCTTCCTGAAAATTGTGATTTTTAAAATAGCTCCTTTGAAGTCAGACAAAGTTTCAGTTTTGCTGAAAGTGAATCAGTAGAAGACTATAATCCCAACAACTCATTTAATC
>VZTM01023497.1:10545-24871 GCA_013400555.1 Jacana jacana | reverse complement strand
GGGTTGTGGTTTTCTTTTTTCTCCTGCAGCGTACTACTTTGTTGGCTTGGATCTGTGTAAACACTACACCTACACACTCAGTCGTGCTTGCTCCGTGAATCCCTAGTAGCCCACAATGCATGTGCTGGTTGGAGACCAGACTCCCACCCGAAAAGAAGGAGCTTCCTCTGACAATGCAGCTTCTACCTGAATCTGCTCCAGCTGATATGCAGCCAGGCTACTTCAAGTGCTGCTGATCTTGAACAGTATGGACTCGGGCCAGCTCACAACAATTAGTCACAAGGTTAGGACTTAGTGAGCAGACCAAAGAGAGAGAAACCAATGCAAAGTTTCTGCAGTATCAGGAGTATTTGTCCTTTTCATGTTTGTCTTGTCTTCTTTCTGCTTATAGTGACTGCTTCTCTGGGGGTCAAAAGGATCTGCAGTTCTGATCTGACAGGCAGCCCTCTCTTTTAAATTCTTGCCAGTTACTGTAGTTACTTTTAAATTCTTGCCAGTTATTCACTGACTTCTGAAGTGGTGATCTTAGATGATTTATGTGTTTTTTCTTAATGAGGAGTAACTACAATGTAGTGTGATGCTTGGGGGCAGGAGAGAAGGTGGTAGAGGAGATGTTTCTGCAAGACCACTTAGGCTAATGATTTAGAGAAAAGATCTTGACTGTTATTTTAGCCTTCTGTGCTCACTGCATGTAATCTGTGTAACTTCTGTAATGGTACATGTGCTGGAAAAGCAAAATAGGTTATTTGAAATGTGTCTATGTACATAATTTTGTTACTTGTTTTAGTATATTTCAGACATGTTTGTAAATTGCTGTCATGAACTTCTTGAAACAAGTGTATTTTATCTCTTCCTAAAAAAATAGTTACATTGACACAACTCTGCAGCAACTTATCAGCAAAAATTTTTCTGGGACCACCAACAAAACATGCAACAGCAATGAACTGACAGGTTTGCACGCTAAGGCCCCTAGTCTAGAATACACAGTTCTTGAAAAGACTAGACTGCACGTGTAAAAGCTTCTCAGATGACCCTTGAAAGGAGAAAGGCAGACTTAGAAAGCTTGCTTACCTGAAATAGGCCTTTAAGAAAAGGTGTTTTAGTGAAAATAGATAAGTTTAGTCAAATACATAAACAAGTGACCTACATACATAACTTAGGTTTTCAATTTGCATGAGTTGTTGTTAATCTGTAGCAATATCTTAATTACAGACCCTATCCTGCAAGAATATCCTTGGGCAAAAATACTTTTTACATCAACCTGGAAATTCCTTGTGATTTCAGTCATAGTTTGATAGTATTGATGTCTTTAGCTGTAATACTGAGTGAAGTAGAGTTCCCACTAACCTCTCAGATTTGCTGACACAGTTCTTGTAACGCTGTTATCTGCATGGAATTATAAATTATTGAGCTTTAAAACTCAGCTTGGACACTTTCCTTGTCTTAAGAACTCTGAGATTTTGTTGGGGTTTTTGTTTTGTTTTCATTTGTTTCCCAGTGCAGTGCTGTATTTGGCTTTCTGTTGGTACCACTCTGGAGGGGATTTGCTGTGATAATGTGAGCAAAATCAGTAGGAAGAATAGAATGCCTTTAACTAGCTTTACTTTGGAAGACAGTATAGTTAACCATCACCAGCTGCTGTTACAGGACAGCATGGTCCTTCTCAAGAAATAATGCAAACAATTTTTTTTTTTATTTTATTTTATTAAGATAAAATAAGGATTTGTAGTTTCCAGACATCAGTTGCAGGACTTCTGATTCTGCAGGTACAAATAGGCCAGCAATCCAATCCACATTGCATCTCTGACAACTTTTTCAATGTGTAAAGTTATTAGACAAATTATATTAAAAATACTGTATGTGATGCGTGTGCATTTTGTTTTCTTTTTAAAGCTTCGTGTTTTAAACCGCAACACTTTTAAAGTCTTTGGAATGGTGCTGTCTTTTACTGACTCGGGGTCTACTCCAGATTTATAACAAGCATACATTTGTTTTTCGTGGTGAGGATGTGCCTGTTATTTCAAGTCATCTGCTTTCAAGCAAATTAAGTATTGATGATTTGAGTCTGTATTTGAATGCCTGAGTAACTAGCCTGATCCTTTGATCTGTACACCCAGCTATGCATATTAATGTCAACTGAAGGAGAATAAATACAGTCATGGCAGCCAAATTTTGGACACCAGTATGCTGAAAGAGTTGGCCATCATAAGAAGATGCTGTTTGCTAGACTTTCTGGGAAATATTTGTGCCATCTATCTGTAGGAGTTTTGATTTAGGTGCTCTAAATTGGCTGTGGACTCAGTTCAGTTTTTATTGCTGCTCTTCACAGGAGATTTATGATCACCTATTTAGGTATCTAAATAGATGATATGAATCCCCTTTCTTAGAATTCCTAGCTTTATCTTCTGTATCCAGAATTATTTGAACCCCGCATGAGACGAGGGGTGCTAGCATTTAACAGTCATAATAACAGTCCATTCTGGTGTCAGTGTGGCATTCTCTGAGTCCATGTATACTTCTGGTGTGGAATCTGAAATTTATCAGATGTCTTGCCACCTGAAGCCATTAGCTGTGGTTGCAATTGTCTCTTTACGTTCTGTACTAGTCCGTGTAATCAGTGTTGTACTTGTGCTCCACAGGAACAAAGGCTGTATTTATAGTCATTTCTTGTATAGCCAACACACGGGTAAACAATTCAAAGGCAAAGTGGAAACACCTACATGGACTGGTCTATGTGGATTTTGAAGGCTACCTGTCATCTCTCCATTATACACAGAATCCTCTGCGGCACTCTGCTATTCCTTCTAGTACATGCCTGCAGTCAGTACTGTGCGTTCTGAAGTCTGGGGTTGTGGAGTGGCATTTTCTTATGCTTCAAAGTGGCAATTGGCAATTTAATTCTCATCTAAATAAGTAGTCTACCCTGTATTCCCCAAACTACTGTGAGAGACAGATAGCAGATGTTATATATATGTAAATACCACCTTGAGAAACATACCGTCCGCATGAAAGATGTTTAAGTGTGTGTGTGTGGGGGGGTAGTTCTTCACCTTTTTCTGATCCTTAAAGTACGATTTTTACCTGTACTGGTTTTTAGTTAATGCATTCCTACTGTGTGACATAGTACTGATATCCTGCTGCCAGCTGAGAGGGGTAGGAGGAAGAGGAAGGCAGGTGCTTCACTCTGCTGAATTCAGTACCTTACCTGCAGTATTGTGTGCGCTCCACAGCTCTTAGTTTCCTCATAGAAGGTGTTGAGTTTGGCTGTTTGAATTGTTCCATTAGGGGTTTTTATGTTATTGGCAGTTCTTAGCTTGTAATTGTTTCATTTGTTGTATGTAATACTTCTCACCACAGCTGGGACTTCTAAGACAAAGTAGATGTAAGCAGACTGACATGTTTAATGGCACGTCCGTTGTCGTTGAATGGATTGTGATCCGTCACACTAACTGTAGTTGTTTGTCATTTGAACGGCTCGACATAGATTCACAGTGATTACGTGGCCTAAGGTGGGCGTTCAATTATTTGTGCACATCAAAAATAGCAGCTTTGTGAGTTGATCAGTCTTGGCAGTTGACAAATTTATCAACTTGAAGAACTCATTCAAGATACTAGTTTTGGGGTTGTGGGTTTTTTTGTGCCATTTGATTTTTGGGTTTGGTTTCGGTTTTGATTTTGATGTTGGCTTTTTTTTTTTTTTTTTTAAGTCATAGCAGTGTTCCAATAATGAAAGTTTTAAGTAGCTTTTTAGGCTTGGGAGAATTTTACAGCAAGTATTGTGCTATATGCTTACATACAAGATACTGTACTACCTATTCTCTCCTTGTATTCTGAAAAAAAAAAAAAGATTAAATGCCTCACCCATTGGAAACAGAGTAGGAGAGAAAATCCTGCGTAACAGATGGGGAAATGAGGCTCAACACTTAAGTGACTCCATCTAGCATAATTCATGGGATCTGTTCTAGAGCTAGGAGATGAAGTCAGATTTCCAGGGACCTACTACAGTGGCTCAACCACAAAGTTACTGCTAGCTCATTCTTATCAGTAACAGTTACCATATGTGTTGCCTTTGATGCAAGGAACCCCCTGTGGTATGCTTCATGCTCCACTTAACTCTTTTTGGAGGAAATGTACTGCTTTTTTTTTTTTTTTTAATTGTTATTATTTATTTATTGAGTGAAGCAAGTTAATTGTGTAAAAAGTAGCATGTGTCTTCTAAATACATTATTATTGTCTAGGTCTGTTTTCTTACACAATTTCTAAGGTTCCATTAAGTTAATTTTCCATTTAACATTTAATTTCAATCACTAGTTTATCAGAACAGTTCATGTGTATATACAGAAGATATCAAGAAATGTTTTGGTGGTGGTTTTTTGTTTGGGCTTTATTTATTTATTGATTTATTTATTTAGTGATGTTAATGTCCAGCAAAACATAGCATTGAAAAATAAAGTCATCTTTGTCCTGCAGGCTCAAAAAGTGTTGGTTTCAGGATGTAAACAGATCATGATGAATATTATTTGTATTATTCCTTACATGAGTGCCAAAATTACTTACTGTTAGCACTTAGACTTGCATGTTAAACAATATTTTATGTTTTTCAATTAACAGGGAGTCTTTCTCCCGCTGTCTTCCAGCAGTTGACATTTGTTGTAGAGTCACCTTACAAATCCTGAATTTTAAAAAACAGTGAAGTTGCTCCCTAGGTTAGTTTCTCTTCTTAGTAAAATTTGTTAAAATAGCTAAACCACAAAATGAACATATGTGAGCAATGTTTTAGTTGACTTCAATATTTGCCATTTATCATGGAAAGAGATTCTAAGAAACCTGTGTCTGCTTTGTAAGGAATTGCAGCATGCAGCCTTGCTGTGCCCCTTGGCTGCCCCTTGACTCATGGGGTAAGGACCAGGCATGTGCTCCCATGTGTTTCCCAGGTCCCTTTGGATGGAGCCCAAGGAGGCACAGGGCATTTCAGAGGGCCTGGGACTGCAGGCGGCAGTGAAGGTGAAGCATGTCTGCCTTTTTGCACAAATACCGTCCTGATGATAAGGTTTGTATACTGTCTGGTGCCAGAGTCACTCTTAGGATAACGTGTGTGAGCAGAGGAGGAATTTCTTTGATTTTCATATGTGCAGCAATGGCTGAGTATATTGAAATATCTGATTTCTACATGTATATTTCTCCTTCCTCTTTGGAGCAGATGAACAGAGAATAGGTGGTATGGGCTTTGTTCTGGTTTGTTGGGTTGAGGTGTTTTGGTTTTTTTACTACAATGCTGAATTGATGTGTTAAGTATAATAATACACCACCTATACAGGTAGGGAACTAAGTGAAAATTTCACTTCCCTGATTGTTTTGGGTTTGGTTTTGTTGGTTTTTTTTTTCCCCTGAACAAATTAACATACACAATATGGAGCTTGTTTAGCTACAGAAATTGGCTGGTTTTATAATACTGTATGTCCAACATCTTGGATAATGCTGTGGCACTTGTCTGACTTCAAGCTAAGTTAATTCAGAGAATTAAACTGAGAGCTGTAAGATTTTTTTTTAATTATTTTGGTTTTTTGTTTCCTCACCTGACCTGGCACAGGGCTGGACAAATGTCAGTGCCAAGGAAAGCATCACAGTGGAGGGAAGGGGACTGCTTTTCTGTATTGTTAAACTAGACTCTTGAGTCATATTAGGTAAGAAGATGGTGATGAAGTAAGTAGGGTTTACGAAATCTCAAAGTATCCTAACATAAGGAAGTTTGGCTTTACACCTAGATGATCTGCATGTTAATGACTTATATCTGAGGCTGATTGTCTACAGAGAGGCAAGTCTGAATGTCCTGCTGTTTCTTTTAATATTCAGCAAAGGAAGAAGTCGGTCACCTTAGTCAATACAGTTTTGAATAAATTATGTGGAATTAATGGAACTTGGAGTAAAAATTTTTATATAAGAGAAATACTTGCAGTAGTTTTATTTTTCATAAAAACAAAACCTCATATCTTTAGGTTGGTTTTGATATTTTTTAGTAAATAAAGGAGTTTAAGCGTGTACTGTTGTGTGTACTGTTTTTAACATAATATATGCAAAAATGTATTGAAAGTATGCTATGGAAGAACAGCTAAAGAGGTCTAAGATGATAGCTCACTTCTGCTACTTATATGTAATAATTTTTAATCAGGTTAGGATTTAGGTAAGTGCTTTGGATCTGTGTGGCTTCACAGTGCAGGAGTCAGGGCACAGGTCATTAATTCAGATCCTATTAAAGCCTTATATTTTAGTTAAGCACTGGAATAGACTGTGAAAACTCCATTACTGAAGATTTAAGAAGGGGTTAGACAAAACAAAACAAAAGTAAGGTAGTGCTCAGTGATATGGTTTAGTGATGGTTTGTTGTTATTTATCAGAGTTAGGTTGATGGTTGGGCTAGATGATCTCAAAGGTCCCTTCCAACCTCGACAATTCTATGATTCTATAACTGACTTGTGAGCGTTGTAGGAATAGCTGAGTCTGTGTTGGTGCACTGAGACTGGATGACCTCTCAAGGTCCTTTCAGTCTATTTTCAACTATTTTTCTGCAGACCCACAAATTTTTTCTCAGGGTAGCTCATTGCTGCTTAGAATAGTAAGTTTGAGCATGTGCTAGTTTGAAAGGTTCTTGCTGAACGTAGTTCTATGCAGTGCCTTGCGTTGCTAGCAGCAGATTTGTTACGAGTGTTTCAGCGGTAATACTGTATTCTGTCCTGCTTTGAAACAAGCCAGAAGCATTGTTATGGCTTTACTCGCTTGAAGAATCTCATGGTTCTTGAGCTTTATCTGCCAGTTGAGAGTCTTTTGAGTGTAAGTGCTCAGATCTATATATGGCCAGTGTTTTAGTAACTAAATAATAGAAAATGCCAAAAGGTCCTGTGTGTTTTGAAATAATTATTTTTGGTATCCTAAACTTTATTTCAGAAGATTTAGAAGGGGAAAACAAGTTGTGTTTTTTGTTGTTTCTTTTAATAGATAAATATTTTTTTAATTATTATTTTTAATAGTTATAATTGTGTTTAAAAGATGTTGGGTGAGTCTGGATGTTCTGGTAGCCAAAAACTAGGAATTACCTGGGAGAAACTTCAGACTTATCTGGATAACTTGTTTAAATTATAATTCCAAAGCATAGCTAAATCATCACCTCTGTTACTCATTGGCACGTTAAAACTTCTGGATAATGATTTTTAAATGGTGTGATTCAGATGTCTTATCTTGCATGCTTGTTTGTGTACTCAAAACATTCTCCTGCTTTGATACACAGCTCATAATTCTTAATTTCTCCAGTTGTTAAATCTAAGTGTATAATACTTTGTTATAATTGTATCTTAAAAAAAGGTGGGGGGTTTCGTTCTACTAAAAGGCACCAGTTACATGGAAAAGTCTAAAATATTGAACTCTGTTAATAGTATAAGGACTGGTTACTAATTTATATGCTCAATTATAGAAACATGGGGTTGGAAAGGACCTACAAGATCGTCTAGTCCAACTGTCCTCCTATCACCAATACTACCTGCTAAGCTACTGAATCCTGTCTTGTAGCACCTCGTCCAGACACTTCTTGAACACTGCCAGGGACAGTGGCTCCACCACCTCCCTGAGCAGGCCGTTCCAGTGCCTGATCATTCTTTGGGAGAAAAAGTTTCTCCTGCTGTCTAATCTAAATCTCCCCTGGTGCAACTTGTGGCCATTCCCTTGAGTTCTATCGCTAGTTATCTGGGAGAAGGGGCCGACCTCCTCCTCTTCACAACCTCCCTTCAGTAAGTTGTAGAGTGTGATGAGGTCTTCCCTGAGCCTTCTCTTCTCCAGACTAAACAATCCTAGCTCCCTCAGCTACTCCTCATAAGACTTGTGCTCCAGACCCCTCACCAGTTTTGTTGCCCTTCTCTGGACATGTTCCAGGCCTCAATGTGTTTCTTGTAGTGAGGGGCCCAAAACTGAACACAGTACTCGAGGTGCGGCCTCACCAGAGCTGAGTACAGGGCGTTGGTCACCTCCCTGCTCCTGCTCTCTACATTATTCCTGATGCAGGCCAGGATGCCATTGGCATTCTTGGCCACCTGGGCATACTCTTGGCTCATGTTCAGCTGAGCATCGACCAACAATCCCAGGTCCTTTTCCTCTTCACAGTCTTCTAGCCACTCTGCCCCAAGTCTAAGCATTGCATGAGGTTATTGTGGCCAAAGTGCAGGACCTGGCACTTGGCCTTGTTGAATCTCATCCCATTTGTCTCAGCCCAGTAATCCAGTCTATCCAGATCCCTCTGAAGGGCCTCCCTACCCTTGGGCAGATCAACGCTACCTCCCAACTTGGTGTCATCTGCAAACTTACTGAGGGTACATTCAATCCCCTCATCTACGTAGTCAGTAAAGATACTAAGCAACATAGGCCCCAGTACTCACCCCTGGGGGACACCACTTGTAATGGGACACCAAGCCCAATATTAATAATTAGGAAATCTTGAGGTTAATGTAGGAAGAATTATACCAAAAACTATGGCTGGTATCAATTTTGTAAGGGGTTTTAAAATAACTGGCAAACATAGTTGGGTAAAAAAATTAAAATATTTGACAGAGAAACTACTTAAGCATCCCAAAATAGTCTGGCAATAGGCTAAATGCAAAGCAGAGATGTTTTGGGATGAAAGAAAATATTTGGCCATGTCTAATGTTAAAGAAACTTTAGGGACGAACTTAGGTCCTTCAAAAAAAATCTATTAAACTTTAGGAAAGGAGATAACATTCAGAAAGGTATGTCTAAATTAGCAGAACTTTGCAAACAAAATGTGAGAATAGAAAAACTTAATTTAAAAACTTAGGTGTATACAGTCTGTAGTATTATTGATGAAATAAGATCAGGTTGAATGGCACTTTGAGCAGCCTAGGCTAGTGAAAGGTGTCCCTATCTATGCCAAGGGGGTTGGAACTACATGGTCTCTTCCAACTCTAACTATGCTATGAAACTAATGGGGAGAAGTAGGAAAAAATGAGTGCTACAGGAAACAATTCTTTGTCCACATATTTCAATTAACATGGTTTAGAAACCTTTAAAAACCAAAACCCAAAAAAGCCCCAACCACCTGCGTGGTGGGAATGACGAGTACCTGAATCATTAAAATAAGATATTCTGCACCAAATTGGTTCATTCAAATTGCTGTTATGGATGCTTGATGGTGTATTTTCATGCAAGGTTACGCATGTGAGTCCAGTGCTAATCAGATGGATAGATGGAAATAGCATCAAGTTTATTGTGCAGATGCCCAAGAGAGTACAATTTTGCCAGACTTCTGAGATTAATTGGATCTCTTGCACTAAGTATTTGAACCAAATTTAAAAAAAATAGTGACATTAAGACTGTAGATGAATATGTAATTGTGGTGTGTAGAGTGCAGGATATTCCTTGCTTCACAAAGCGGTTAATTGTTTGTGGGTGGGATGTGAGCTTGATGTACTCCTTTCTTACAAAGCATTTATTATGACTACACTTTATCAGTATCCATACCCTTGACATACGCCACTGCTTACTACCTTATCGTTCCGTCCAGTCCACTTATTTAGGGGTGTGCATTACTGGTCAAGAAGTTAAATAATCTGGGGGTTTGGTTTTGTTTTGTTTAAAGAGCCTTCTTTCAACTGTCTTTTTGCCAGGAAAATCAAGTATGTGATTATATCCTAAGAGTTCCATTGCTTTAAACCTGTAACTTTTGATGCTAGAAAATTTGATGGTTGATTTCCTCTTTTGTAGTTGATCGACTTTTGTGTCAGAGGTTCTGTCAGTTCATGTGGGGGTCATTCATCTATCAGCTGCCTGATGCAGATTCCCTCATGTTTGCCTGCTTCATGCTTAGTTAGGGAACCTGTAAGATCTATTTCTGTCTTCCTGTCCACATGCCTTCAGGAAACAGGCACAGCCTGCTGAAACCCAGCTGTGTTAAAGTATTAATTTCTATCAATTTGGTGAAATGTGGCAACGCGTTTAAAAGCTTTTGAAATTTGTAGCTAATTTAGCGTGACTGCCTCCACTGAAAAAAAAGAATAGGAAATGGGGTTTGAGTGGATTGGAAAAATATTTTGTAGGTTACCTTTATAAGGAACATGTACCCTCCTTTCATGATGTAAATAGATTGCTGGTGCATTTAGGTGTAAATAGAACCTTTCTGTGGACATTTCATGTTATTTTTCTTATAGTTCTTTTGTGCTGTCATCTGAAATATGTTCTGCTTTTGGAGCCAGAGTACTGGAAATAACCAACTCTTTGATCTATTCTGCTTACTTTTTGTCCCAGTGCAGGAGGAGTGCAGCTGAACAATTATCAAAGTCTCTGTCTTTTGAACAAGACCAATCTGTACATGTGAAAGATACATTTACCCTTCTCTTAGTCTGCATTAATCAGACTATTCTATCTAGTCCCAATCTGTTATGTCAATGAGACATGACCTTGGTTCTAGTTAAATGCTGGAGCAAGTCTACACCCAGCAAAATGGAACCCGTTTCATTTGTTCACCTCTTAAACAAGCTGCTCACCTCCTTACTCCACAGTGGTTTAAATATTAGCACTTGTGCAGTACGCTTGGTAGGCATTCTGAATAAACAGCTGCTTTCCATTTAGTAATATCATATACCAACAAACCTTAAATCATATATACATATTCTTCTTTACCTTACATGGCTCAGACTGTTCTGAGAAAAACTGGTTCTACCATCCAGTGATTCCTTTAGCATAATCATTCCTTGGGTAGACCTATTTAAAAAGATCCTGCTAATCCAGTGATGTGGCTCAGACATGACCGCATAGCACATGCTGATTTGGAGAGTTTGTTCCTCGTTCCAATAAGTCTGTTTGGAATGTAGTGCTTGAATTCAACTGAAAAGTAACTGAAAGCAATTCCGAATTAAACAGGAAAACCGGATTCTACAAACCAGTTAATTTGTGTTGCAAAAATTTGCTGTTTTTTTTTCTGTTCTGGTAGAATGATAAAATGTTAAAAAGTCATACAGGTTAAAGATCCAGGTCCTTTTTAAAAACAGAGGTTGATCTTGCCTTCCGTCCTCAAAGAGAGGCTTCTGACCATGTGTTCCACCCTCAGCTGTGTTTCAGTTGCCTTAAAATAGTAAGGATGAAACCTTAAAGCTTACTGTATAGGAAAATCTTACTTAACCTGCAGTTAATGAGCATTATTATTCAGTGGAATAATTGTTGTAGCAGGAATCATTATTTCTGAAAATCTGCATGTGGAGTCAGTTTAGAGCACATGGCTTTGATACACAAACTGCCCTATTTTAGGCCCCAGAGTTTAGCCATCATTAGTTGTTAGGACATTATGGACTCCTCCTTTCCAGCTAAAGTCACTTGTCTTTTGTTCTACTATCTTTCATCTCCCTTTTCCCTATTAATGAGATACTTTGGAAGCTATTTTGCAGCATGAACAGAATATAGAGATGTGTACCTAAACCACAAATGTTAATTTAATTTAAATATATGCCACAGATTTAAGAAAATGGAAAGTATGTGACTTGTGGCCTTGATGGTAATGATATATGTATGCACAATATACTTCCTTGTAAACAGGCTTTATTAAAAACACTCATTTCTGTTACTTAGCTAAGCTGCTATTTTTATGGCCTTCTAATTGATAATTTCAACTTCTTGTGTATCATAAGGAAGGATACTACAATATTCACTACTTCTACTATTAGCAAAAGATGATACAGTGAAGGGAATTTAGGCTGTTTGGAGCATCATCTTATTGAATTACCCTTAGTTGTGCAATTAGAAGGTATAATGCTAACTACCCTTAGCTGAGATTGCTTATAAAGATTATATTCACCTTTGCAGTAGCCTATAACATGTGAAGCTGATCTCTTACTACTCCTCCCTTGTGGAAAGATGGCTTTTAAAGTAGACTAGAGTCATATTAGTCTGTGGTATCATCCTGAAGACAGTTAAGATTAATAAAAAGCAATGTTGCCACATGCCAGAACTCTGCACTGGAGCCACAATCAAAAGCCAAACCTTCTTCCCCACCCTATCTGCTTTAAAAATAAAAATAAATAAAAAACCACAAAAACTAAACCACCAAAAAAAAAAAGTGTCATATTTGGGCAATCCATAGTTCTCATATTTGAGCTTTATTCAGCAGCATCTTTTAGCAAACAAAAAAAGCTCAGAACAAAACTTGGTGGAGAGCTGGTAATCATCTGAGATTGAACACTCAATGTATTTGCAATATTTGAAAAATAAGAGTTCGTAAGTTGTTAATCTGTCACTAAATATAAAAGATTCTCCTCCAGTCACGTGCAAGCTGGAAGACTATATTAATCAGAATTTGCTACAGAAGAATGCTAGGAAGGTTCCACACAGAAGTCTGTTCAAAAACTGTACTGTTGGAAGGTGTGGTATAAAGGTAAAATCTCGGAGCAGCTTTTAATCTTTCCAACATCTAGAAAATATGTATCCATACATGCATGTAACTTAATTAATAAAAAATAGATTAATTAGGCCTTGTGTTCTTGGGGAAACAATGCACAAATGAACTTAGATTCTGCCTCCAGTGGTAATGGAAAATGTAACCATTTTTAATAGTTATTAATTTGTTTCTAAAATAATATTGAATTGCTGTTAGACTTTAGGTTTTTATAAGGCTATGTTGTTATAAGTGTTCTTGAAGTAGTCATTGTAGAGTAAGGATTGATTGTTGCTATGTAGGGTCTTGCTCTTATAACAGAACCTGTTTATCTGTTCTTTGTTGTGGCTTTTTGCTGTTCAGGCTTCATCGGGTTCAACTCTCCTGCAGACATGTAGTAGTGGAGATAATATCTGGCTGTGTAGTAGTAAGGTTTCAGATCCCAGATTGTTTTATGTATTTCTTACTGTGACTTCATCCAGTTTGATAATACATGAAGATCAAAGCGAGAGTGGCAATGCATGCCTGCAATATGCAGTCTTCTGTGTTTACTTTCAATTTATTTTTTTAAATAGGATATGGAGAACACTTGATCCTGTAGAGTAGCATTCCATAAAAGCACATCTGCAAGATATTTATTTCTGTACTTGGATTCTAGTAACTTACTGTGTGTGTGTTTTTTTTACAGAATGGACAGCAAATTGTGGATGAACCTATGGGAGAAGATGATATCAACCCACAAACTGTGAGTAAAAGATGGTTGTAATAAAGAGCTTACAATATTGTAGCACACTGTTATCACATAATTTACAGGCAGTTTGCCACTAGTGTTTTGTTGTTTAGGTTTACTTTAAATGAAATGCAATCTAAGATCCTTATATTTTTGAGAGGTTCTTGCTCATTGACTCTTGTCTGGTTTGGTAACTTCGTTTGCTATGATGAACTTTTATGCTTTCACTAGTATTTTTGTATGATATAGGCTCTGCCTAATATTTTTAATATGAGTTAGGCTTTCTTATGGAAAGCACAAAGCTGAATATATTAGAAATTATAATTGGGTTGGGGAGTGGGAAGGTTTGATAGTAAGATGTGGCTAGTTAGAGCATTCCTGAATAGGAAGGGAGGTTGAGCTCCTTTTTTTCTTATCTTAAGACCTACATGTTTTTAAGGTTTCCTTTTTACTGTCCACTTTTCCTTGTGCCAGCAAACAAAGCAATTCCATTGTCTTCTCTTAGTCTAATTGGTGTATAGGTGAAAATATTTTATGTCTATGTGTTCCAGAGTATGCTTTATTAATAGTTAAGGTTTCAGTTGTGGTCGTGTCACAGGAAAGGATTCTGTCATGGTTAAATTCCACACAGATTCCATTGCAGACACGTGTGCACTTACCACATGAGATACAGTTCTTGCAGAGTGGTGGTGTAGACCATAGCTTTTCCCCTTCCTAGTTTGATATGCATGCTGTAACAGCAGCTATCACCTCTTTTTCCATACTGTCATAAGACTTCTTGGCAGTATATATCTGTGCCCCTTTACTGTTAGCATTAGTCATTTCCTTATTGACCTGTGTAAAAGTAGATTATTTGCATAATAAATCTTCATTAACCTGGAAGATTCTTTCTGTTTCCTTTCTCCATAGAAGCAAGAAACAAAGATACCAAGTTTTCTGTCTTCTTCCTGGGCTTTCAGTTGAAAAGTTTCGAAATGTCACATTGGAGTGCATTCAAGACTAGCAAAGCTAGTTCATTGAGGCCATGGGGTTTCCTAAGTCTTTTCTTTGTTGATGTGGATTCCAACTTTCTTCTTGTGTTGCTAACTTGGCTAAATTAGAGTGGAAGAGAACTTCTGTTCATTGGTTCAAAGCCAACAAAGCTAAAGGCTCCAGAAATGTTTGCATGGAGATAC
>VZTM01023495.1:42109-52276 GCA_013400555.1 Jacana jacana | reverse complement strand
GAAGTGACCTTGTCACATCTTTCTTTGCTAAGTTTGCATCCTTTCTAGCATCCCCTCAATGCCAATGTCAGCTGTGTTTTTTCCTCAAATTATCTGATTTACCAATATAATGAAATCTTGATTCAGAAGCTGTTTTTCTCAGCTCCCGTATGGCTTTGGTAATGGCTGCTTCTGTTTGAGACCGAGAGAAGAGATTGTGTGCTCANCAGATGATTCCTGTGTTATGGGGATCTATATTGAGTTATCTGAGATGTTAATAGGATATTCTAGTGAAAAGTCTTAAATGAGTGGTTTCAAATTCATATGTTAGTAACCCATATCTTTACTCTTCAGTGACATTGTGTTTGGGAGGTTGGAGGGATTTGTATGTTTTCTTTTGTCTGGTTGTGCTTTTGTTACATTTTGGTTTTTTTCCTCATACCCTCAAATTTAGGCGTCTTGCTGAGGCTCTTGAAATAGATGACAATTCTGATCCTTTTAATATCCGTTCTTCTGGACCAAAGTACAGTGAACTTTTAAAAGAAGATGCAAGGTATGTGTTCTGATGGTGAGAGGTGTCATAGGTAAACGATGTTGAGAGCAAGATGGGAAATACAGAATAGTTCTATTGACTCTTGTAACAATGCCTGTGTTTTCTCTCTGCCTTGGCAACTGGTGATAATTGAGGCAAAGGAGGTGATGTTCCCTTCTCAAGACCTCCAAAATGAGAACCTACACAGTAAAAAGTGCCTGACAGGTTGCTTTGTTCTGTAACAGGACCAGATTTAGAATGGGAACATAATTTTCCACGATTCTTCTCACTATGAATCAGTACCTGAACTTCTCACATACCTGCTACTTTCATACACAACCAACCCCCATCTTGGTGCTCCTTGTAAACTTTTCAAAAGAGTAATGAAAGTAATGAAATTTGCTGTCGTAGCCTGACATTATTTCCTACCACCAATCTCATTTGTTCTTTTGCCTTACCACCTTTATTTTACAAATAAAGAAATGGAATTAATAAAACAGTTTATTGATGTAGAGCTAAGTGTATAACAGTTCTGACTGCAAAGAGGGCTGCTATACTGAAACATCTGAAAATGAGGCAATAGAAAGTCAAGGTAATATCAAAGCATCCCATTAATAAATACTGCACAATCTGGAATGACAGGAAGAGATTGGACATCTTTAGATGACATTTTTAAAGACTGGCTTCTTTAAAAATGTGCTTAAATAATAACTGTTATTTAAGAAGTTTTTACTCGTGTGTGTGTGTTTGTAGGAATGACATGAGTTTTCAGCAGCTCTGAGGTTTTATAACAGCTGCATTCTGTTCTGCTCTTGCTTTGCTATCCTAATGATACATATATTTCATATTTTTGTGAGGATGTTTTCTACTTCAAAATTATTTAATTTGTTGATGTACTGACACAAGTGAAAATTTTACCATGCAGAGTTTAAGAGTAAATCACCTCTTGCTTTACTTACTGATAAAAAAAGCTAAATGTTTTCACTGTGAAGGTACTGTTTTATTAGTATTTGCACTTCAAAGTGGTATTTTAAAAGAACAGTTCTCTTAAGTGCATATAGAATATGTTTTACTCTACCCCTTTGAGAAAACAAAGCAAACATTTTCACTTTCTTAGTGTTGAGTATCTTCTGTCATGTGTCTTGTCCCCTCTTATTTTATTTTTTGGAGTGCAATCCAGTCTCACCTTTGTCATCCATTCTCTATCTGTATTATAGTTTTCAACTTTCATGAACAGAACTGATCAGAATCATGTACTGTATTCAAGATGGTCTAACAAAAACCTTGCAAAGTAGCCTTACTGCTTCCACGCTTCTCTCTGAAAATCTCTTCTCAGTCATTCTGTGATTTTACTTGCATTTCCTTTGTAGTTGCTTTATATGGGTAAATTGTTTTACTAATGCACCCAGGCTATTCCTACTGATTTACATCTTAAAGCAAAAGTTTTTGTTAGTCCTCAAGTCTATGACTTTGCACATTGAATTACTGGATTTCATTTATTTACTTTTCAAGATAAATGAGTTTCTCCCAGCATTAAACATAACTCTCTTTACAATAAGCAGCAATTTGTAATGGTATAGCTTTATGAAGTTACTTCCTTAATTGCTCTTGATGATCTTTTATCTCAACAGTATTACAAAAGTCCTGGGCTTCCCCTATAATGACAGGATCTATGAAGTGTATCTCTTACAGTATTCTTTTCAGGTAGCTAAACATTCCATATAAATTTTGACAGATACATTTATTATTGCTTGAGCAGGTCACCCCAGTGATGCAAAAGTTCAGGGCTTGCAGTTTTCTGCAGAGTGTAAGTTATACATCTCTATATGGGATCTCAGAATGATGACAGATGTGACAGCCACCTGCCTGTACATTCAGGGTTGCAGCCTCAAGAAGAAGGCAACTGTTAAACCCATGAGTAGAATGCTGTGATGTTATCTTGTTTAGGCAATCCATTGATCTCTGAAGCTGATAAATCATCAAGGGCCAAAAAAAATGCACATCTACAAATGAGAACTTGAGAAAGCTGTGAGAAAACTCATTATTCTGAGCTGTGATCTTTAATTACAGAACCCTAAAGCTCCAAGCTGCAATACAACTCCAGGTAACAGGAAGAAAATGAGTAAGTGGATGCCAAGATAACATACCTCCTTTGTTAGGAGAGTAACAGGAGAAGGGCACACCAGCAATAGCATGGTAATACTGGCACATGCTGATGTGTTTGATAGAATCTGACAAGGAGTCAGAAGAAAAGTCTCTACGCCACAGAGCTTTGTATGAGGAGGTGTCCTGCTGCCAAAGGGAATCCATTTCATATCACGGAGATGACTGTACCAGCACAACTGAGCACAGATCAGGGGGTAAGGACCCACTGGGCAGATATTTCAACACTGACCTTGTTGAGATGCTCCAGAAATAGACACAGAGAGCAAGGAAATGCCCATTGACATGAAGTTGGAAGGTAGACTGGCACAATTATCAATGTTCATTTTAACAAGGTTGGTGCCAAGGCTGCTATTTGATGAATTAAGACTACTGGAGAAGGAGAGGAGGACATCTGGAATATCTGGCCAGTTGGAGCTACACAGAAGAGATTTTTTTTTTATTTTGTCACTGGCTGTGCAAGATGCCACAGCAGCTGCATGGACTAGGATCAAATGGTTAAGTCTAGAAAGACACAGAGGGTGATATTGGAAAAATTCTTTTTCCAAAGAAAAATCAATTGTTTTGTCTCTCCCACTGTCTGCATTGGCCTGCCCTTTTGTTGTGCCTGTCTGAACAGGATCTTTCAGATCATCAAGTGACTCAGGATTGTTCTTGCATGAAGTTCTTCTATGTGAAAGATTCTGGAGGTATGAAGTACTCATGTTAGCTTGCCTCACCTTAGAACACATGCCCATTAGTAGTTCCAGCTCTGCCATTGTGTAGTACAGAATCATAGCATTCTCTAGATTGGAAGGGATCGTTAAAATCGAGTCCAACCATTAACCTAACACTGCCAAAACCACCACTAAACCATGTCACTAAGCACCATGTCTACCTTTGCTACAACCTCCTTTCAGGTAATTGTAGAGAGCAGTAAGGTCTCCCTTCAGCTCCCTGTTCTCCGTGCTGAGCAACCCCAGTTTTTTCATGCTTCTTACAAGGTTTTTGCTCTAAACCTCTGACCAGCTTCTCTGGTTACATTCCAGAACCTCAATGTTTGTCTTGTAGTGAGGGGCTCAAAACTGGCCATGGTACTCGAGGTGGGGCCTCACCAGTGCTGAGTACTGAGGGACAATCACCCACCCCAGTCCTACTGGCTGCACTATTCCTGATAAAGTCTAGGATGCTGTTGGCTTTCTTGGCCACCTGGGCACACTACTGGCTCATACTCAGCTGACAGTCAACCAACACTCCCAGGTCCTTTTCTGTCAGGCAACTCTCCAGCAACTCTTCTCCAAGCCTGTAGTGCTGCATGGGGTTGTTGTGACCCAGGTGCAGGACCTGGCACTTGGCCTTGTTGAATTTCATATTATTGGCCTCAGCCCATTCATCCAGCCTGTTCAGATTCCTCTGCAGAGCCATGCTACCCTGAAGCAGATAAACAGTCCCACCCAGCTTGGTGTTATCTGCAAGCAAAAAGGAGTAAGGTCCTTCTTCTACTCTTTAGGAGTAGGAACTAGGGATGTTAGATGTTGCCCTTGAAATTAGTTTCTGTATAGTTAGTCTACTGCAATAGATCTCACCTTTTCCTACAGTAAAATAGCATTCTCTTAATCAGTTCATTTCTGTGGTGCCACAAGCCCCTTTCCTCAGAAGAGTATGCTTTCTATTTTGTCTTCCTATGAGTACTTTGGTCTTTACTATCTTGGGATTTCCTGAAACTGAGAGATGATCTAAGTATTTAGAAAAGAACCCTGCCTGGTTAGTTTCATTGGTGACTTCTAGTTGATAACTCTGCTTTTATAGGCTCCTGAGGTGTTGATTTTTTTGACCATGTCCCTCAATCTGTGAGCTGGTTCCTCAGTAGGTTTTTAAGTATTACACATCTGGTATTGTTAATTAGTTTTTTCTTATCTCCTGTGATCTCATCACCTCGAAATATGTGTGTTCATGGCTGGCATTCCGTGTAGTATTTACTTTTTTGACTCTCTGGAGTTAAGCTCA
Organism: Jacana jacana; assembly: GCA_013400555.1. NCBI lineage: Eukaryota > Metazoa > Chordata > Aves > Charadriiformes > Jacanidae > Jacana > Jacana jacana. Next base: position 47,616 of record VZTM01023495.1, on the reverse strand, counting down.
TCCTGAAGAGATCAGTGGTTTTGGGTGGGGGTTTTTTGGTTGCTTTTTTTAGAACCTGAGACTATTGCTGTAATAGTGTTTCCAAAGCCTCGTGTTTTGTGGACTGACTGTATTTCATAGCCTAGCTGTCTGGAGGCCCCTTTCTTTTTAACTCTAAAGGTCCAGGTCCTTTTTGCAATTGTGCCAATGTAATACTTTTCTCCACTGAAGATCTAGGAGTTTTGATAACTACGTGCAATGTCCATCTGCTGTTACAAAAGCTTGAAGGTTTCCCAGTGATGGGCTGAGTCCATCATGCCAGTGATCAAGTGATATTGGTAGCTGAGCTACTCAATATTGCCATTTTGCATGTTAGCTTGAGACTACTTTGTCTTTTGATGACACATTCACTTAAGCATCCAGAACTTTGTAGGGCATCTACCAAAGATGGCAGTGCTTATTGTGGTAGGCATTTCTTGACTGATGAAATTCTGACATCATTAACAAAGTGATGTTGTGTTGGTATGGAATGGTTCCTATTTTTGAAGAAATAAGGTTTTTTACCACTAACCAGTTCTGAGATATGAAATCTTCAGGCAGCTTTTTTTCTGATGGGGATGGTGCCTTAATAAATAACAAGCTTATTGTTGGAGTTAGTTTACCTGCTTATTTAGGAGCAAAGTGCAAAGTTCACCCTTCTGTGAAAGACTTGACCTACTGTGATTAAGCAAGATAAAAAAAATTATTTCAAAAAATCCTTAATAGCTTGTATGAAGAACATTTTGTTTGCTTGCTTATGCATCTTCTTTTGTTCTTACTAATTCATTATGCTAGACGAGTTGAAGATAAAAGTCAGTGCACTTATCCTCTGTCTTGGAAAATAACTTCACTGTGTTTACCTAGTTCCCATTTTTGTGTCTAATCATGTATTCTAATTAAGTCAACTGCCTTAATAACAAGGAGTTTAAAAATACTGAAGTGGCAACATTAAAATCTACATTATCCTTTTGAAAATGTAGAACTGGATTATCACACAGAGTTGTATCACAGAATTTTATGCTGGGATTCAAGGGTTGAAGTGAAAATAATGATTTTTGTAACAGTGATGATGAACTAACATTTTTAAAATGTAAATAGTGTAATATGTAAATGAAAATGTGCTCTTCTGCTTCATTTGAGTTATTTAATTTTGTTCGTGTTGAAAATAATGTTACAAGATGAAGATATTGTATCCTTGTATATTTTCTTGCCTCATTTACCTAGAATGCTGTTCTTGCAGGAAGGATTTAAAATTTGTGAGTGACATTGAGAAGGAAATGAGAATGCTTGTGGAAGCTGTGAATAAGGTCAGTATTAAGATACTCTGTATGACTTCCTGGAAGAAACAGTTTTGTTTAGTTTGGGGGAAGTTTGATGTTGCTGAACTTCATTAATACTAATAATTTTGAGTTGACACTAGATCTATTTGGGCTCCAATAGACCGCACAATTTAGCTATAAATAGAAAAAAAATTTTAGGAGACGTAGTTAACTTTTGTGTGCCTTTGGTAGGATCAATTTGGTGACAGCCAAGCTTTGTTTAAAAATTCAACCAGTGCTATGCTTTAATGCATCAATGGATTATCATTTATTTTTTGATCACCATTAATAAAGTATTAATTGTCAAAGATGGTGTTTAAAGGTTCAGACTTTCAGGAGGAAAGACTAGGTTTTTCTTACCCCTTCAGTGGAACTTGCTCACAAAGTCGTGGATACTTTCCTGCATTTGCCAGTGTATGAGGTAGTCCTTCTCCTTCTTAGTTGACAGCCTCAATTCACAAGTCTGTCATAATTCTTTTTTAAATGTTTAGATTCCTGATTACCAGTTTTCTGTTTAGACAGCCATTTGTTGTTTACAGCACGTCCTGTGCTTCTGCATATGACTTGTTCCCAGCTACGTGAGACTTGTAGTTGTTTCAAAGAATCGTGGAATGTTTGAGATTGAAAGGGAACTCTGGAGGTCATAATCTGTAACATCCATGCTCACACAGGACCATCTAGAGCTCACTGCCCAGGACCGTGTCCAGATGGCTTCTGAATATCTCCAAGGATGCAGAGGTGACAACCTCCCTGGGCAACCAGTGCCAGTGCTTGGTCACCCTCACAGTAAAATGAGTGTTTCCCGATGTTCAGAGAGATCCTCCTGTGTTTCAGTTTGTGCCCATTCCCTCTGGTCCTGTCACTGGGCACCATGGAAAAAGAGACTGGCTCCATCCTCTCTACATCCTCCCTTCATGTATTTACACACATTGATAATACCACCCCTGACCCTTTGTTTTTCCAGGCTGAGAGAGCTGGGACTGTTCAACCTTTCCTCAATGGAAAGAAGCTCCAGTCCCTTAATCATTTTTGTGGCTCTTCACTGGACTGTCTCCAGTATGTCCGTAGTCTGCCTTGTACTGGGGAACCCAGAATTGGACACAGTACTGCAGGTGTGGCCTCACCAGGGCTGAGTAGAGGGGAAGGGGGATGTCCCTTGGTTTGCTGGCAATGCCTAATGGCAGACCAGGATACCATTAGCCTTCTTTGCCACAAGGGTACATGACTGGCTGGTGAAGCTGTGCTGACTACTCCCAAGGAGTTACTTGTTCTTCATGTGCTTGGCAGTGGGTTCCGGGATGGCTCCTTCATTTTCCCAGGGATTGAGGTGAGGCTGACTAGCCTATAGCTCTATGTCCTCCTTGCATGTCAAAGATGGGAGTTGACAGCATGTGTGTAAGCCATGCTTTAACTTTCTTTTCCTTCAAAATACCGGCACGTATGGTCTAAAAGGGAACGTATCCCTTGCTCTGTAAAGGTAACCTGCTGCTTTAGTCAATTCTTATTCTTGCATACCTTTTCTTTTTATTTATGGAAGTCTGAGGCTTTATTTTCTCCCTTGTCTCATTTCTTCACCCCAGAGGTATTTGTCTTGGGCATGTCTTACAGACATGTAAGCATTTCTCATTCAGGCCCGTGTCCAACCTGACCAAGTAAACTTCCCCTCTCTGAAGTCAAAGATTGGATTAGTATGTTGGACATGGCATTATGCAAAGAGACTGTTGTCAGTTGTTCTGCCATGATCCCTAAGTCCTCCTTATGCTTGCATCTGTGTTCAGAGTTACTAAAGTTGTGGCTTTTGGCTTATTTTTGTTGTTTCTGGATGTAGAGCTGTACTTAGTTGTGTTAAATGTTTTTTGCATGCTAGTCTATGAAGCATTTGCATAGCTCTACCGCAGTCAGTATTATGTCTTTCATAGTGATTACTTATGCTTACACATTTCAGTTTGACTTTTTTATTTTTTTCATTGTAATTTTGGAGATACCAACTTCAGCTTAACTGAATAAATGAGTAATAAAAAGGATTGTGACACTTACAAGTTTTAACATTAATGTGCTTCAGCTGTATCTACCATTTTATGACTTTGCCTGATAAACATCTGTTCCTCTAGACTCATGAGCGTGTGCTCATCTGTCATAGCAGAGTTGTCACCATTGATATATGTAAGCAAACTAGGCAGGAAATATTTATAGCATCCAGCTATACAGACAGGTATTCTGATGTTTCTCTGAGAGTGGAGCCATCACCACTTTTTGTAGAGCAACTGTTACTAGTCATCATAATGAGATACAGAACCTGCAGAATTTTCTTTACTGAAATGCTTCTCTGTATTCTGAAAGTGTTGTAATAGGCAGGAGGCTTATTACATTCACTGTTGAGTAAAGTTCGTATCCTGACAACATGTGATTACCCTGAAGACTTACTGAAATGATTGACCACAGTTTCTGGACTGTGGTCCAGAACTAGTATTCATGTTAGCTATTTTAAAGTCTAAGAGAAGACAGATATTAACCCTCTATATACAGGGTGGCTACAGAGTACCTCTGATGTATATCTTATTCTATTACATGTGATCCTTACGTTAATTTAGGTGACTGACCTTTTGTAAATCCAGGTTTAATACTCCTAGGGATCTTTTCCTTCATGTACCTAAAAATGGCTTCTAAAAGGACTTGCTTTATGATTTTAGTTTTTGTTCCCTAGGCTTTGAAGTGTAGCTGATCAACCTGTTGTTCTGTGTATTGCCTTTCAGGTAATTGTAGGGTTTTTATTTTGTTTGGTTTGGTTGGGTTTTTTTGTGGTTTTTTTTTTGTGGGTTTTCTTTTTTTTTTTTTTTTGTGTTGTTTTTGTTTTTGTTTTAAACATTGTTGCAACCATTACCTTTCTCTAGTTTGTTGGGTTCCTACCCAATTCTCTCCAATCTCTCAGAGATTGTCCTGGTTTCTTAGAGCCCTTAGATGCACTGCCAGAAACTTGTAGAGTTTTCTATACTCTAGAAATCCTTGACTTGGGCTATTCTGCTACTAGTAGTTTGGTTTCCCCTTCAACCCTGTCTGTAGACCCAAAGACCTCAAAAACTTTTTTGGTGACAACTAAGGCAAAAGCTGAAGCAGTATCTTGTGTCCCTGAATCATACTGAAGCACTGAGTGTCTCATCCTCACCTGCACTTGCTGTTACAAAGTCACCCAGTCCGTTAGGACAGGGCTCATAGGGCTCTGCTTTTTGTTCCTTCACTGCTTACATAGCAATCAGTGTAGAATCAAGTATTACCAGTCTTTAACTGAAACCGAAACTGCAGCTTTGTTTTTATTTAATAAAAAGTCTATTGATGAGATTACAAATAGCTTCTGTGGTAGAGGGAAGTGATAAATAACAGTAGCTATCTGCAATATGTGCATTGTAAAGCCAGTCTGAAAAATAAAATTAGATGTAATTCAAAATTGGCAAATACGAAAGAAAAAAATTTTAGAAAAAAATCGTATTATACTGCTTCTTTGGGATACAAGTAGAATGGGTAAATTCAGGATTTGTATTTCAAACTTAAAAGATACATGTGTATGTCTGTGTACCCTTTGAACTGATGGAAACAATAGAAAACACACAGTAATTCAGTTTGGAGGAAGTGAACATTTTTAGAGGATATGTCGATCCTGAGGTACTAGCCATTTGTGGTACTAATTTTGTTCTAGTGGCAACATTTGCAAGGTAGAAGGACTTTTTTTTCTTCCCTCACCCCTCCCAAAGGAAAACTTTACCTTTTTTTTCTTTTCTTCTTTTTTTTTTTTAAATCTTTTCTCTTGAATTCAGGGCAAGCATACAAAGAAGAGCCATTGTTACCCACCGATGAACAGAGATCACCGCAGAATCATCCATGAATTAGCTCAGGTTTATGGCATTGAAAGTGTGAGCTATGACAACGAACCAAAACGTAATGTTGTTATCACTGCAGTGAAGTATGTATTTCATTACTGTTTTCAAATCTATTAACTGTAGTTGAAATAACTGAGTATTTTTATCACTTACTCATATGAGGTTTTTTACAATGCAATTTGCAACATGCAGTAACTTCCAGTAGAATATTTTTTTTTAAGTGGTTTTAAATTGAAAATTTCTTGGGCCTCTATTTCCAGTAGTCAAGTAGATCTTCAGAGAAGAAAACCCAAGTAGA
>VZTM01023495.1:21759-42039 GCA_013400555.1 Jacana jacana | reverse complement strand
TATCTTAGCAGTAATTTTTTGCTGTCAGCTAAATTTGATATGGGTATCAAAGATAATGAATGTCATAAATTTTCATGAAAATTAATAGCTGGGTTGAGAAGTCATACTTAAATTTGCACCTTCTCTGAAAAATTCTGATATTGGAATTTACTTGTTCTCCATATGTTGGAGCCTGCCATGGGGTATACTCTGGAATTTCTGCAAATCAAAGAGATTTCTAAGCAAACCTTAAAATACTTGGAGAAGGGAGTTCACATTAGAGAAGTAAATGGAGTATAGCTGGGGAAAAGCAAGGTGATTGCAGTGGAACCATAGTGTTGGAAGGCTTCCCATATCTCAGAGATTTCTCATAGAGAGAGCATTCCCAGTATTGACCATCAGTGTTGAATAAGACCCTGAGTGAATCTTTGCAAGTGCCTTTCTCCGTGTTTCCCTGTTGATTATTTTTGCAGTCACCATCTCTTGAGCAGTTGCAATACCATATTCCTTCTGAAACAGGTTCAAGGGTAATGTCCAGACTGATTTTGTGAAAAGGAGAAGGCTTTCCTCTCTATATATATTTCCTCAACATATGCGCTTCACTGTACCTGTCAGTGGTTTCTTGTAAGTCTTTTGTATGAATTTCTTCCTCCTCCAAATAACTGGATGCCAGAGTGTGTTAAGGGGTGTCTGCTTGTTATGCAGTGACCAGTGTTTAAGCAGCTTGTATGGACTTGAGACACCCTGAAAGTGTTTTTTGAGAACAGTTATCCCTGTAAGACCCCTCCTTTTCCTGTTCCATCCAGGAAAAACAGTGGGTGAGCCTTTCCTCACAAACAAAGGGACTTCTCAGGAAAGTGACAAGATCCCTGCACATTGTTCTCACTGAGAAAACTGAATCCTGCCAGTTTTATCGATGAGTTCTCTTGTATTATGCTTGATCTGGGATTTTGTTTCCTTTCAATGAGGTCAGTCTGGAGACGGTTCAGGAATGGTTACGTAGCTGCAGGCTACACAAGACTAGCAGAAACAAAGACCTAAAGAAACTAAACCCCCTGTAACTACATGGAACACCCTTATCAGATCAGTTGCATCACAGAAGAGCATCCTAGTGGCAAGGTTGAAAGGAAATTATATGCTCTAAGGAAACAGAATTATTCTTTTGCTTCTGAAAGTTTTTCTGCCCACATTTCAGTATTTGATCTCCAGGTACAAGTTCATTTTATTCATAAGTTAACTGTCTCTGCAGCCTTTCTGGTATCTGGAATAACTTCACTTCTGATTTGCAGAAGTTTTGATGACTTCCTAAAAGTACTCTATAACTTTAAGGTCTTTTATTCTACCTTTCACTCTCTGTGAATTTTCTCTGCTGCCATGAGGAAAAAGCTAACTTCCTCACCACCCTCTTTGCAATCGTAAAAAGCTTTTTTCAGTGTCTGCATCTCAACACTTCTAAGGCTTTTTGAGGAATTTAAATACAAATAATGCTACAGTTCACCAGACAGGGGGGGTTTAACAGCATTCCTTCTCCAGAAAAGTTACATCTTTTCCTTATTAATTTTTCCCTCAATCATGTCATTGTTTGCCCTGAGAATAGTATGTGTGGCCTCTCGAAAGCTTCTGACTTCAGTTATATGAGGTCTGTACAATCATGAGATTTTTTTTGAGGGCCACTTTCTTCATTATTGTACTTAAACTGTATCAGCTTTTCTGGAGACATTTTATTTTTCCTTTTTTAGCCAATTAATAGAAATATTCACAGAATTTTGGAGAGGTTGGAGTCAGTTGTCCTCTTTGTCACCAAGGTATATGGAAAGTGGTGTACATGTTTATGGAGTGTGAGCTGATAGGATTTTATTCTCTAAATCCTCTGTGGTTTCAAAGATGGACAGTCTGCTGTGTATCTTTTCTGGGGTTTTTTTGGAGGGACATTAGATCTTGTCAAAAGAAAACCAGAGCTAGGCCTTGATGTGACCAAGGTAAATTTGTTTCCAGGATCTCCTCTAACTGTCCTCAGCTTTGATCCCTCCTCATCTTTAAAGGTTTGATAAATTAACCTTTTGCATCCTAGAAACATTTTACCTACTTTATTTACTTTCTTGGAATGGGGGAACATTCTCTTTTCTAGTAAGATTTTTTTTTTCCAGCTAATTGTAGGAATAAGTGCATATGTATTCTTCCAAGTGTTCTCTTTTCTTGCATTCCAGACCCCTCATTTATTTTCTTGTTTTACTACCCAAACAAGATTTGGCCTGATGTTTTACTAGCCTTTCTTTTTTTTGTCCTTTTCCCTCTGATCAATTGGGTTTCCATGTTTTTACACACCATAGTGTGTAAAAATGAAAGACAACAAAATATTCTCCCATCTACCTTAGTATTCTTTTAGTCTTATCAGGTAGAACTCTACTGTTGAGAGGTAACTGGTATGATAGTTGGAGCATTTGGCTTTATATACCAGGTTTGGAGGTAAAGGATAGGAGAGGTTTTTACCCATTTTATACAAGAGGGGAAAATGAGCTCTTCTAAATTGAAAGGACACTAACATACTTGCTGTTAGAATGTACATGTCAATGTATATAATCTTGAAAAAATCGTGGTCAGTGGCAAGTACCTTTGTTTTTTCAAGTAATGAACATTTTCAATGTTGGGTAGATGGGAGCACTTTCTGAATTGGTGACCTGTTTGCAAGATTTTGCAGTTCATTTGAACAGACTATCAGTACTCAGGTTAAAACAACTGATAGAAAACTGATGGAAACAAGACATGATGGAAATATGACAAATGCTTAATTTTTTTAAGCTCTGAAATAGAACTAGTGTTCATCTATCTGCTGATGTGTGATTTTTAACTGCTTCGAGCTCTAAGCGAAGTGGGGAAAGAACATTCATTACCCAGTATGTGACAAAGCATAGAGCTTCTAACAGGTGTACGCTTCTGGAATTATAACAATATACAAGCCATCGCTTTGCAGCGGTTTTTGCTTTTTGAAAGGAGCAAGGTGAACTTGAAGGTAGGAATTTAATGTGATTAGTAAACAGAGAATATCATGGTCTAGAGGACTCTGCTTTGGGAGGAGTTTATTTAAAAATTCATTAATAAAATGAACGAGGAAGAAACAATAGTTAGTGATTTATATATAATTGTAGAATCATTTAATCTGGGAAAGACCCTTAAGGTGATCGATTTCAACCATTAATCTAACACTACCAAGTCCACCATTAAACCATATCCTTAAGTGCTATAACAACATATCATTTAAATACCTCCAGGGACGGTGGCTCAACCACTCCCCTGGGCAGCCCACTCCCTGCTTGACAGCTCTTTCACTGAATAAATTTTTCCTAATATCCAATATAACCTATTCTGATAGAAATAGGAAAGCAGTCTGTTTTAGTGTACCAGAAATAGTTTGGTCTTAAAATGTCAGTAGTATGGGTTTAGAGGAAAGTTCAAGAAAGATAAGAAGTTGACCTTGACATTTAAGATTTTGTAATTTATTCAGCCCCCAGAAAAGATTAAGAAGAAACTGTGAATGGAAAAGATGCTGGTAGTGGAAGGTTTTTCAGTCTTGCACTTGAATCGTAACAGTGACTGGAAGTTGCAGTGAAGCAGGGTCACTCTTGAAAATGGCTCATGAATTTATAGGAAATTTTAGGACATTTCCACAGCTGATATAGTGTGGTAATTTTTTTTAATGCCTTTTTGGAAAAAAACTTTCATGGTGATTTTTTTTTTTTTGGTAGTTTTGGTATGTACACTATCCTCCTGTATTGTCCTCCTGTACTGCCCTGCACCACAGCCACAGGGTGGCCCTTGCACTGCAGCTGGTACAAGGCACAATGTTATTTTCCTGACCTTGTTTGCCTTGGCTAGCTGACGAAGAGGAAGCGTTGCTGCATTGTTACTGAGAGAGTGCTGCTTAGCAGAGCTACTTTGAGTGCAGAGTGATAAATGAGTTTAACATGTCTTACTGTCAGGGCTTAAGAACATGTTTCCAAAGTGTGAGGTAACACGTTGTGAGGATGCAGTGAACTGTGTTCCCATGATGCTGAGTTAAGCCAATCCCCATTCTGTGAAAGAACAAATACATGTTGTCCTGGAAAGCAAGTACTGCATTTTTGGTATTTTAACAGTTGATTGTGGTGTGCACTTCATAGTAGAAATGAGTTGTGTGCTTCATGTGCAGAAAGGGAGGAATCGGGGCACCAATATTCAAATCCAATAAGCTGATTGTGTTTTTGTAGATGGTGATCAAGAGACATTTGAGATACTGGATATCTTGTTGATAATGAAAATGGACTTTGCATTCTATTGGTTTCCTTGGTTGGAAAATTAAGTATTCGAATAGGTGATTTAAGTATACAAGTATGCATTCTGACGCTAGAACTGGTACTTACAAATGTAACTGTTTTGCACTAACTTCTTTAAAAATAGAGTTTTCTGTGGAATTAAATAACCTTTCTTTTATTTTTCTAGAGGGAAATCCATTTGTCCAAGCAATACTTTAACTTCTGTGCTAGATAAAGAAATGCAGAGCAGGCCTCCACCTCCTATTCCTCATTATAAACAAACAGATAAGTAAGGGACTTGTTCTTTAAAGCGGTATTCTTCAATTTTGTGCTGAGTTACTGGCTTTGAGTGTTCCCGAGCCTCAACTTCATAGGCTGTGTTTCTTTGTTTTTGCAATGCACACACAGCTTTAGAGCTTGTAGCCTGCAGCAAGATTTTCTTTCCATAGAAGTAAACCTGAAATTAAGTGCTAAAAAATGTAGGATTGACTATATGTTATAAGGAGTAGTAATATAACAAATATTGTGGGTTTTTAAAATTATTTTTTATAAAGATTAGATATTTGGGAAGAAATGGCTGTTTTGGAGTTGTGGGGATGCTTTTTACCTTTAACTTTTATGTGTAAAGAGTAAAGTCTTACTGGCATAAAATTATTTATTTGGATAGCTAGTAAATGTATTTTTCTAGTGTAGGTGTGATTACGCAGTTGGCTAAAGGCTGTGATTTTTATGAAATAGTGAAAACATTTGAAATCATGTTCTGTGAAGTACCATTTGCAGAAACAGACAGCTTAATTTTTCAGTAACTATTGCAGTAGCTATTGGGTGTTTAAGGTGCTGCAAGTACAAAGTATGCTGTTCATAAAATAAGTTCTTTCAGAACTAAGCATCTGGAGCACAACAGATGTTTAAAATGACTGCTTATGGTGTAAGTCAAAGTAAATTTTAAAAAGGTAGTTACTGTTTATTTCCACTTGCTTCTGTGGGATTGCTGTCTTCAGTGACTCCAATGAAGGGGACTTATGTGGGCAAATTAAATTTAAAAAAAAAAAGGTTTTAGCCATCTATTTTTAATTACTAGAAGTGAAGTTTCTTCAGAATTGCTGAATTCTACAAAATCTTTAGGAAGATCTCGTGCTGTCTTACAGAAAAATTTGTATAGTATTTGGATTTGATATTACCATTGGTATAAGTATTACCATTATTATTATTATTATTGTTACTATTTGGTATTACTCTGGCTTTTAAAAGCAAGCTGATTTGATCATCAGCTCATTTCAACAATATTTCTTTTGGTTTGTCTTATAAAAGGGTAAGTTGAACAGTACTTCAGTACAGTATCGCTTTTGTAATAAGTATTACCAGTAAACAGTATCTTCTGGTAAAACATCAAAACACATTTCATTAATTCAGCCTCACATTGATCTACATGAATAAAATATATGTGTTTTTTTTCCAAAAATCAGTTAATAAAGGCTTTCTGGAGCACTAAAGTACTTCCATTAAAACATAATTTAGAAATACTTGCCATTTACCAGTGCAGTGTGCATGTGCACACTGAGACATTATAGCAGTTTATGATTTCCAGTTACTTTGTATCTTGTTTTTCATGGGAGTGAGTAACATCTAATATTCTTACAATTTCAGGAGTAGTGGAAACAGTGGTTTATCCAAACCATTAAAAGAAGATCCGGTAATTGACTACTTTGATGTCCAGGACTGAAGTGATTGATGTAGAGTTATGATACAGAAGCTTAGAGGCGAAGATACTAAGTTATCGTGTAAGGCACTTTTTGGTTATCTGTCAAATGATCAATTGTTCAGCTTATTAATGATTTAACATCTAAAGTTAGATTGGTTGTGGTACTTGAAAAAGTTAGGCATTTTTACAATTTATGTAGCTACATAATACCCAACAGTAGTATAGCTTCTTAAACCTGGGTTTGGTGCAATTTTCTAATATGCTGTCAGAATTACGTAGATTTGCACTGAGTCCTTTTAAGTGAGAGAATTGCTACTAAAATATATTTTTGGGGGTAGCAAGAACGAGAGGGATTTATTTTGACATATCCCACACAACTTAAAATGGACCAGAAATAATCTGTGTTAAAAACAGTGATGAAAATACTCTTCAAGTGTTTTCATATTTTTTTAGTTAACTTTTGTGTTAATGTGGTACAATTGGGAATTTGAGTTACCCTTCTACATGAAGGAAATAAAAAAAAATTAGTGGAAGTATGGATATATACACTAAGTGCCCATTAAGAGCACAGACTTCCTTTGTTACCAGAAGAACCAGGATTTGGGGAAGATGAACAATTAAGGCTTATGTTGCTTTATCTCAAATTTGATGTGTAAAACAAAAATTAAAAAAAAAATAATATCCCAAACCAAGAAAACCCATGCCCCAAAAAAACCCCAAAACCCCAGCACAAGAAAATTATTAATACTTAGTTATTGAAGATCTGGAACAAAATCAGACTCTATGTATTATTTTGGTGTTCTATTTGGTTTCATTTGTATTTAGATATATTAGCTTAATGGTCTTCTGTTTTGGTTTTTTTTGCATGGTTTTATTGGGGTTTTGCAATCTGTTTCTGTACTGTGCAAGCTTAAGGTGAACGTGTGAAATTTGCTTTGGTTTAAGTGTGTTATGAATTTGGAACAATGTTTGTAAAATTTATAAGACAATCTGTCTAAAAAGCTTAGCAATGGAACACCTTTGTTTTATGGGAAATGCCATGAACAAAACGGGACGATGGTTTCAACAGCAGAAGACACCAAAGTGGTCTTACAAACAGTGAATGGTTTCCAGATGAGGAGTTACGGTAGGTCACTGATTCGCTGAGAAGAGGACATTGAAGGTCTGATCAGAAGAGGTGGCACAGCTCTGAATTTGAGTAATATCTGTTCACTGGAAGAGACTATTTTTGCATTAATAACTTGACAGTGATGCTTTCAGTTCTTCTTCACGGTGGCTGGCTACATGTAGCACTAAAGGTGAGTCCCCTGTACAGCTTCAGAGGCTGCTCCCAAAAGGAACTAATCTAGCAGAAGACTTGCATCTGTTGCTGATGTATTTTTCAGCCAGCTCAGTGTGGTGTGGTGTGAGATTTGTTGCCAAGAAGATGGAAGGCAGTTATCCACACTTAGATTCTGACAGTTATCACATGACCCTGAGCCTTAACACTGAAGCATTCTGTGGCTACGTTTAATCTTGAACAGTTTGTAAAACATTAAAGACTGAGCAGCAAACTTGCATACTGTTTTTATTCCCCATAATGTTGTGAAAATTAAAACACATGCTGTTATGGCCAGTTCTCAGGAGCTGCTTATTTCACATGAAAAAAATAGGCACCGACATGTTTCTAAACATTTGAAATATGTTTCAGATAAAACAGTTACCAGAAGGATTTTCAACCCTCAAGAGTGCTCAGGCTTTTAATTTGCATTTAGTAGTTTAAATTGGTTTAACCTGTTTTGTTTAATATTTTGTGGGCAGAAATGAAAACTAAATTAACATAGCTTATATTGCCCTTAATATCTTATGCAAATTAATGCTCAATTCTACAAGGTCTACTGCTTTGTTAAAATCAGCTGATGAAATAAGTTGCTTGGCATATTTCCAGGAATGTATTTCTTCAATCCACTGTGAGGAGTATATCTATTCCAGTGCTTGCAGATAAGTGCCAACTCAACGTGGCTAATTCTGGTTTTGAAACTAAACCATGTTAATATAGTACTGTTTTCAAGCTATTTAGGGAGAATGTACACAATTACACTGCAAAGGTAGGTTCTGGACAGGAGCTGGCACACATGTCCAGCAAGCTGTGAGTATCACTGGAGTACACACAGTTGGTATACCATAGGTAGACCTAACATTACAGAAAATCAAAGTGATTTAATTGATAATAAATAGGATAAAGCTGAAGCCTATTAACACAGTTTTGCAGGAATATAGCTAAAACTTTGCTTTTGCACCTCTGACTTGAAATGTAAATCTTAAAAGGTTTTAATGATGTTATATTTAGTTCTGCTCTTTGGAATTTTTATCAGACTATGACTTTAACAAAAAAATGTGAACCTTGTTGAGATGTGCTTGAGCTGTCAAGTATTCTGCCCCGGCTTTTATTAAGAAAATCCAGGTATTCTTCAGCTTCTCAAGACGAGACTAATAATTATTACTGAATTTGTTCATGCTGCGAAGTCATAATTCTCATCACTAAACCTCTTAGCTACATGGATGCTAAAACATTTTCCCAGATCCGTATGTTACACATCTCTAAATTGTGGCTCTTGGAGTATCTGTAGTTAGGAAGCAAGTCACATGCAGAACCATTTATTTTGAAATGTGTTTTAGTAGCTTGGTTAAAAACATGATACCATACACTTACCTGGGAAAGTAATACTGGAAAGAAAGTATTGATGTTGCTCTTCCCAGAACATAGTTATATAGCCTTAAGGGGGAAATCAGCAAAGTTTAATGGTGGTGCTGTCCTTTTCTGATCAGATTTGCTTTTGCTGCAGCGTATCTGTGACTTTCATATGGAAGAGTACTAGAGCAGTAGTTTTGATATCTGTAATAACTCTTCATCATATTGCATGTGTGCCTCATGGAACTATTTTTCAAATAGCTATTTTGTACGTGGGAGCTGGCCTTTACAGCTTTTATCTAATAGAAAAAATGAGTGGATATAAAAAGCTTTGCATCAATGAGGTCAGTGGCAAAAATCCTATCGCCGTCACTGGAACCAAGACTTAAGCTTTGATATGCTAGTCATTTTCCACAGCCCTAAGGACAATATTGTTTATTGTAAATTTATTTGAAAAAAGTACTCTGCAATAAACATATTTTGAAATAAATAATGTGATGTCAGTTGGAATTCATGCAACTTCATTAAGTGCTGTTTCAGTTGTGTATAAAATAGGCAGATACTTTGACATTTGGGCTGTGCTATTACCTATCTATATTGTTTAACATGTTTAAAGTGCTCTGAATAGTCAGTGCTTGGGTTTAACCGAAAATTGTGTAAGGTGCGTAAGTGGACTTCAGTGCCGCTGTTTCTGTGGCAGTTTTGTACAATATCTGCTGCGTAATAAAATGAGAAAATTGTTCCAAAACATTTATTCTTAAGTTACATGTGGAAAGGTTTATATTTGATTTGATTTTTTTCAAGTTGCTGGTATGAAATTACTTTCTTTATAAATCTGAAATAAATCTGAGTTCAGTACTTTGAAATTGTTTGCCAGTTTTGTTTTCATATTCCAAAGTTGGAAGACTGAGTTATCATGGAGAAACAGTAAAGATTTAAATGGAAGTTTCAGGAGTCCTTTTCATCAAATTTTGAAATAGGAGGTGTGCTTTCCTGGATTTAAAATGATTTTACATGAATGCTGTAAGAACAATGAAGCATGAGGGACTCAGGGAATGGAAAGATTATCTGCTACCTTCTTGGGATTCAGAAGTACCGGAGAGATGATTATCTGCATAGAAATGTACATTTTGGTTATCTGAAAAACTATTTACTATGTCAACCTAACTGCTACTTTGCAATAAAACGTGTGATTTTAACTCATTGTCCCTTCATTGTTATTTGCCCACCATTCAATTGTAATAGCGACTGTGAAGAAGAGTGGTTTGGGGGAAGGAAGCAAAGGCTAATATCACGTAAAACTCTCTCTGGGCATTAGATTTAACAAATACAGGAGGACAAATTTGGAGGCCGTTGGGGAGATCTGTGAAAACTTTGCTAACGTGATTTGGTAGATGGCAGGGAGACTCAGAAGGCAAACAGTCTGAAAAGCACAAGTTTGAAATTATTTGATCCGCTTCCACAAACTTTTATACTGCCAAGTGATGCATCTTCAGTGACAAAAGCCACAGAAGTGGCCAAAACCACAGTAGCAGCCCAGCCAAAAACGACAGTAGCCTGACCTGATACTTTAGATGGAGTGCAGGAGGACTCGAAGAAATTACCTGAAATCAAAGAGTTCTTAAAAGACAGCTGAAAACCTTTTGCCTTACTACCTCAACTGCCAGTAAGCTTGGACTTTATTTTTTTATTTTGGAGGATGAGGACGTTGCAAAACAGATCTTCATTGCAAATCTCTGCCTGAAAAAAGTACTTCCTGTCTGTCTCGGGAGTGTCCTTGGCTAGGAGGTGATCAAGCATGTTGTTATCGGTGTGTGCAGATGGCAGCACAGGAGACAAATCAGTTTGGCTTTCTGTTTGCTTTTCTTGTCCACGTTTGGAAATAGTCACTCGAGTCACGACATGATCACGACAGTCCCCTGCTAAATACACACTTGGGTAGATATTACTGTTCAGAACGATGGTGGGGTTTGAGTATTTAGACTTTGTAGAAGCTGAATTCCCAGCAGAAGCCTTGCTGCTTAACAAGTGCTGTTACTACCCTGCTAAGACGCTGCATCTGTAAGACAGTCGATGTGCAAATGTTCATGTCTGCATACTTGTTATTTAACCATGAACCAGAGTGGCGGAGGCATTAGAAAGGGTATCTTTAGAGAGGCTGTATTTTGAAGCTCTAGACCAGGTTTCTTAAGTTTTTGTCATCTTGGGATTTTTGGGCAAAATAGCACAGCTTCTTGAGCAGAGGGAAGGAGACCCCTTTGCTGCTACCCTTGGAGAAGTCACGTGTCAGAAGGAACCTGGAAATCCTTTTGTGCAAACTGAACCCTGTTGCAGGTAGCAGCATGTGGATCATTTCAGCTTCAAGCCAAAGGATAGGAGTGTACCTTCATGCTCAGTGGGTGAAACCTGCTGCTGAACATGCTGTGCTGTGGTATGGGTCTACGGTCCAGACTTCCATCTTGCTCTGCCCCACCCCATGAACTACTGTTTCTAGCACTGTTCATTTTTTGTTTTGTTTTGTTGTTTTTTTTTTGTTTGTTTGTTTTTTGTCAGGGTATCCAGTTTTCCACTTCTGTGGAAAACACAGGTGTCTCTGACAACAGAAGGTGGGTTTTGCCACTGAAAGAATATTTTTCAGAGCACAGACTTAAGGTACAGCACCTTCCTCATGTTTCAGGCAATCCTCTGTAAATTGGTTTAGGCTCCATCATTGTAAGACCTACTGTTACCTGCTCTGGAGCTCTTTTCCACGAGAGAGGAAGGAGGGACAAAATGTCTCTAGTGTGGAGACCTGCTTTGCTTTCCCCCAACTTTGCTTTCTGTGAAATCGTGTTCAGAAACTGCCACCTAGTAAATGATTCGGCTTTCTCCTGGATCTAAAGTGTGCTTAGGCCAATGGTTAGTGTTGCTTCATTAGCATTTATTCCCTTAAAGGGCAGGAAGCCCTTGGAGGACTGGAGAACCTCATTTGTAAGGAGCTGTAACTAAACCAGAATCATGCCCACTGTAAAGAAAAATGTATCTTAATAGAACACTTTATGTGGTAGCTAAGAATCGAAGGGCTGTCTCAAAAATATGAATGTAGAGCAAGCTTACATGTCTTATGGCAGAGCATTGTTTATAAATCTACGTTCTAGGAAATAAAAGCCTGTGGTGAAAACCGAGTAGTGGGATGTGCTGGATAGTTGCCTATCGAGCAGTTCCATCATTCAAGGCACCTGGAGAGCTTATCTTTTTTTAACAAGCTAAATTGTTTTTTAAATTAAAATTTCTGCATTTTCTGCTTACCCAGTAAGTTAAATACCACTTAACAGATATTAATAAATGCTGTTTCAAGAAGGTTAATTAGAAACTTCAGTCAGTGCAGTAACTCCCAGGGTAAGTACTGATGTAGATTGGTGTTTAAATTCAGTATGTTGGCAACAAATAAAGTGCCAAAGTTTCTAATTAAGTATGTGTCTGTGTGATTGCTTAGGAAGGGCAGCTTCAATCAAAGGCTTATGCAATTCTAATTATATTCTATTGAAGTAGGTAGTGATTAAACAGGTTTTGGATTGATGCCACAGAAATACCAGTTAAATTACTCATTAATGGTTTTCTATTTAAGGTGTATTTCTGGTAAATTTATTAGAACTTTGAGTGCTACATATTACCTGATACCTGACATCCAAGTACACACTAAGTAATGTAAGTAGTGTATATACTAAGAAGTAGCAGATAAACCCCCTTTGAAATCAATGAAATTTTTACCTCATTGTTCCCCCTTTTCTTTCTGGTCCTGATTGAGAAATTTTAGCTTTCAGCCTAAATGTACACAAAGCCATGCCCTTGGAATGGAATAACCCCATGCAACTGTACAGGCTAGAGCCCATTATCTAGACAGCACCTTGGTGTAATAAGACGTCGGGGCAAGGGATTCTGGTGGACAGCGAGTTGAAGGTGAGTTAGCAGTGCACCCTTGTGGCAAAGGCAGCCAGCCACGCAGTGTGCAGGCTGGTGTATCGTCAGTTTAAGGGATGCTCTCGACTCAGTTTTGTCCTGGAGCTTTAACGGTTCTTTTTCTACATACAAGGTTAGCTATATTTGTAGAGGTCAGTTAACCACATTCTCTTTGAGTCTTTGCTGGGCAAAGACATCTTGGCCATCTTGACCTCCCTGAGTTTCCTTTTTAACAGGCTATTGATTCTCATTATCATCTTAGTGTGTTTCATTCATCTTTCTGGCTGTTGTATAGTTTCCAGAAGTCATAAGCAATTCTATTAATATGCTAACATCTGTGCTATATTTTGACTTTTTCAAGAAGACCGTGATTGGTTAATTGAAACAAGATGTAATTCTGCAGTCACATTGAAGGGTTCAATGCTTATGAATTCTGATGGCTGTTTTGTTCCAAGTTTGATAGTTGTTAATCTGGTGTTGTTATGCTTGTTAGAGCTTTTTTACTTTTCAAATGTCTACCATTCAGTAGTTTTTACAACTTACGGGTAGAAATCTTCTGCTAGAACAGAATGGATTGAATCAAAGGAAATAGAAATTTCATGGTTTTCTAGGAGCCCATAAACTGTATGTGCAATTTTCTAACTTATGATAAGGCTGTAATACTTTGGTTACTACAGTTTTTGCATATTCAAAGACAGTTATAGTTCAATTCAAATACTAATTTGGGGGATATTAATGTTACGAGTGGCATATTTTTAACAGGAGATTTATTTTATGTGAATGAAAAAAATTATTTATTGCAGTACTTCATAATATGTTTATTTTATATCAAAAAATGTCTAAAATAATTTCGAAGGGCATTGGCTTTTTCTTGCCATCCTTGAAGAGAGAACTCTTCTTATTCTGAGATTAATAAAGCGTTCTTTAAATATTACATGATACTCAATTCCCTACTGATACAAATACTTCTAATGGCCAAACAGCTTCTATCCTCACAAACTTATTAAAGCAGTCGGTTGGTTAAATGGAATGGACATTTTACCAGCTATATGAAGAAGTTAGAGAAAACATTTATTTTCAGAAGCAAAAGGGATTTGCAAAAAAAACACATGAAAGAATCAGCTGAGTAGTGGCAGATGTGTTACTCTTCAAGTGATTATAAGGTAAAACCAGTCACTCTGTAAAATATTTTTTTTCAAAACATTAGCCAGGTCTACAAATTGAAAATGTTAATCTGAATAAATTTAATATCCATAAAAACTACTTTAGAATTATGCACATGTAGAGGTAGGACTTCCCCTTTTTCCCACCAGGGTCACAGCTGAAGAGTGCAATTTCAGATTTACTCCAGAGCTCACTGACTCAAACCAGTTAGTGATCCCTGTTTGGTTGTTTAGTTCAAATTAAGTCCTCCAGCCAAGTCTTTCCCCTCTCTTGGTACTAAATCCTCCAGATTTATTAGATGGGAGGTTTGACCATTCTAAGTGCGGAGTGGGAGTGTGGCCCCATATGAATCCATGACAGGAGGAGTTTTAGGGAAAGCAGACTGGGTAGGAGAGAGAAAAAGGCATGGGCTCAGGTAATGATAGGATTTTTATTGCACAGTTCCTGGTATATTGTATTATAGCTGGCATATTTTTGTCAGAAGGGTGCCAAACAGAGGCAGAACACTGGAAGGGTGTGTGTGTTCTTTGTGCTTGAAGATAGGAAAGTAGCAAGGAAGGCAGCATACATCTGCTGCTGCAGGTGAATGACACTGGAAACTGGGCTGGAGCCATATACCTTGTCCTGTTGAGCTTGGCTCCCAAGGACAAGCACAGTAGTTGCTCGACAGCTCATGCAGTCTTCAAAGCAGATGAGCCCAATGCTAGAATGAACACAATCAAAAGTCTGCTTGTGTCACACACTGTCCTAATATCTTTTTACTTGTTATGCAGCGTAGTAGGATTGTGGCTGAACTGACGTTTACAGGGCAGCAGATTCCTGCTAGCAGAAGACAGCTGTATTGTTTGAATACATGGGGAGCCCCAGGACAAATTCCTCACTCTTGGTACTGGAATGAGAGAAGAGAGAAGGCAGCACTCAACCAGCAATCCTGGAAAATGCTTTAGTTTTGTGGCCAAGAGTAGTAATGTTGGGTGGAGTAAACTGCTACTACAGTGGTCTGAGCCTTCTCGGAGATTAAAAAGCCAGACTGTGGCAGGAGAACCTTAGGTTGTAGAGAAGTCCTTAGGAGATGCTAGCAGGCAGTTTAAGCCCGAAGGGCTGCTTGTAAAAAGACCATGTGCCGAGGTTGTGAACTGGATTTCAAGGTAAGTTTCACTCAGAGAATGTGGGTTGTGGAGAAGCACCCTTTACCCACAACTGTGGTGGAGCTTACAACTTGGAAGACTATGGATAGTTGGGTTGGGAGCTTGTGTTTCCTTATCCTTAGGTTGATGGTGCAAATGAAAAGCACAAGACAATCAAATAATGACTGTACTGTTAGACCATCATTAGTGTGGAAGCAGCAAGACTCTGACTTTGACATGCAGTTTGTAGACACAGGTCGGAGACCACAGCTGTGGCTGAAAGACCAAGGTTACAATAAGAAAGGGGTTTTGCAGAGCTGAAGACTGTGGTTATTATTGGGCACAGAGGAGTAGCAGGCGAGGCAGGGGGTATAAAAATGCTGGTGTTGCAAATAACTCATGGCCCAGCAAAACAGAAAACACTGTTAAAACAAAGACTGCTCATTAGTAAAGCTAAGCAATTTCTGCATTATTATGAGCATCTTGCTAGAGAGTGTTTATGGCAACCACAAATCCTGCAAGTGCAAACTGCTTTTATGATTCTGCTGGGCAGTGGGTATGTGTCCTGCTAGGGCCAAAGAGAATCCCCTGGAAGGGACCTCCTTGATGCTGCACTCACCCGATAGAGCAAGGGGCTTTACCCATTGCAAAGACAGTCACAATGAGGATGTCTACCAGGAGGAGTCACTGTCAGCACACCCAGGTTGTGAAGGAGTGTTTGAAAGTGCAGTGTTACATCTACATTCAAATGTAGCAGAGGAGGTAGAGCAGGAAGCATTCATGGAAGATGTGCAACAATGATAATAACACATCCAGGGGTCTGGAGCCAGGCAATATGTAGAAGAATACAGATTTGTTAATTTAGGCCACGTATCACTACAAGAAAGCTCATTTTAACCACTGACACCAACTGTGAACCTGGTGATTATGCTCAGCTCCATCTTGAAACTGTGAGAATGCACAACTTTTTTAGTCTCTCACTACTAATTCAAGCAATATGAAAGTAGAGAGAATTTTTGACTGTATCAGTACTCTCCTACAGAGTAAACGAGAGCTGTGTTTTTGATTAGATTTTCCTCTTGGCTATCGTTACTATAAAAGCAGTTGGGACCACAGGAAGAAGAAACCTACAGTCTATTCTAAAATCATAGATAAAAAGCGTCACTATTTAGTTGATCTTAATAATGGTAACAATAACCTCTGTTTTGCTGGGAGTCTCACAGGGCTTGAACAAGTGAGGGATTTGACAGATACATAATTGTTAATTGGTGCAAAAGAGATGCCTCAGAAACTGGAGTGATCTGTGCAAAAGAAGATCATACTGAGTGAGATCAGCTTGCCTGAAGTCCTGCTACATGTTATATATGCACCATCTTCATGTCTGAGGGAAGAAAATTTGGCACTATTTTTAAGCCAAGCAGCTTGGTTCATGGGATTAGACTCTTTGCATAGGGCAGAGCTTACTTTGGGATTTCTCGGTGGCCTGCATGTTCTAATTTGTTGGTGTTCTCTGCTTTTTAGGACAGGGGACAGTCTTGCAGTGGTCTTGCAATGGGAAAGAATGGGAAATGTACTCAGTTCAGTGGTTTAGGAAGGAAGAGGATGGCAGTGTATTAACTTGCTCTAGCAGCTAGAATGAGATTAGACATGAACTAGACATGGATAAGGCCCAGCCAGAGGAGACAACAAGAGGGACAGAGATACAATTTTTCAGTTACAACCAAGAATACATTTGGTCAAGCTGACATGTTCCAATGACATTAGCCTGGTAAAGGGGTGAGGGTTTGGCTGTGGGAAAGTTAAAGAGAAACAGTAAAGGTGGTAGGGGGCTGGCCTGGTACACTACAGACAGAGAGAGCATTATGTCTATGTTGAGTTGTTACAGAACACTGGCATGCAGTGGACTTATCTAGAAAAGGATCTGAATAGAGAACTCAGTCCTATTAGAAACCTGTGTTCTGATACCAGCGCGTGCTCTAGCATGTCATTACTTAGGAAGCATGCTGGCATTTTAACCGTATGTGACACCCCTACTTTCCCCTGCCTTTGTTCTGCTAAGATTCTTATACCTTCTGAATGGAGAAACAGTTGTTGAATCCAGTTGTGTTCTGAGCCTTTTATTAAATATTTGCCACTAGTTTTGCAAATACTGTTCAATAATTACACATACCTGGTTTTCTTTGATGGTGTCCTAATATGCTCATACTGTGGTGGATATAGTTTCCTAAATCATTCTGGGAAAGGATGCCCCAGAATGTTCTCTATCAATGGTTTTGTTATTTAAAAAGAATGAGAAATCAGTCATGCTGCGAGATGCATGGGTATTTCAGCAGCACTCCACTGTCATACCAGCGTCTGCTCTTCTATCAGCATGCTCTGACCAAGGAAAACTGTAGCCAATGTCTTTCATAACAGAGAAGTCATACAGGATTTCTGGAGCTGCTGCTGTAATCACACAACAGTGTGATTACAACACTGTGGTCTTGTTTAGCCTACCTAAAAAGTGCCAGTTCACTACCTGCATTGACTGTGTTGGCAATGACTGATTTCATCAGGTTTTCACAGGCTTCCATTTCAATGTGCTCTAAATGCAAGACAGATACACAGTCTGGCACTCTGCTTCAGCTGTGCCTTAATTAACATAGATGTGAACAGCTACACAACTCTCCAGAAATACCCTAAGCATGAGCACTTGGGCAGTGGAAACTCTGGTTCTCACAAAGTCAGTGATGAATCCATCCATTGTGATGTGAATGGGGGATGGAACTGGAAGCCCGTGCTATCATTCCCATCACCCCCTCCTTTTCTTGCTGCCCTACCACCTCAACATCTGACATTTCACTGCCACATCTGATGGTCAGAATGACTTTGTCCATCCTTTTCTTTGGAGGCCTCTATACTGTGGGACATACTGTAGTGTTAGGAAAGCATCTCCCATCCCACTGAGGTATGGAATCCACAAAGTCATCAGAGACCCCTTCTAAAAGCTGACATGAATAGAGTCTTTCTGCTCTATTTTAATACTGCTGGGAAGGTAGAATAGCAGGAGACAAGAAAAAGGTTCCTGACTTCCATGTTTGTTTTCTCTGCTTTAGGAGTGGAGATGCTACAGCCTTCTCTGGGAAGGAAGTTTAAGGTAACCAAGAGGTACAGCTCATTACTAGTGCTATATAATGAATATTTAATTTGATACACTGCCCATCCACTAATTAATTTCATCTGCTTCACTCCAAGTCAGAGTTTACACATTGTCTCCAGCCTACACCACGGAGCCTTCAGCTGTCCCATGCAACCCATGGGTGCTGTGTAGGAGAGCAGATTTCTGGGACCCATTTTCATCTCCTGGTAGTCCAACAGGTACACTCATTGTACAAGGTCCACTCGTCCAACAGGTGAACTGCAAAGCTGCTGCTTGGGCCGTCTGGATGCTGCCATCCCTTTTGAGACCTGGGCTTGGCAGGCTGATTCTGGTTTCCTTTGGAAGATGGTTTCTCTCCACTAGGATCTGAGGAGATGCTGACGGGTGGTCCTACAGCTGCAAATATAGCTGATAGGCAAGATTTGAAAAAGAGAGGAAGCACTTTTTGTGCCCAACAGCCACAGCTCAAGCCCGATAAACCACCAGAAAGCGGTTCAGACACATGCGCACACCCATCGCGGCTGTTCTCCCGAACGCACACTAGCTCAACTCACGGCCCACACTTCTCCCTGCCGGTGGCTCTCCCCTCGAGGGAGGGCAAAACTTCCCTCCGATCTGTCTCAGTTCCGCACTGGGAAGCTGCGTCTACGCACTTCACAGCTACTCATAGTGCCCCTGCCCTTCCTTCTCCCCCCCGAGGCGCCTCCGCCCTCCCCTTCGGAACGGCTACCGCGCTCCGCCAGTCAGGCGGCGAAGAGGCGGGGGCTGTAGCCACCTCCCCCTGCTGCGTGAGGAAATGGCTCTCACGTGAGGGAGGCGGCAGCGCCGAGCTTACCCTGCTCCCTGCCCGGGGAGGAGGCGCCATCGGGTCCCGGGGCCGTCCGCGCCATGCCGACCAGCTTCACGGTGGTGCCAGTGGAGGCGCAGGGCGAGGAGCGGGAGCCGGCCGAACGGGATGGGCAGCGGCAGGAGGAAGAGGATGAAGACGACGAGAGGGACCGGCGCTCCGGTGAGAGAGAGAGCGGGGTGCGGANCTTTGTCTGTTGGGGAGCGGGGCTGCCGCGTGGAGCGGGGGAACTCGCCCCCGAAGTGCTCTTGTAGCCGGTGGCGGGTCCGCATCGCCTCTCCGCGGCGGGCGGTGCCGGGGCTACCTGGTCCAGGTGGAGAAGTGCGCTTCGGGTAGAGGGTGAAAGTCCGGCGCCTGGGGCGGCTGAGCGCTTGTTTCTGTTTCCGTGAGCCATCGCCGCTGGCCGAAAGGAGGAAGTGCTCCGGGGCAGCTCCGGCGGGGGGAGCGGGGCAGCCCGGGGGCGGTGTGGGGCTGTCGGTGCGGCTCTCGCTTGCAGGAAGGAGTTGGAGTAGCCAGCGTCGCTGGTAGTTCAGCGGGCAGACGTAAAAGCTCTGTAAGCCAAGTCCTGCTAGAGCTCACTAGGGAGAGAGGTAGGAGAGCTCTAATTCAGACTATGGAGGAGAGCACAGCCGCACCTGGCTTGCTCCAGGCCAGCCGGGTACTTTTCCACCAGAGACCATGACTTCGGTTAAACAGGTGTTTCTGCTTGGTGGCGATGTGTTAGGAGCCTTGCCTCCTGCTAGGCCTTGCCCCTGAAGCTGGCTAGAGGAGCTAAATCAAGCTTGAGGTGCAACTTGGGCATCATGAGCAAGTGGGTTGAGTATTTGTCCGCTAGCGGATGCGGGGAAATGCATGCTTTTATCACCCAGACGATAAGGCACTGTCAGGGAAGCTATAACTCTTTTTCTTTTGGCTCAAAAGCCCTTATGGCTTCCTCTTTCTGAAGCTGTTGCAGCAGCAATACCAAGTATGGTGCTTGAGTCACTGTAGCACTCTGAGAGCTAGTTATATCTTGCCTGTGATTTTGGACACTGAGTTACAATCAGTGTTCCTTCTTAATGGTTTGGGGTTTTTTTAGAAGTTAGGTGATCACAGGTGAGAAGAGTTTTTCTAAAAGGCACCTCATAATGGTGTCGTCTTTTTGTTGTATAGGTCACAGTTAAATAAAGCTAATATGTGATGTGGGTTAAGAAAGTAGAGAGATGGAAACATTTTTGACAAACTTAAATATACTTACATTATTTTTATTTCTTTTTATGTAAAGATTCATTAGGAGGATGAATCAGTAAAACACCAAGCTGACAAATTTGGTGTTCTCCCAGAGCTTTCCTCCTCAAACCCCTACCTACCTGTAGGGGTACTACATGCTATGTGTAGTTACATTTCTTTTGGTATATTCATGCAGTTAGCAAGTGTGCTAATA
>VZTM01023495.1:11191-21706 GCA_013400555.1 Jacana jacana | reverse complement strand
CCCCCCCCAAGTAAATAGAATAGAAAAAACCCTGCTGCCACAGTTTATACTGTAGTGCATGGATGACAGCAGTACAGCATTAATCTGTTTGGGTGGTTTTCCTTATGGCAGAAGAGCTAGTCAGAAAGGCATGGAGTGTTGTGTTTGATCAGATGGCTTCTCAAAATACTGAAAATAAATATAGGTGTAGTTAGGAGTTGTTCCAAGCCTTCCAGATGCTGTGCATGGTCTAATATTTGGAAATCTTGGGATTGCGAGGGGAATAGTGGAACTGGCACTCCTGTAGTGGCTTTTTTCTAAGATTTAGCATTGTGACTACTGGAAAAAGAATAATTCTTCATGCAGTTAAACAGAATTTGTGTGGACTAGCAGTTACATTTGCAAAATGGTTAAATTACCTGGATCTGTATTGCTTGAGCCAATGAATTTAGGTATGACTTTTTCTGTTAATGTGCCTTTGAAATAGCAAGTAGGGAGGAAACCACTGAAAAGGGAAGGCTTGACTAGTCAACAAGATAAAGTCAGAGAGCTCTGACTTCATTAAGTACTGTACTTGGATACAGAGGTTTGGGAAGGGAACAGCATACTTAATGTTGCCTCAGGTATTATATGGATGGTAGTGGTATGTAAACCTGTATTGCATAAAAGTTAATTCTGTGTAATCAAATAATTCTTCTTGACTCGCTCTTCTGAAAACTTTAAAGAATTATAAAATACTGGTACAGTTGACAAATTGCACTGCAATAGCATTTTAAAAGCCTGCTGCCTTGAGAAAAAGTCTAGGGTGCAAATATTTTCTTTCTTGCCATTCTGCACATCCCTGGATTCCCTTCTGTTTCTCTATACTTGTCCTTGGTGCTCATCAGGCACCTCACTGGGCTGGTTCAACATGTTAAACTGGCAGAAAACTGAACTCCTGCAGAGAGAAAAATATGCTTCCCCTGTTTTGGAGTTAAGGTGAATGAGTGCTGCAAAAAGTCCAAGAATGTCTAGAGTTGTGTCAAGGTAGGAGGAGGGTAAAGGTGAGAGCAGGGATAGAGGTAAAAAAAAGAGTGAGAATGGGAACTTCCACTGTGGCTACACTGTTAGGCTGCATAGCTCTACGTGAATTTGCTCCGATTTTTTTTGAGTTTAGAATTCTAGCAGTTTTGATTGCCTTGTATGGCTTAAAAATATAATAAATAGATGTTCTGGCATTCTCAACTGTACTAGTACATTGTTTAGAAAACAAACGGAATAACAGAATCTTCCCAAAAAAAGGAAACCAAATAACCCTCCCCCAAACAACAAACACCACCAAACCCACAACACCTTTTTACAAGATACCTTGTATCTTGTAAGCAAGGTACTTGTCTGTTATTCTGTGCATTTATCCCCTTTCAGACGTTCTTATCTGATGCTCACATGTGGTAACGGACTAAGATGAGATGTTCTTACTCTATGCTCTTCAATCCTTCATAGTCTGAAATTCTATAGCCTTGTATTTTCTTGGTTATATGTCACTCTCATGTGTTAAGAAGGGGAAGACTTGGGTGAGTGGCTGTTTGGCTGGATTATAGCACTGGCCAAACAGTACTTGGGAAGTAGCAGGGTGGTAGGCTGAAAATTAATACTTGGATTGAACAATATAGCTGGGAATTGGAGCCTGCTGACCCAAGTAATGGACAAAGTAGCAGAAAGCATATGTGCCTGTAGAGAAACATATGTCTGTGTCTCTTAATGTCCTTATAGTACACTATGAGGGAAGGGTAGTCACGAAATAAGGGATTGAAGAAATAGAGGAAATGGGGAGTCTGTTGTAGACAGTAATGGGTGAAATTTTAAGAGAAATTCTGGCTCTGATTTGTGTTGGGTTGCTTTTCTGCACACAGTAAGTGGCCGTGTATTAAATAGACCTGACAAAGCTTTGTAAAATTGATCAAATCTGTTTCATTAGCAGCTCTGCATGTCAGGTGCTTCAAAGCATAACTTGTATTTTTAGCATCCAATAATATATTTTACCTAGCCACAGCATTGTCTTATTTAGAAACCAATATGAGAAGTAACTCCTACAAAATCTTTTTAAACTGAAGAAAAAGAATACAAGGAATATCAGTGACAAACCTGGTTATCTAGCAAGAAGCCATCATATAACTAATTAACTAAAGAAGCACAAATGCTGTGAATTTCTGTAGAATGCTAATTCTTGAGAAAGTGTATGTGTGTATCCCTCTCCACTCAAGTTTTTTATAAAGCATTTTAATCCTAACTCTATCACCTTCCCCCCGCCCTCCAACTGAATACTCTTATTTAGTCATTGGTCATTTTTCACATGGAAGCCGTTCCATACTCATTGTTCTACTTTCTGGCTTTCTCTGAACTTTTTCCACTCTTGTCCTGATATTCAGACTGTGGTTTGAAAAAGTGATTAATTAATGTGTTTTTTATGAAGCAGTGATAGCCAAAGTATCCCATTTATGAGAGGTTGGAGCCCATCTGATTTAGGATTACTTTCCATTGTGTATGTATCTGTTTACTCTTAAATTTCTACATCAAATTTTCCCTGTTTGTACAACAGTGTAGTTAGTGTTGGATATCTGTAGCTCTCTGCTGTTGGACTGTACTTTAATTATCCTAAATGACTTCAAATAGTTTCAAACTGTCACATCTTTGATTATTCCATGTTTTTTACTTTTGTTGCTTTTTTATTAATGTGGAAGAGTGTGTGTCCCAGTAGAATTTCAGTGACTGTCTCCATTTCTGAAAGTAGTCCATACTTGTTTTATTTTTTTCTTAATTATTTATCTGTGGCTTATCTAGTATCTTCTCTTTTATTCTATGGCTGCTTTATTTTAGAGATTTTAGAGAACTCAGCAGACTGTATAAATTAGGTTTCCATTATCCATGTGTGTGTTGATTTTTTTTTTCTTTAATTTTTCTTTTCAAAGAACTTTTTTAGGCATGTGAGACAGAATCTTCCTTTACAGCAGCCACACTGGTTGTTCTCCCTTGTCACCCCAATGTCATATTGCATAATACAATATTGGGTTAGAAAATGTACATTTATGTGTAACAGGAATAATATCTGATATTTGATGACAGTAACAGGAGTTACACACAGGGATTTTCTTTGCTCTTTTTTCCAGTGCTACTGCTTGTGAACTTTTTTAAGGAGACAAACTGTCAGAAAACTAGCTATGACAGAAAAACAGTTGCCTCTAGTTTTTTAAGAGGAT
Organism: Jacana jacana; assembly: GCA_013400555.1. Taxonomy (NCBI): domain Eukaryota; kingdom Metazoa; phylum Chordata; class Aves; order Charadriiformes; family Jacanidae; genus Jacana; species Jacana jacana. The sequence goes on along the minus strand of VZTM01023495.1, from coordinate 18,491 downwards.
TTATTTCCTTGAACTAGCTCATTGTAGAGGAAGTATTGTTCCCCCCCCATGCAGACACACACACACACACACACACACACACACACACACACCCAGTTTTGGCAGCACTAACCCAATTAATTTTTTTCCTGTGTCTTTGAACCATGTTTATGAAACTATGTTATGCTTTATATAAAAATAGATACTGAAGTGTGAGGAATGAAACAATTGACAGTATTGTTATTTGCTCTCTGGACTAATGAATTGTAGAACGTTATCACTGGGGACTTATTTCCTGAATCCGAGTCCCCCATCCATCCTCCCCCCACAAAATATTGTTTGGTTTAAATGAATTCTTTGCCAATTTAAATGGATTCTCTTACCATTCCTCCCCCCCCGCCCCAATCCTTTTGTAACTTATGTGGTATTTTTTACATAATCAGATGTGTTTCTTTTCCTGTTTGATTCAATGTATCAGTTGAACAAGAAACATTTCTGGTACACACTATAATTTGTATAACTGCATTTTTTTGCATGCCATGGCTTTGTGAACTGACCAGAGAGTAGCTAGCAGAATTTTAATTCTGCTAATAATGTATCTTATCCTATCGGGTTTCTATTTACCTTCACCGACCCCAAGGTAATAAAAGCAGGTTTGGAATATGTTTTCCTTGGTTATTTGCACTTTAAACACAGTACAATGAAGACAAACTCAGTGGAGAAGGTGTCATTGCTCTCAGCAAGTGGTTATGAATGTTTCTTCCTTGCTTGCTGAAAGAAAAACATGTAGTGAAGTGCATTGGGTTCATGTGGCAAGGTTTTGGTAGCAAAGAGGCTGCAGGGGTGGTGGGTGGTGGTGAGAAAATTATAGAAGCTGCCCCTCTGTCACACAAAGCCAGTTCTGGCCAGCTCCAAGATGGACCTGCTACTGGTTAAAGCTGACCCCATCAGGGAGGTTGGTAAGAAGGGGTTACAAAAAAAAAAAAAAAGCTGTGCAGCAGCAGTTAAGAGATAGGGGGGGGAATATGTGAGAGAAACAACGCTGCAGACACCAAGATCAGTGAAGGAGGAGGGGGAGGAACCACTCTGGGTGCTGGAGCGGAGACTCCCCTGTAGTCTGTGGTGAGAACTGTGGGATGCAAGTTGTATCCCTGCAGCCCGTGGAGCAGATAGAGCTGCCCTGCAGCTCACAGAGGACCCCATGCTGGAGCAGGTGGATGTGCCGTGAAGAGAACTGTGACCCATGGAGAGCCCTCACTGGAGCAGAAACTAAGCCAATAGAGAGGAATTCTATGCTGGAGCAGGTTTTCTGGCAGGCCCCCTTGATGAGACCCATGCTGGAGCAGTGTTTGTGAATGGTGGTACCCCATAGAAAGGACCGTGCTGGAGCAGTAGTTGAAGAACTGAAGCCCATAGGAAGGACCCTATATTGAAGAAGGTCATGAAGGACTGTCGCCTGTGGGTAGGACCTTGTGCTGGAGCAGGGGAAGAGCATAAGGAGGAAGGAGCAGCAGACAGCATGTAATGAAATGACTGTAACCCCAGTTACCCAATCCCTTGTGCTGCTCAGGGGGGGTGAGGGGTGGTAGACAAGTTGGGAGTAAAGTTGAACCTGGTCCCTTAATAACTTTGCTCTTGAATCAGAGCTATAGGAAGTAACAGCTTAATAATGTCTATGTCAATTGGACAGTATTTGTTATCCGCTTCCTGATTTTAACAGCTAGCATTCTTAATTAGGTACCTTACTTAGCTGTATCCTTTAGCTAATTCATACCAATCAAAAATGAGTGGTGTTCAACCTGTTTAGGAAATCATTCTGGGAGTTTTCAGGTAACTGCTTTGCAAAAATTGAAATTTTTGCTTTTTTTTTTAAGGCTGTGTGTCTTCTGAAAGGAAATAATCCTCTCTTTCTGGTGGAAGAAATAAAAAAAAAAACCAAACCAATCTTGTGTTTCTTGCGTTCTGACAAAGAGCACACAAGTTTGAAACTTTTAAAGTAAGCTTTTAGGAAGATTTTAAAGAGGTTCTTGAAGAATGGGAAGCTTGAGTATGTTTCTTTTAGCTTCAGAAAGGAAAGTTTAGAATATCCTTGAAAATATGTCATAACTTTGTTACCTGTAGGACTGCCCTTATGCCAGGGGAGGGTGTGCAAACAATAGCTTGCTGCCATTTATGGGACTAGCTCTGTCTAGCGCCCTCTACTGGCCTTTCTTGCTTTGTGCAACATCTGCTGAGGACTTGCACAAGCTGCTTTATTTTGCTAATGAGGAACTAGAACCAGTCCCTGGGGGCAAAAGAAAATAAAATTCAAAATGGGGAAGTACCAGAAGCTGGCTTTTTGCAGTATCAGTGAGCTAAAGCAGCCCTTTTAGGGGCCTACTAATTACTGGAGCTTGTTCTAGGAAGGAGGAACTTGGGCTTGGAAGGAGCCTTCAACCCTTACAGCCTTTCCGTAGTTCACCATGCTTGTGGCATAGGTGTTAGGAGAACAGAGAAGAGTAGATTTCAGACATGATTCAAAGATTTGACCACAGAATCTAGTCTACCCTAAGCACTAACATGCGTTTAATAGAGAATCAAAACCATTTGTATGGAGTTGTTTAAGGTATAGAATGTAGGAAATAGATTGTGTAAACTAGAAAATGGTGATGTATCTAATTTGAAAGAGAATGAATGAATTATGCAGCCAGTCTTAAAGAGGACCTGTTTAATTTCAAAATACTCGCTGTTAAAAAGAGTGTTTGTAAAGATATTATACTTATATATAAGTATTTTATCTGCTACCTCTTAAGTGCAATTAATGCAAGCTGTACATAAAATCAATGTTTGGCAACTATACTTATGCTTAATTTGCTTGTGATCTGCTAATATGTACTTGATGCAGAAAACTGGCTTATTTAATACATAGGCCTTTGCAATAGGCAACTACTTGTTGCTAATGTATGCTGATCTGCTTAGTGGAACTATTTTAAAGTGCATTAGTTTGATGGAAAGAAAGCTTTACATGTATTTATTATTAGAGGAAGACATGGGATGTTTTAATAACTTGACCCTGCCCGTTTCACAAAGCATGGTGTTTATTGCTGATGGAAATCCTCAAGCTTATTTCTCTTTAGAGAGTTTGGCTGTCATGTAATTTGACTGCATCATGTGCATGCTTCACACTGCATGAAGCCTTAATGCCTTGTTTCAGGATTAATCCAATACTAGTAAGAAACAGGATTTGAGGTCTTACACAAAGCTGGGAGGAAGCAACTGTCAGTTTCCTATTCCAAATCTTGATACGTGAAGAATCAGCGAAGGGGAATAACTTGACTTTCCTTAATTATGAATGAGCAAGATTATGAAGAAAGTGGGCCGAATCCAAGTGAGTCTCTTTAAAAGACAATACTGTGATTCTAATGCCTCTTACTGAAATAGCAGGTTCTGTTCTTTCAGCTATATTGTAAAGAATTCATGAAGAGTTTTTGCTGTGTGTTTTCATTGGAAATAGGCTGTGCTTGATCATAACAGTGGCCTAAGTAAAGGAAAACTAAAATTTAGTGATGTTAAGGTAAGCAATGGATATAGTACTAGAATCCTCCATTATGTAAAGGGGTTTAGAAGGACCTTAAGTATACCTTGCTGTTCTTTTCTAAGATAACTCACATAAATTGTGCTAGTCATTGATAAAAATAATGCAATAAATTGGTGATATAGTAAATATATTTAGACATTGCTTTACTAGAAAATCCCAATAATCTGCAAATTTAAAGTAGATTGTACCAAATTCTTAAACTCATCTGATACACAAGTTCAGAGGCAAGCTGTGTTCAAACAAGGTTATTGATGCCTTTTCATGCTTTTGAACTAAAGTAAGGCAGTGGCTTTTGAAAACTTCAGTTCATGTTATATCTCTAAAGAATACTTTTATATGCCTTTGGAGTAGGATTGGTAAGAAATTAAATGTTTAAGATTGAGTTATCTTTAGGTGCAAATAAAAAAATTTGACCTATAGGAGGTAAATATGCATGATAGAGAAGATAAAATTCCAGTTTTTGCTACTGGCAGCTTTCTTGAAAGTGACACTTCTATATGTTGGTTCTAGTGACTTTTAAACTTGATATTTCTCTTACAATTTATTTACATTAATAGTAAATGCTAGTTTACCCTTGTGCAGAGGATATTCTTAGTTTATAGTGGTTTGTTCTTAATGTGACTGAATTCTAACTTAATGAAAATGTAACCAAAGTTTTAATTGTAAAACTGTTATTTTTCACCTATATTTGGCTAATTGAAACCTTCAAGGTACATGGACTGTGACTGAGTTGCCCTTTAGAAACTATGAAAGGTTAGAACTTTTCTGTGAAGTATTGTTCTTCAACTGTGGTCTGTTTTAGACAGGAGCTTATAAAGTTAGAAATTTCTAGGGGAAAGCAAAACTTTCTGGTTTTACACATGTATTCATTTAGAGAATAGCTCTACCTTATCATAGTCAAGCTGTCTTACTTGAGGCCATGTGACTCCAAAGTTTAGATCGTTTTCACTTCTTTGAACACATTTTGCTGTATAAAAAGTATCTACTTTATTTTTCAGATAGATGTTAAACTCTTACATGACAGGAGACTTAGATGCTTGCTTTTTCAGACAAAATGTGTTTGAATATAAAGGCAGATAGGAACATTTCTTGAATGTGAACAGTAACAACAGACGTAGCGCAGAACAGTGAGGAAGCAGCGAATTTGGAAAGGATTTAGAGGTCAGACTGGAATAGAATTGCATGAGCTGGCTTTAATGCAGTTGTAAGGAGGGCTAGCCTGATCCCTGGAGCAGAGAGGTGATGAATATACTTCTGTAAATAGCAGGNATTTGCATATCTTAAACTGTAGATAATGTTGCCACAAAAATTATTAAAGTTTAGGAAAACATTTAATGAATTCAACTGTTTCAATTTTTCAAAAGAAAGCTTGAGATAATTTGATAAATATAGTTATTAACATTAGTTTGTCTACTAGTCCATCAATAAGCCCAGAGTGGTACTATAGTGTGTGAATGTTCCATAGCAGATCAAAAATAGTAGTAGTCGTAATAATAGTTCAAAATTATCTACTTTGGGGGAGGAGAAACAGATTTATTTATAGACCTTAGGCTTGGATCACATTAGGTTTGGTGGAATAGTGTCACATCAATAGGTAAGCTTTTTTGTGTGTGTGTTATAAGACAGAGGAAGTCTTCTGCTGTAATCAGGCCTGTAGCTGATTTTTGTTGTTTTATTTTGCTTTTCATATGGATCTTTGATCCAAGATTAAACATTGGCTCAGGTGGACTACTAATCTAGTCCAGATCTAATGTTTATTTCCTATTATACCCTAATAACTTGTATTGCTTTCAGAAATCAAATAACACTAAGTATAGATTTTTGGCGTGCCTTAATTGGATTCCAGATGACACATGCAGCTTAGGTTAATGCCTAAAACGATGTTGGAAGTTACAATTTTTATTGTACGTTTAACTTGTACACCTTAGAGGAGTTTGAGTTGATGCAATTTCAAAGAAACCTGAGAGAAAGAAAAGTGATTTGCTTGTCAAGCACTGGAACAGACTGCTCATGAAAGTAAGTTGCCATCTCTGGAGGTATTTAAAAGATGTGTAGACATTGTGCTGAGAGGCATGGTTTAGTGTTGGACTTGATAGTGTTACATTTACAGTTGGAGTCTCATCCCAAGGGTCTCTTCCAACATAAATGATTCTATAATTTGATCATTACACTTCTTTGTAGAATTTAAGGGAATAGGGTTAAAACATGAAGCTGTAAATGGCTTGACACTTACTAGTGGAATGACATACCTACTTCTATATTCCATGTTTCCTCAGGGGAAGCAGCTGAAATAGTTTTTTCTACTTGCTCTGTTTCACTTGATGCACCAGTGGTGATGTTTACAGCATTTGTGAAAGTGTAAATCCTGTCTGTCTTTTTAAGTTCTAGGTTTGTGGGGTTTTTTTTTGTTTGTTTGTTTGGTTGGTTGGTTTTTTTTGTTTGGTTGGGTTTTTTTATGAATCCCTTCTTTTCAAGAAAGGAAGAGCTAAAGATTGGGTGTGCTGTGGGGTGCAGTGGGGGTGATTGGGATAGTAGCTTATTTTGTTAACCTCACTATAGTTGTTGACTGTGTGTTGAGATCCTAAAACTGGTTCTTTCTACTGGATGGTAAGTACAGCTACCAGCTGTAAGTAGGCAAGGAAATCAATATAACTGGTCTTACCAATACCAAATATTAAGCAACCTTATTTTTATTTTAACTTGAGAATTTGCCTTCTAACAAACGCATTGTAAAGACTTTAGCAAAAATAACATGATCACTTCAAGGAATGGATCTAAAAGAAAAACCATGTTCCAAAAATATTGGGAAGGAAGTGCAGTGTCTTAACTAAGAAGTTCTAGTGCTTGTATGCTTCAGCAAGAAGATGAGAGGAATCAACATGTATTTGCTTGGGGACACAGTTTCCCGTTGCTGTCCATGGAAAAGCTAGCTGACCCTTTCTTACTATGGCTGATAAAAGAATAAATGCCAATTTCTCAGTCTTCTGCCAGACCAGCATGTTCCATGCACTGAAACATCTACTGTTCCATGAGGGAGAGTCTTTGGTGTTCACAGTGCTCCTTCTGCTGGCCTTGCATTAAGCCTTGTTGGAGGAAGGGGACCTAGCCAGGCTGTAGGACTTTAAGCAATAGGGGACCAGTTATAATCTGTAGAAAAACAGAAAAATGAAAGCTAGAGGATATGGATACATTGGAGAAGAACAATATTTGTGGATGGATTCATCAACAGTTCTTCTCTGAATTGTGGAATTAATTCTAGAACCCTAAGCTGCCTTCTGAGTCTCTTATGATAGTATGTGGCTTCTATTGCAGTATCAATAAGCACAATGATACTTTGGAGAGTTTATTGCACACGGGAACTATGGAATGTGGCAGGAGATTTGTCAGGGATGAAATCTGCTAGAGGAACTGAGATCCATTTTTGTCCTTATTGCAACAGAGATAATAACCTGTTCTGAAACTGGTGTCCATGTTTGCAAGAGTTTTGTTCAGGGACTTCATGTGGGGAGAAGTGTCCTGAAGTGGGGGGACACAAAGAAAAGAATACAACTTGTTCTCCAGATGTTTCTTAGTTTTATAGTGAGAAGACCGTGTAGGTGCTGTTGCTGTAACTGGTGAATATAAAGGCAAAAGTGGCATAGGCAAGGACTCAAGACTACTTGGAAATGTCAATGTTGTGACAGTATTGGCATGTAACAGCTTTTGTATTACTTGGGCTAGAAGGCACTAGAAAGGATGCCTTTT
>VZTM01023492.1:0-40985 GCA_013400555.1 Jacana jacana | reverse complement strand
TTAAGGATCAGGTTTAAAGAGATCAAAGTCTTGCCAGGCTGCAGATGGTTTACCTTGTTTTCTATTGTAATCATCATTGCCATAGTCAACACCTCCTCAGCACCTTTCACCTCAGGACAGCAAAACATCAATATTCAGTTGTGGAAAGCAGGTGTTGTCTTTGAAACTTTCTGATATGTTGAGCAATTTTCCCGTTTTGCACCAGAGTCAAAACACAGCCTTTTAAATTAACTTGTGAAAATTGAGAACAACTGATCTCAGAACAGATTACCCTCTCTTGGGTTGAAAAAAACTCAGATGCCAATCTGCCAGATTCAAAGCGAGGGGTTCCATCACCGGATAGTTCTTTTTGAACTTATCCCTGCTTCTCAGGTACGAGTTGTTACCTTTTGTGTAAATAACAGAATCACAGAGTTGTATGTGTTGGAAGAGACCTTTAAGATCACCAGGTCTAAACTGAATTAGAAACTCCTTGAGTCAGAAAGACTAATTTTATAACTCGGTAGCAACAGAAGGAACAGCCCCAGTCTAAACCACTGTTTCCATTAATATTCAGTTGTTCATAGGAAGCTGGAGGAGCTCAACTGGAAAGGGTATCTTTCTTGTGAGGTCTGATCAAAAAGCTGAGCAGCTCTTCCTGAGAAAAGTCACCTTTAATCAAAGCCACAAAGAAGTTTTGGCTTTGGTACAAAAAACCCCCAAGTTTTCTCCAAACATTTAAAACTGAATCTCTTACTGTGTCCCACCTCTTCTTGTCCTTTAGAATAAAGCAGAAAGTTTCCTGGGGGGGTGGGGTGCTGGAAATAATGACTTCACTCCACAGCAAAATTGAATAAGAGATTCGTAGAAAATAACAATGTGATGATGATTTTTTAATGAGTTTGAGGATGATATTGCAAACGAGTTTGAGAGAGAAGTACAGGTATGTGCAACTGGGACTAAAAGTGCCCAGGAATTTTGTCCATTTTACAGTAGTTTATTCCTGCTGATCACTTATTTTATAAAACATAGTTTAAAATACATGGATTTGCTGTTTGCACAGGATCAGAAGGACATTTTGGTGGAAGATACTCTTTTCTTTGTAGTCATACCTTTAAAAAGTCTTCATCAGCAGATTGCAGGTGTGAGACTTACTCTGATTTGGAGGGGAAGCTGGTAGTTTATAAGATGATTTTATATTGCAAGATAATTGAATGTTGAGTGAAAAGATTGTTTGATTTGTAATGCTAACTCTACATGAGAACAGTGGAGAAGAGGAGGTATCTAGCATTTCTGAAGGTATTTTCTTTGCCGCACTCTTTTTCCTTTATATTGTACCTTCAATTCCATTTTTATTGCCTTCTACATATTTTTCTTCCTAGCCTTGAGAAGTAATGGGCTGGGATCTGGCTGTTATCCGAATTGGGGGAAAGGGCTGTATCACCACATCACCGTGACCCGGAGTGTACATGCCTCACTGGTTGGTAATGATGGGGAAAAATGGAGGCAACCCTGTAATACAACATAAGCAAGCCTGAGTCACTTGGTACCATGCTCAGAACCTTCAGCTGTCCTGCAACCAAGGTCAACACTGTAACCTAAGCTACTAGAATGAACCTTCTACCAAAGATGAAAGTAATGGATGTGCTGTGTGATGGACGCTCTGTTCCCTGCGGTCTGATGGCCCATATGGATTTTGCAGTAGGCAGCTGGACACCAATTTTGCAATGACCTTTTAAGAGCAGCCCTTTTGTCTTTTCCGGTGAGGGAGAATGAAATAAATGGGATCTGAAAGCAGAGCTCAGGCTGGCTCTGAAAGAGCGACAGGAAGGTCACTTTTCTGATCAAGCTGGTAGTATGTTTAGTGATTGGAAGGGCTTCTAGGGATCAAAGTGCTAAAGCTTTTTCTGGGTCAAGCACAACCCCGCTAACCTCCACGTATGCTTGAATTTCTTACCTGGTTGATCAGCTAGAGGTAAATGTGTTGCATAGAATGGATACCTGCAGCAAGCCACCAAAAGTGCTTCTATAGTTTTGCACGCTCAGTTCCCACAAATCCTCACCAAATTGTTTGATTTGTGCACCCTGAAGTATGATTTGTACTGGAGACTGGTATTAAATGTCAGCTTTGAAAATGGGCCTTGTCATGACTAATGCAAAATTCACTCCTGTGGTTAATTTAACGAGATAGATCAGCAGACATCATACATTTATTAAACAACCATAATTATATTTATATTAATGCTGGTCTCTGCCCAGGAGAGTTTCAGGCCTGGCATAATAGGATTTGTCCATAATGCAAAAGTGAGATCTCTGAATATAGATACAGGGAGAAACTTGGGACTCTAAGAATGTGGCCACGTTGTGGGCTGAGATTGAGTAGCTGGGGGATGTTTAGATGCAGGTGAGGCTGTGGGCTGTGGCAAAGGTACATGGTTAGAGCTCATGTCAGACTTCGGGAATGCCAATAGCTTTTGGGTTACCCTGGATGCTGCAAGGTTGGTTGGGATTCATTGGCAGAGGTATTGACCCCTGTCACGTGCACTGCGTTTGCATGCTCATTCACTTTAAAAGATCAGCAGAGCACCCTGACTATTTTAAAGATGGCCTGCTGTGTCTGAAGTCTGTGTAGTTTCACTCCCTTTTCTCTGCAGGATATGATGTCAAGTTGTGTTGATGCGATACTGATCATGCAGCACATCTTTAGGTGGACAAGACCGTCGCGCAGGCTTTGCCAACAGCTAAGAATTGGATTCTTTCTGAATCTTCCTACGTACAATTATGTTGTTGGAGGGAAAATAGCCCATGATTATTGCCCTGTTTTGTTCTGTCTGGTTGCACTGACGTTCTGGGAATAAAGCAGGTTTCTGGGGCAGTGGCAGCTCCGCTCGGTTGGCTGCAGGAGGCGAGAACAGCCTCTGCTGGATTCGGCAGCGTCTGCCTGCTTCTTATGCTGACACAGTGCCCACCTCTCCTCCTCTGCATACTGATGGCCCCTATCTTTAGTCTGCTTGTCTGTCACTGTAAACAGGGGAGAACAAAGTTGACAGTGTTGGATTGAAGGGCTGTAAGTGGTTATTGATTCCCAGGTCTCTTGCATTGCCTGAGGTGGGGGTCAGGAGGGGTGTGTTTGGGTACAGGCATGGGCACACAAGTTTATAACGGTGTCTTAGTGATGGCGAGTAATAGGATGCACGCGTTTATGCTTTTCGTGTGGGTTCATATATACTGTAGGTAGCTGTGTGCCTGTATGCACACTAGAGGATGCCTTTGTACATTATGCTTGGAAGAAGTTGTGCACAAGGGGGTATGTATGTGTCACAGTATGCGTTTATCTCTGCTTATAGGCAGAATGCTAAACAGACGTAATAGGCATTAGGATTTATTACTTGAAATACATGAGTGCATGTGTCTTGTGTGCATCGGTGTGATAGCACATGGGGCTACTTGTGGGTCTATATTGGGCTAGGTGCAGCTAAAATGATGACAAGCTGTGTGGCATTCTGTTGCTGTGTGACACCATCACAGTTTCTGGTAGAGCAGGGTGAAGGCAGAGATTCATAACCCTCAGCCTTCTTGCCTAATCTTTCTTGCATAGCACATCTGGGAGTCTGTGGTAGCCTGTGAAGGGGAATAGGGAGCTCATTTCAAAATGAAGACTGAAAAGAAAATGCACACAGCAAGGATCAATTCATTAGATTCAGATTTCATTAGCTTCTGATATCTCTGTTCACGGGAGAAAATTCACACTTCCTTGGTGACCTTTTAATAAATGCAAAGCTAGAGGGGAAGCCTGTCTTTCAGTTCCTTTATGTTTGTAACTAATTAGAGTGGAGGTGTGGAGTGCAGTGTATGGGATTGCAGTGAAGCCCTCTGAAGGGCAGGCATGCTCACAGCACTGCAATTTGTGCACGTGCTGCTTGCATGTTGTAGCCCACAGGACAGCAGAGGACACAAATGCCTTCTGAGGTCCTGTTCTATCCTATTCTCCGAGATTGGAGAAGTGTGGAATAGCCTCCTCATACTGTGTGTTCCAGTTCAATGCCACCTTACTGACATGAGGTGGTAGAAAGCAACACCAATAGAGGCAATACCTATCAGTATCGTTTCTTTAAGCTGATGTCACCTGCTGTATTGTAGAAAAAGGTTTAAAGGAACATACCCAATGTTGCTTGGCTTTTCTGGCCTTTCCTTAAGGTCATCTACAGTTCTTTAGAAACATCTTTCTCAGCATAAGTATTTTTGGAATTAAAGCAACATGGATAGATTTTGTGGCAGCTGGAGGACAAAGCAAGACCATTTCAACTGGAGACGTGGAGTCAGATCCTATTTAAGTATCCTCAATCAGAGGATTCAGAGACACTCAGTACCCCAATAGATGTGTAAATGGTGACTTGTTATTCATGCCTTTGATACTAATTACAAGGGCAGGCTCTTTGAAATCAGGGTCTAACATTTTAGACATTTTAGGGCAGGTTAACATTTTAGTCTCTTCTGTTGACTGGTGTAGCATGAATGACATCTTCTATGAGTTCATTGCTAGAAAGGAGGAGAAATCTTATCAGTATTTTCTATGTCTCTTTGGAATAATCTTTTGTGATGCTCTCTGGGCGAGAGAAAAGCTCAGGTAGATTTGTGAATTCATGTGAAAAGATTCTTAAAAGAGGGACAGCTTGAAGAGAGATCAAATTCATTGTGGTACAGATTTGGCTTATTATCTGCTCATACATCCCAAGAATGAAAGCTTGTGGCTCTTCTGTGCCTGCTCAGAATACATAAGTACAGTCCAGGTGGCATTTAAGGTCAGGCTGGCATTGCTGGAGAATCCTGACTGTTCAAAAAAAGGGAGGGTAAAATTTTGAATAGAAGTTTATTAATGAGCATTGAATAACAGATATTTCAATCCCCAAGGTGATTCATCAAGTAGCCTACTCTTTCCAGTCAGTTCCACTGATTTCACTTGGGAGCATACAGCTATGATAAACTGAATTAAATGTGAGATCTCATAACTTCTCATCCAGAGTCTAAACCTTAAAGAGCTTCCAAAAAGGCAGAACCAGTAATTGAAGGCCTTCTCTTTGAGACAGACAGAACACTCCCAAGAAAAACAGAGGTGTGTTACCTGTAATATTTCTGTGTCAGTGCTACAGAGGCTTGGCATCGACCCAAAATAAATCTCTTTTTCTTTTTTTTGTGTATGTGCTTGCACTTGAAAGGAAAGGGGGGAAAAATTAAAAGAAAAAACAAAGCCTTAACATCTTTCTTTCCTCTGGTACATGGCACTTTTGTGGTCAACAGCATAAAATTACTTCTTATAAAGAGCTCAGTCTATAAGATTGTATAGAATTGCTTTCTATAAACATTTCATAGAATTTGCTTTCTGTTGGAGGGAGAGTCAGCAGTATTGTTCATGGAGAGGATAATGCCACATCTAACTCATAAAATTTGCTATGGCAAGCAGAGTGAACGTTTTGCCCCTCTGAACGGCAGTGCCCACAGCTCCTGCAGACGTGGTATGAGAACCTGAAGGAAATCAGTTAAGACTTTGACTTTATCAGTTACACATAATTCTTCATGGGTTTCAGATGCAGAAAAGAAGCTCCAGAGCTGGACAGAACAAAAGGGAAGGAGACGTTCAATCACAGGTGCATTTGAATGTTTTCAGTAGCAGGATATTTGTGATTCCATTCCTTGGCTTAAGATTGACAGTGGACTAAGGGGCTTTGGAGTGGCTTTAGGGGAACTGCAGGTGGAAATTCACAGGTGATGGAGATGGGCCTGATGAAGGTGGGATCTGTTACATTTTCCAGTCTGAAACTAGAACAGCGGAGGCTGCAGGGTGGAGGAGGATGAGCAGGGCATGGTTGCTATCACTGAATCACAGAAGGTATAATACAGGTTTATGGCTATGCATGAGTATAGCCTGCATAATTTATTGCTTGCTGACAAGTGTACTGTGTTCACATACAGAAAATAAGGAAAATGAACGGAGTATATTTTTCCCAAATCATTTGCCAATCATTGTTTTATTTTCTATGTGAAGTCTGGAAGAGCCTGGGTAATAGTACTGCTCAGCTTCATTCTGTGTAAAAGGGCTTAATTTTTATGTTTTCATTTAGTCATTTTTATTGTTGTTTCTTAGATCATTGATGAATAAATCCTGCTGAAGCAAATGCCTGAGAAATAGAAAAACAGTCCTGTGTATGCACCCTTTGTATGTATTTGGGGTAGCAGGTATTACTGGGTGTGGTCTAATTAATTTGCTTACAAAGGACCAAGATCTGCATTCCAATTATAACACTAATTGCTAGAAATTATGAGCGTGGTGTTAATAAATGCATGAAGACCACATGCACAATTTGTGAGAGAAACAGATATGAATATCTGTGTGTTTCCTGTATTTTTCTGAATCATGCATTAGGTGAGTGTTTGTACTGGTGGGTTGTTTGTGCAGTGAATATTTAGAATCATAGAATCATTCAGGTTGGAAGAGACCCCTGGGATCATCAAGACCAACCATCAGCCCTACTCTACAAAGTTCTCCCCTACACCATATCCCTCAACACCACATCTATTTGATTCTTAAACACATTCAGGGGTGGTGACTCAACCACCTCCCTGGGCAGCCTATTCCAGTGCCAATTTAGAAGGGTGAATGTAAACTTGGAAGGGTGTTGGTGGAAGATGTTAACTGTGGGTATGTGTATATGAGTGTGGGAACTAGCCTAAAATATGTTCTGTCCGACCTTCAAGTGTGCAGATGTGCACTGGTGTGTCTCATGAACAAATTATTTTAACTGTGTACTTATGAATGGGTGATGTTTGTTGTGGTACCTGTGTCTTAAAAGTGTGTCCCTGTACCTCTGTGACCGTGCATGCGTATGCACAGATTTGTGACTGTCTGATGAGTGCACAAGAGCCCAAGCAGGAGATAGTACGATGTGCAATAACCTGGTAGAAATTCCATCCCTGTCATGTTTAGCCATCATTTTGTACCAAAGAGCAAAAAAGGGCATCTATGGCAGTGACCACACAGCTTATTGTGTCTGAGACAGAGAACTTTCCATATGTACCTTTTTTCTCTCCCTGATCCTTGCAGCTGTGGCCCCTACTAGGAGCAGCTAATAAAGCCTTTGGGGTGTGTTTTTTTTTCTTTCAGAAAAATTTACATAAGACTTTGGCAGAAACTGTCATTTCTTGAAAGTCATGTCTAACGTTTGTTCCACTGTCAGCCAGTTCCTTCCTTTAGTCTCTGAACATTAGACTTGCCAATAAAAGTCCAGAAATAGCTTCTCTCTCTAGAACTAATGTTTGCCAACAATAGCTAGGAAAGAGGAAAAGAAGTCTATTTTTGTAGTTGGATTCTAACATAAGGTTAACCCTGTTGGCTTTAACAAAAATTAATTTGGCACCTAAATCTAAAAGGTTTATCTGTTCTTGAAAGCTTTTTTACCAAATTCAGATATGATGGCTGAGAGGTGATATGTGTTAGTTGCTTCTGCACTGGAAGGTGTCAGACAAAGTGTGTATGTAATGCAATTAAGTGGGTCTTAACATAGCTGTGGTTTAGGATGTTGTAACCTCTGTATTGAGGAGTGTGGGAAAAAGCAGAATATGTGCCAGTCCAGCCTCTATCAACATGATGACCCTTTTTGTCTGGCTACAACTTCTGCACTAATGCTCATCTGGGGTTGAGATGGGACAGTTGGAGTTCCTGTACTGAGAAAACAATTAGAGCCAGTGATAGCAATGGGAGAAATGGAGTTAATACCAGACATGTCTCCTTGCCATCCTAGGCCCTATCCCACTGCTGCTGAGCATGGTGAGCAGGCCAGGGCTGTGAAGGACAGTCAGGTTCAACCAAGAGTCCAAGGTCACCAGATAAGTCCATGGTGATGAAGCAGGTCCAAGGTCACCCCTGTGAATCAGGATCAGATCTAATGATGGTGAGTGGGATCACCTGGTAGGTCTGTAGTGACAAGGCAGGTTCAAGGTGAAGCCAGGAGGTTTGTCTGTGGGTCAGAGTCCAGACTGACGGGGCCTGTGGACAAGATTGATGGGCAGATGTTTGTTGCTTTTGCTTGGGAGACAAAACCAGATACAGGTTCTCGGTTGCTATAATAGCAGCAATTCTGATAGAAGCAGATATCTTCTAGTGCTGCATCCATCTGCTGTCGTCCTTGAGCATCAGTGCTGTCTCCTAAACTCTTGTGGCTTTTTAGTCTTCTTATTGCCTGAAAGCATGTGGCTGTTTGTTGCCTTCCTGAACCTGCCTGGGTTTCACCTCGGTCTGTCCCTGCTGTGTGGGAACAGCAGCAGCTCCCTGTCAACACTGTACTGCCCCATCCAGCTGCACCTGCAGAGGTTGGAGATTCTTTGTTAGAGCCACAGTGGTGCTCAGAAGAATGCTGGACCTGTCTGTCCTTAGGCTGGTACTCAAGAAGCTGAGAGTGGACCTGCTCTATGACAGACATTGAGCAAAGGAATCCAGGCTCCCCAGAGTATGGGGATGGGCAACTAATCTGTCTTGAGAGAAGGACATAGTCTCATGAGAAAGGGGAGAAGCAGGGGGTAACTGAAGATTTGACTACTGTCCTGCTCTTTGAAGCTTTCTGTTATTTTGTCTGAGTTTCAGGCATTGCTGTTGTTTTATTTCAAAAAAGATACAAGTTGTTTAAAAACAGCCTCTTTTCTTTGGTATTGGAATGGATTCATTTTTCTAAAAGTTAATCTTCTTTTCTTGTTAGTCTCTGATTATTATTTTTTTTTAAGTATGGCAGAATTCCAGATTAATAACTTAAAACAATTTTGTTTCTAGCAGTGACAGGTGAAGTGTGAAAGGTAGAGAATTGTGGTCTCTCTCCCTAGCTCTGCCAATGCCCTTGACAAGGTGCCTTTGACTACGTTACTCCTCCTCTGATTCAGCATCCCTGCTTGCAGCTTGCAGTACTGCTCTCCTATCTCCCAGGGGGCATCCTGCGATTAATTGAGGGATGTATCTAAATGGCTTTAGCATGCAAGCCAAAAGTCACCAGGGACAAAGCTTTCACTAGGGCAAGAATAAAGGTCAGGCCCTTGCTGACATCGTTGTCTTGATTAATTAATACGCTAATCTCTAACTCCTCTTCAGCAAATATAATTTGGCCTCAACTCTTGTTTTGTTCATTTTTCTGTGACTTATCTCTAAGAGAACTAGTGAAAAGACCGAGGTGGAAAATATTCTTACCATATCCCCTCCCCTCAACCAGCCCGATGCCTTGTTCCCTCTTCACATCCTTTGCTTGTCCCAGGTCTTTGCAGAAAAGTCCTCACGCCAGTTAAATGACTCTTGCTCGCAACTGAACACCAGAATAGATGTATGCCTTGATTAGTGATTTGAGGAGTGGTATCTCAACTCATAAGTCTCTTTATCCCTCTTCCTCCTCTCGTTGGTGGGAGAGAGCATCAGTAATTTTTTTTTCAGCAGCCAGTCCAGCCCAAACCATGACAAATTACTAGGAAATTGGTGTGTGGAATTAGCTGAAGGAGAGAGTTACATTTGATACTAATTTCTCACAGCTTTTTTCTACAGGAAAGGGCAAGACCAATGCTAAGAAAATAGGAGGGGAGTCTTTTTTCCCTTGGTGAAGCCTGCTGAAGGACTGAGTAGCCATCTGTGACTGCAGGAAGATGACAGTAGTTTTGAATCTGTGACTGAGACAGCCCTGGGGCTCAGTGTTTTGGCATGGCTGCTTTTTCAATGTAGAGACTGACCAGGATCTGTTAGGCATCTCTACCTGCATCAGAAGACGCAGCAGGGCTTGGAGAGGAGCAGAAGGCAGAGTGAACAAATGTGTGTGGTGAAGCGCAGTGAACCAAACCATCCTTGGATGAGTAAGAGGGAATATTCCCTCCAGGTTGCTACCCAGTGGGAAATCAAAGAAATGAAGAAAATCTCTCCTTGTCTCCTATTCAGCTCTTAGTTCTGGTTTGTTGTACTTTCCATTCCTTTGTGATTACATCCATGTCTCAGTCAGGTATTGTTTTCTGCTTGAGTTGGGAACATTCCCTAAAGCTGTTCTGAGTGCACAGTACTCTTGTTCTCTTTCCCAGGCCAATTGTAGACTGAATTTTGGCAGATTACACAAGTGAGGAATGTTTACTGTCCTGTCTTACATCATCATTTTCCTGTATCATTTATTTTTCCTTTGACAGATTTTTAACACTGTCAGTCTAATATGCATCAGAGGTTGAAGTGTATTACCATAATACAATGCATTGTGGGTAATCCCATGCAAATTGTTCTGTGGAGAGTCATGCTGAATTATGTTCCTGCCAAAAAAATAAAAAAAGGGCAAAACAAAGACTTTTTTTTTTTAACTGTTTGTTCTTTGGATTTCAGAGCAGCTGCTGGAGGCACAGGTTTAAGCCAGTTGTTTGACATTCACCGCCACGCGCAGTGATGCTCCTCCTCACAGGACACTGCTTAAAAGATGGAGTTGTGCACTGCAGTGGGTTTTTTTTCTATATATGTGTCTCTGATGTTTAGTTTTAAAACACTGCTAGCTTGTCAAAGGGAAAATCTGAGTGAATATTGGAGTGGCACAGCAAAGAGAAATGTCTCTTGCTGCTTTTTCTAAATCCATCGTACAAACATCTATAGGAAACATCACTTTTTATGAACTTAAAGGGCATCAGATGCCTCTTGGAAGTGGCAGATCTGATCATATGTAGTGTTGGGTTTATATCCTTCTCTTCTTTTGTTCTCTATTACCAAGGTCATTTGCTTCAAAACTGCCTGCTTTATTCCTCCAAAGGTCAGTATACTCCCCCAAACTGAAGCAGTAATCCTCCTTTTGGACAGAACACTTGATTGTAGTAGAAATGATTGCAATGTCACAAACAGAGGATTATAATTTTCGGTGGAAATCATAAAAGCAGGTTGAAAAGGGCTCCTAAGAAAAAGGCAGCTTGTTCTTATGCAAATTTTTCCCAGGTGGTGCTGCTGCAAAATGAGAAAACCTGAAAGCCTGTAATCTGGAATCAGCATCTTCTCTGCTGATAAAGGTTTGCCTTGGCTGTGGATGGTCAGTAGGTTGTTAAAAACTCTGAGATTTTGCAAGGCCTGTGTACTTCTCACCTGACGCTCTAGGAGATGAAGCATTTATCAGCCACTACGTGCTTGCTTCCTGCTGGTCTCCATCTCTGTAAAAACCAACGTGGAAATATCCACAGCAGAACAAGGGGAAATGTAAGCTGCTTTTGTGTGACTCACATCAGTTATCCCACTTGCTAGAGATAGCTGCCTCCCCCTCACCCGAGCTCTGTCTCTCTGATCTTGTCTCCCTTTCTTCAGTCTGTTCCTTACAGTCTTCAAACACCTGATTTCTTTTTCTCTCCAAAAGCACAGTAAGTGGAGATGTTAAGCTGAGCCTCTGCTGGTGGGATTATATAGCAGAAAAGGCTTATAGGTGGTTTGCTAAAGTTTGCGTCCAACTGCCAGGTCTAACTGATAACGTCTCCTTGGTAAATAAATCCAGGTGTCTAAGGTCACGTGCACCCTGCTGGTTGGTTCCTCTTGGACAAGCACCATGGCTTTATGTCTTCTGTAATAAAATAGAAGCTTCAGTTTTAGTTTGCATTTTTGTTTTGCTTTTAGTAATAATTTTTCCAGCTAAAATTAAGGTAAAAATATCCATCAGCCATCCCAGTGGCTCTCAGTTTACCTTGTGCCAATGGACATGTGAGCTGGCAATAAAATGAGCCTTTGGGCTCTACAGACCTGTAAAGCATGGATAGTAGTTGATGGCAGCTTTTTCACCTAAAAGAGCATTCCTCATTCCTGGGACTCATTTCAGGATGTCCCTCCTAAACCAGCCTCTTAATGAAATGATCAGTGACTTGCCCTCAGGCCATCTGGTAAAAATCTCTCTTTGACTCAGCTTTCTCGTGTGTTCTTTAACTCTTTATATAGTATTACTGTATTATTCATTACATGAACCTGTATTAAATCAGAGCAGCCATTAAAGAGGGTCCTGCAGTACTTTTCCCTGAATTACCCTCAATGTCATCAGCTGTTCTGTAGGTGGCTAGTACGGAGCATTCATGAGAAAGAAAGAGGAAAAAAAGAAAGGGTCAGATTTTCACTGTTATTGCCCATTTTTCTGTTAAATGTGACAAGCAGCAAGAAGGGTGTTGTATCAGAGTGATTATGCTGACACCTGTAAGAAAACAGCCAACAAGCTCCTTGCTCGTACTCCTGTCCTTCAAAGGCAGCAGTTACTGAGCTGGGGGAAGCCCTCTCCTATGCAGTGTCTCTTTCTTCTCTGATCTGAGCTGGGAACAGATGCTTTGTGTGTTTTCCCATGTGCCTTTGGCTTGGAAAATCAATGACTCCTTTGTTGTTTTTCAGAAGTGCTAATACAATAAATCGTAGAATCATAGTTGCTTCCTGTCCCTGAACCTGAGGTTGGAGGGAGTGATAGGTGGGGAGGCCAGCTTTGATGGTGTTTGGTGAAGATGACCAAAGAGAATTTGTGATATGAAGAAAAAAAAAAAAAGAAATTAGCCTAGGGGAGTCATTTATAATTTAGGAACAGTCTCAGGTAGCTCTTGAGTTGTATCAGCATAACGGGTTGGACATACAGTGCATGAAAGGTTAGAGTAAGGAAAATTGAAATGGGAGAGGAAGGTGCAAAACTGTAGGTCATTCTGTGTCCTTACTTCTCACCTGCAGATCTCTGTGTGAGGACCTATTGAGAGTAAGTTTTTAAGGAGACCAACACACAGAGAGTCTCAGGGTAGTCTCTTCTAAATGCGTGCACATAATTATTCCACCATGGAAGCTGGCTTGGGATGTCATCAGGGCAGGAAAACAACCACCAGATGGAAGCTCTTCTCTGAGGCCATTGGCAGAAGATCTCAGAGGAAATGAGTGATTTTGTGGAGAGCAAGGGTAGATCTGGAAAAAAGAAGTATGCTTCAAGGCATGACCAAAGGGTTCTGGAAGAAAATATGGGACCCCTCAGGACTGGAAAAATAAGAGATTGTGTAGGCTGAGAGATCTAGGTGCATTCTGGAACTATTTGTGCTGACCTGGAGCCACAAGTACATTGGCAGAGCTGGGAAGCAGCCACGATAGGAACAGAGCGGAATGATAAGGGGCTGCGCTGGCTGGTTTATGCACAAAGACTAGTGCTTGCAGGTTGTCTGCTGTGTTATTTTATATTTGGCTAAGGTTTTAACTCACAGAATCAGATGAAGTCCAGGTTCTGTCCCTGTAGGAGCTGTGAGGAAATCAAGGAGTAGAAAATTTGAACTACTTAAAAGAATTCATTAAAAATGGTCATCTGGGTAGACAGGAGTCATTCTAAAATGTGTTTAACAAGGTGTTAATCATGATTCCTTATGTTTAAAAACTTACTCTGTGGGATGAGAACTACCAATAACAGAACCACATGCACTGGAGTAACACAGGAATGAGAAAACACAATGACTGAGAGTGGTAAGAGTGACAGTAAAATATGTTGGATTTTTTTTTGAAAGAGGGGTGGGGATTGGAGGGTGAAGGAGAAGATTTGCCCGTGGCTTTTAAGGGTGAATCAAGACTAATTTTCATGCAGATTGGATTGTTGGGTATCCCAGATGAGTCAGAGCTGATAAGAAGAGTTCCTGCTAAAAAAAGCATCAAGAAATTTTAGGACTTATGGAGTGAGACACAAAAGGACTGTTTGTGCAGTCAAAACCTAGTTAAAAAGCTGGGAAAAAACAGGTAGGTTACAGAAGGCATCCTTGGATAGTTAGTTGACTCCTGCTATGATTCTCTGAATTGGTGCTGGTCAATATTTATAATATTACTAGTTGAAAGGAAAACAATAATAATAATAAGCTTTACTGTTTGTACCTGATACAAATTCTACAGTAGGAAGGAGGACTGAAAGATTGTGGGTACTAGAATGGAAGATGAAACATAGCAAGGTAAAGCATGTTTGAAAGAACAGTTTAAAGCGTTCAGACACATGGCTGGGCTCTGAATTAGCTCTAACCATTCAAGAAAACATAAGTAGCTATTATAAAGACAGCTTGATAAAGATGTCTGTGCCATGTGCAGCAGCAGCAATAAATAAATAATAATAAAAGAAGGAATAAGATGCCTGCATCTGTGAAGAAAGAGGTAGATTTAGAAGATGTTATAATATACCTATAAACGTGAGTGGTAATACCTCCTGTGGAGCCCTGTGTTTGTTATGGGTCATTTCTTTTGTAAGAGGCAAAGCAGTGATAAACAGGGGGTAGAGAGGGCACATGAAAGTGTTTAGTGGCCTGGAAGGCAGCTTTAATACTGGGAAAGCAGTAGGGGATACCGCAGCTGTTGAGTTATAAAGGGAAGGAGTGAAGCTTTACCATGCAGAGATTGCGGCAGTGGGCCCTGTGTTGGGAAGAGGCTCTGCAGTGGTGTGGGTGTTTGGTGGCAGTGTAGGAGGAAGCAGGCTCGCCATCCCTTGGATTCTCCTCTGCATTTTGTTGCTGCCTGGCCCAGACACAGTTTCATTGGTCTGCTGACTTCCATAACACACTGGTGTTGGAGCAGAGATAATGTGGGGCAGACTGTTACTAGGTTGGAGCAACAGGAGTGACGTCTGTGTTATGCTGTGTTGGCTTCTCACTAAATCTGCTCTAGTGCTTCAACTCTTGTGTTGGTGCAACAGCGAGAGGTACAATGATCCTGGGGTCTCATTTTGGATGGGGGAAAAAAAGCACACTAGCTTTGATATGTCCTTCTGCTCAATACATATTTTCCTCACCTCTGTAATGGGAAGAATAGTATATATTTCCCTGGTACGAGAGGGAATGGCTATAAGGCTTCCTCCATTGCAGTTTCCTCCATATAGCATGGCAAATTTTAGGTTACAAACTACTTCTGAAAGTCCCAGTATTGTTACTTAAATACTATACTTTAAAGCCACACAGAAAAATTACAAGGTATTGTGTAATATTATAATACAAGAATATGAGGCCATTTAATGAAATTAAGACTCAACAATTGATTCTTTATGTAACACTTAATTAACCTGGAGATGCCCGTAGTGGATGGCATTGTGAAGACAAATACGTTATTAAGAATTTCTGAAGCAGGTTAGACGCTTTATGAATAACATCTACATTTACATTAGCCAGAATAGAGTTATAAGTATCATAAATCTTTTTGTTCCAAGGCATGTGGTGATCACCAGCCAGGATTAGAAAACTATTTTACTCTCATGGGTAAATTCATAGCTGAAAATAAGGCTTGGGTGGGCCAAGAGTCTGATCAGTTTTTTGTACACTGAAGTTATTTATACAGACAAACTTTTAAGTGGAAGTAGAGAGGGAGGAAAAGTGATCCAGGGATTAGACTGCCAGTTTAGAACTTGCAAAATTTCTGCTTCTTGCTTTCCCAGACTGCTTTTAAGAGCTAATTCATTTGACACAGATTGTCAGACATACTTAGAGCCCCACCTCACACTTAATCTTTGGATACCTCAGGCTATAGCCTGTGTGTGACTTGTTTCCAGGTTCCATGGTGTTCAGACAGCAGGAAAAAGTATGTATATGAGACAAAGTCAGGGACAGAGAACTAATGAGTTTTCTAGGGACTATCAGATGGGCTGATACCAGTTAACCTGTTGCAAATACTGGGAGCATGGCAAAGACAGACACTTTCTTGAATAAAGCACTTGTTTGTCACCAATGTAAGGTAACTGTTTTCTTTACCCATTCTCCCCCAGAATCCCTATGTGACTTCAAACTCTTCCCTAGTTCTCTTCCCTGTCTGCCAAGTCAGAGGCTTAAGTATTGTGGAGCAGCATTTATATTCCTTTATGAATTAGTGTGTTGGGTATTTTTGTTTTGTGTGTCTCTCTCTTTTTTCTTTTTTTTTCCCAATTAAAAAAGAGCATTGCCCAGGTGGTTTGGGTTTTTTTGTTTGTTTTTGTTTGTTTGTTTGTTTGTTTGTTTGTTTGTTTGTTTGTGTTTTATTTTTTGTTAGCTCTACTATCAGAACTTTGCCCTCTGAACTGTCGCTTCCAAGAGAGCTCCTCTACATCAGATGGTAGAGGCAGACTTCTCTTCCTTAGAACTGTCTGCAGTCCTTAGACTGGAACTTGAGACACTCTAAGACACTCCTGACACCTGTCACTGGGAAACAATGGAGACTCCTCCTCCAAAGTGCTCAGCTCTGGCCTGGTACATCACTGCAGCCCCTTCAGTTCTGTGGGACAAGGTGAAAGATTGCTCAGTGCCTGCCAAGAGAGGGATAATCCTTTGATGCTAGGCCAAGTCCATCCAAAAGCCTAAAAATAGCTCCTTAGCATGTCACACGATAATGAATGAGACAGAAAACCAATGTTCTACTCAACTCCATTGGAAAGCAAGAACTCTGCAAAGAATAGCATCTTCCTATATGGTTTGTCTGTGTATGGGTAAATGTCCTAATTTCTCTTTTGCCTTTTGTTCATCTTTTATTCTGGACATGCCCACTCTTCCCAATTACAGCCCATGTTAAAAAAAAAAAAAGAAAAGAAAAAAAATAAGAAAAACAAAAAGAAAAAGCATAGTCTGTCCCTATGCTACTCAAGAAGCAGGCTGGCAAAGCTGACCTTTCTGGTAGTCTGCACCACTGCACCACCTTGAGTCTCGTACAGCAGTGCAGAACAGGTATAATGGCATCCAGTGGATGTGGAAGCATTCCCTATCCAACCTGTACCTCTCTGCATGGGTGTGCAGTCTTTGTGGAGGTGGGGAATTAAAGTGCACCCCCCCTCCCATCTCCATCCTGGTTAATAATTTGCAATTTTTTGGTATATAACATGAGATAGGAGTGAGTGGGATAGAGTGGCCAAACAAGGTGGGCAGCTGAGGTTGGTAAATGTAAGGCTACTATAATTTCTTTGTCTCTTCCAACACATGATGAGCTTGCCATATATTGAGGATGGAGTAGTTAATGGGAACTGATTAAGGAAGGGAGAAAGGATGCTGAGGGAGGAGGAATGAAAGAGAAGTTGGGAAGAGAGAAAAGGGTGGAGGGAAAGCATTGTGATACAGCTGTGGCAACTGTGAAGGAAAGATGTGGAGATGAGAATGTGAAACGAATAGCAAGTCAGAACAACAGAAAGGAGGAAAGCCCTCCCCTAAGTATACATGGAGAATTCACAATCTAAATAGTTGTTATGCTGGAGAACTTGGCCACAAGCTTTTCTGTTAGCTAAATCCCCAGTTCTCCTATGAAGAAGTTGATCAGGACTCTTTCTCCAGCAAATCACAGGGAGAAGACTTTTCCTCTTCCCCTTCACTCCTTTCCTTGAACAGTGTCGCCTGTAATATATGTATACTTAAGCAGGGAAAGAATCTATTTGAATTATTAAAACAATGATTACTTTTTTGTTTTGTACCCAAGAAGTTTGCTCAGTCCCAGCTCAGGCAAACAGCTCAGCAAAAGTTTTGTGAGGGGATCCAAGGCAAGCGAGGCCTTGTTTCCTCACCATGTGGCCAAAGTACCAGATGTATCAAGGACAGATGTTCAGAGCAATGTCACTTCTCCAAGGGTGAGAAGGGGGTAGAGGTTTCCATTAGCTTTCCTCTTGTTATCGTTCCCTATATCAGCATCCATTGACCTCAACAACCCCTTCTTCTTTCTCATCCTTTTATCTCTCCCATCCTTTCATCTTCTGTCTCTAACTTCAGTCTCTCTCATCTTTCTTTCTAGAAATTCCTGCTAGCCTATTTTCTTTTCTTGCAGCTTCAACCTTTTCTGCTTGGTTAATCCTCTTGAAATCTTTTTGGCCCAGATTCCTATCCCCATCCCCTTCACTTCATCTGTTTTGCATGCCGTACCTGCTGCTCAGGCATCTCTGGAGCATAAGAAAACCTGGTTTATTCCCTACTGTCCTAGTTGTCTAAATAGCCTGTTCCCCAGCATGTGTCTGCATATTTTCATTCATGGGGGTTGAAAGGACAGTTCTTTCAGAGCTGGCCCAAGCTAAAATTAAGGCTGCAAACACCAGGCACCAAATGTTTCATTCAGCTCTCTGGTTTATCCTCTAGAGCCTCCAAATGGTTTCTATTAGTATTCTGAGGGAGAACTCACTGATGGAATTAGTGAGAAACCAGGCTGTCAATTTATTTATACCCAGCCTTAGGGCATAACCATTGTGCATGTGTAAAGCTATTGAGATATAGAAAATATTCTGTAAGTGTGTATGTATATGTATTGACTGGAAGTGAGTTTTCAGGGAAAAGCTGTTGCCCCAAGGACTGAGCAATGACCAGAAGTGGGAGAAGCCGGAGTGGCTGTGCTGCATGACAAAGGCCCCTTTTCTCTGAGCACAGGAAACAAATTATCTGAAATCTTTTGTCTACTTGTCTTTATTAGTATCTTCTAACTCTAATTTTACTGGAGTTCTAGTTACCCTTGGGAAGAAATTTGAAATTCAGCTTCTGGAGTCCTTCCACCTTCTTCAACAGTATCTGCATTATGAAACTCTTGCTGCCTTTGGCTGCAGGAGCATTTCAAGCATATGAGTAATGACTAACAAAGTTTTTCCATTACATTGTCATTTAGCCTCTGAAGCATTTTGAGGGCAAGCTGAGAGAGATTAGAAACATTTAGATGTGTATATTTATTTGATGTGTCGATGTTGAGTATGAATTAACTTTTTCCAGTAGGATTTGATCAGTTTTGTTTAGGAAGATTTGTATTGACAATGTCCTGGCCAAATGATAAGTCAAGGAATAGCTTTTTTTCCTGCTTCCCAGTTTCCAATTAGTATGACGGTGTCAATTAAGAGAGGCAGGTGAGCATCCTACTACCCCGGCTGTTATGCTAGCAAGTTTTGGGAGAAAAGGCAAAAAATTGATCTAATTATACTAAGAGTGAATAGACTAAGTGTCTGTTTCAGTCATCTGATTGGTCATGCTACCTACCTCTGGAATTTGTTTCTTCCCACAAAAAATAAATATATCTAAAATTCGGACTGTTATTAGATGACATCTCATCCCATGCTGTCTGATGCAGTATAAAAAGGTGAAAAGGGATTAGGAAAAGTTGTTTTGCTCTGTTATTCTCTATAATAGCCAGGAAACAATTAACCTGTTATGTCTTAACTTGATGCTTGCAAAAGACAAGTCCTTGGTATGACAGGGCCCTTGGGACCAGTGGATGTGCTTGTACTGCGCAGTGGAGTGTGGTGCAGCAAGCTGGTGCTGGTCCAGACTGGTACTTTCATGTAAGAGAGAGCAGAAACTGCAATGTGAGCTGGTCATCAGAGTAGCCTAGCTTTTGTTAGCATGTTCCTGATGCTGGACTAATTAGGACCAATGAGCTTGTCTGTAGCTTTCTGGTGCAGAGATATTGTTTCCTGCTCCAGAATTGGCTTGGAAGACTTTGCATCATGCTCCACTGCTTTCATAGTTATGTCCAAAGGAGGACAGAGCCATAAAGCGTTGTGCTGGAGAGAAAGACGGGGTCACTGAGAATCCAGACTGGCAGGACACTGCAGGGGAGTTACTGTCAGGCAGAGCTTGTTCCGGTACAGTTGTGGCAAATGGACCGTATACTATCACTACACGTAGAAGCTTCACTGCCATGGAGGTGTGCTTCCTACCAGCTTATTAAGCAAACCAAGATGGACCACTTCTACTGTTCTTTTCCTTGCATTTCGTGTAGCGTATGTTCAATACTCTGAGTCGTAAGCACACTCTCAACATTTTTACAGTTGTGTGTGCTGCAGAGCTACCAGGGAAGAGCCTGGAGACCAGGCTTCCCTTTCAGCGATGCAAGAGAGACCGATTATTCACCGCTACACCAGCGACTGGCACTGCTGGCAGGTGCCATCAATAACATTAGTTGGATATGTCAGTTCTGTCAACAGCTTCAGTTTAATGGTAGTCATACTACGCACCTCCAGCTCTCCACCCTCTGAGAGCTGCAGAGGGAGGAAGGAGAGGGAGAGAAGAATCTCAGTTAAAAAATAAAAGTCTGCCTGCGTTTGAAGTGAATAGTGTGTTAACAAGTAATCCTCTAGCTGAGGTTCCCAGCTGTTACTCCTGAGCTGTCTGGTATCAAAGCAATATGGGTCCATCGTACAGCAGCTAACTTCATTGCATGAGCAATTACTGTCTGAGGCTTCTGAGGTATATTATAGTTTTATTATTATTATTTCTCTGCTCATAGTTTCTTAAGGCCTCTTCATATCCTGAATAAAGCCCTTGGGAATCGTAAAGCCACAGGCAGAGTTTTAGCGCAGTCACTATTCGCATCTCCTAGATTGATAGGTATTTAGTATGTTGCCTTGATCTTGGAAGCAGGACCCCGAGATACACCCCAGGGAGAGCCGTGAGATGTTCTTTGTGTTTTTTGCCCCTGAGAAAATAACTCTTTTGCTGTGGAAATGACATATTTTTGCTCAGAAGTGTCACCACTTCTGCCTGCTGATTGTAACCCTGCCACACTAAAATATCATAAGTCTTTTAAAGTAAAATAATAAAACATTTAGAAATCTATGCAGAGCTGCTAAGCACTGTCGTTGTTTTGTGTTAATGACCCTTGGTTCCCATAAGCCTCTGCCTCTGTTTTCTTACTGCTATTAATTATTTTGGAGTTCATTGTACCTGGATCTTGCTTGGCAAAGCTTGCAGTGGAAGTGAATAGAATGACGAGAAGAAATGGTGGCAGAGATTTGCCCGCCGTGATAAAAGTACTTAAGAGACTGTTCTGAGAGCAGAAGTCAGATCTCCAGAGAGCCTAGACCCTGCCTAGTACTGGGGGCTGTGTTTTCTCAGATTGTTTATATGCTCTTCTTGGCAGGTCCTGAGCTTATCTAGCCTTGACCACTCAGTGTATGTTTGAGCTCTGTAATATTTGTGTTGTTTGTGTTCACCATCCTAATTACAGGTTCAAGCTTTGCTCACCAGATATCAGAAGCGAAGCAGAATTACAACATCTTTACTGTAGGAAAATGTTTTTGGGGTTTTTTTATCAGATAGAGAATTTGTTTGGCAGATGATATTTGCGTATGCTGGATCTGCTAGAGACTAGGTGATGATTTTCACCCTGAGTAGTTTATGTCCTCTAACAGAACTGCACAAAAAGAAGTTTATGTGAGAAATCTCTTCTTCCAGCCGCCTGTATGTTTTTGGCTCAGAAATAATCTCTTAGCTCTACAAACCAGTTTTCAAATGCAACAACTTTTTACAGAAAAAAAAAAATCAACATGAGATCAGAGCTCCACCTCCTGTCATGGATGAAGGGAACATGTATGGGCTTCGTTACCCAACAGATGTCCGCTGACAAATATCCAGTAGACTCAAGTGCAGACCATACTGGCCTGGAGCTCACATTGTGTCTATGGCTCATGCCAGGGCTGTGAGTGTCGACTCCTGACAGTTACCAAGGAAACAGTCCTGGAAATGGAGCTGGGGCTCTTGCTGGAAGGTTGGCTGCAGAGATGTTTTGTGATGGAAAAGTGCTTAGGGCTGATATTGGCAGAGGCAGCCATTGATTCAACCCCTGATGTGACAGCACTAAGGAGTAAATGTGATGCAGTCACTAAATGCCAAAGATGAGGGAGTTTGCAGTTTCTTATTTCCTTTTTAGTATATCTGAGTTTTGTTGGTCTCCTGCCCTCTCACTGCTTGCATGAAACTGCCATCGATTACATTGACTTACTCCTATGCAGGCCCTTGATGTTTGCTAGATCCTTATTTTATTATCTTTTTTTAAATAGGGAAAAAACAAACACAGACCATTCATAATCAGGATTCTTCCAGTCAAGGATCCACAGCTTGGAGGAGTCTTCCTTTGAAAGATGATGTTCTCTGTCTCTGCTAGAGAGGCATCAGCTTTTAATAGACTAAGAAATTCCTTAGAGGTGTTTGTTATTTTGCAATTACTTTGCAATTGATTTTCTTAAAAAACAATTCATAACTTGTTAAAGATCTCTTCCCCTTTCTCCCCCACTGGTTTCCTTTTCTGTCTTTGCCACTGCCCAGTGTTTGCAATCATAGGACCTGTTTTTTTTCTCATTGCTTAGGGAGATGATTCGTCTATAGAGAGAAGAAAAAAAGGGTAAAAAAAAGAGTGTCCTAATGATTTGTAAAAGTGGATTTACTGGGCTCTGAGTCCAATTCTTACAATGACTTCCTCGAACATAGTCAAGGCAGTTAAACTGCCTCTGTTTCCCCATTTGTCAAATAGAGGCTATTTTAGAATCGTTTCTCCAGACCAAGTGGTGTCAGTTAATTTACGAATGATTCTGTAGGGAAAATGTCCGTGTGTAGTGAACATGAACAAACTCCTTATTCAGAATGGAAGGAGGAACGTTAAGAGCTGTCCTTCTGCAAAACAAGCCTGAATCTGTCCATGCCCCTGTGAAAGGCACCCTCAGCACTGAGACTTTCCACTTCTCTCTGGCAGGGCCTGCAGCTGGGAACTCAGGAGCTGGAGGAGATGGGAAGCAAGTTTTGCCTTGGTTTGCTCATTCTGCACCTCAAATCCCTGCCCTGCAGCAAGAAGGTCATGGCTCAGGCAGCGCTCCTGCTAGACCTGGAGGAGGAGATCACAGACCGGGCACAAAGGTCAGTGATAGCATTCAGAGGGTTCTCCTGTGGTAATTAAGTTGGTGGGGCATATGTTTTGGGTTTAAATCTGCAGAAATGGACTCACCTTATGGCTGAGATTTGCATCTTGGAAAACTGAGTGTATTGAGGCTAATCAAACACAGAGATAAAATTGATTCCCAAAGAAACTACTGAAACAGTGGTTCCTTGCCCTGCAGCTTTCTGTGTGGATACAAATGGAGAAGGAAAAGAACCTGTTTTCTGTTTTCCAGTGAATTTCCATTTCTCTCAAAACTGCTTACTAGAGCATAGGGATGGTATTGCCCCAGAAAAAAAATGAATCAGGAGGAAAGATTTTGTGATGCACTGGAGTGTCAGCTGGTGGTCTGTCCACCTCAGACCCTTCATGGAGAGGATCTCTTACAAGGAAGACATTCTCTGTGAGCTGCAGGGCAGGGAACAAATATTGCAGATGGACTTTGGTGGTGTGATTTAGAAACGGTTGGCCTGATTCTGCAAGGAATCTCACAAACATTCTCCTCACTGAACTGAGTCCTGCAGACATTTGGAGCATAGGTTTGTGACTTTTTGATGCATAGAATGAAGCAATGATCTTACTGATTATTGAAGAGGTGTTTTTCTAATTTGCAAAATTAATTGATTCACTTCCTACATTCAATAGAAAGTATTTAAGTGACATTGCCCTCTTATAAATATATGGGGAATTTGGCTTGAATAAGTGTCAGGATATGGGATTCTTCAGGTTAAATTTGCAATGAAGGAGAAATACATATATTCCTTCTAGACCACCATCACTTGTTAGTGCTATGTGCAAGCACAGATGCTTGCAATAATGTTTTTCTAAGAGAAATGGAGAAAGAAAGCTTAGTTATGTGATATGATTTGAAGCTCCCCAATGGGTTTGTCATCAAAGAGCTCTCAGCTTCATCAATGGAAAGTAAGTTTTTCAGTTGCAGAAATGCTGCCATAATTTATAGCAGGCTTCCAGTCTTCCCCCTGCAGGAATACTTAACCAACATTACCACCACCTGTTCCTCGTGCCGAAAACCAGTCTTACAAGCTTGTTCACGGTTTTTAATGTTTATGAGGGACAATGAAAAAGAGGGCTAAAATACAGAGACATTCCTTTGGATCAGCTGTGCTTCACTTGCACATGTGAACATACAAATGAAGCAATTAACGCATATGCTAAATACAATACATGTTGTGGACAGCCACCCAATGGATCATTGAATGTCAATTAGGGAGAACTACTGAAGCCTGCTCAGCGGATTGATTTGAGATATAAATCAAACTCTCACTTTTGAACTAGAGCTAGAAGAGTCTCTGCATGAAAATAACTTCTCAGATGGGAAGAAAAACATTCAACCCTTACTGGCCTCAGACACTGAGAAAAAGCCACCAGTTCACACGAACCCAGTGAGCATTTCCCATGATCTTTATAGTCTTCTGTTACTGTTTTCTTTAGTTGGTTTTATATTAATGGGGATTTATTGTGTTTTCCCAATATTGTGTTGTAGTTGATCAGTACCCAAATAATAGTAAGAAACTCTCTAATTACAAATATTTGTAAAGAAGTTAACAAAAAATCCATACTTTTGTCAGACCCCCATGTTGTTCCAAATGGTAGCTGAAAGCAAAGGCTTTTGTCTCTTCAAGTTTGCCCAGCATTAGTGAGTACCTCTTTGGCATCCAGGGATGTAATGTCACTGCTAAAAGGCAACGTGATTGCAGGTTTGTAGAATTTTGGTAGCTTAGGTGCAATTTGTTATAATTTGCAGACCAGGTAAAGAGCCACATTGTTTCTGTCACCTAGATATGTCATATTGCAGGAGCTTCTTGCAAAAAGCTGGGGAAAGGGAGACACAGGGAACAAAGGGTTTGCTAGCATATTCTTTCTTAAAAATAAATAATTCATGGAAAACGATTGTGCAGTATATTGATTCTGATTCTGAAAATTAATACTTTGCTCCTGAGTTTCTGTGAGTCTAGCCAAGAGAATTGTGTGATTTGATTTTAGTGAGAAGAGGAGCCCTACTGTAACCAATGGAAGAATGCAGAATACAGAGAGCACACTGGTATGGGCAGGAGGGCAGCTATTTCTATACCTTTCTCTCAACACAAAGACTTTGAATAAAAAAAAAAACAAAATTATTCAATACATTTCTCTCAAGGAAGCTGAGAGGGGTACCACTCAATCTAATCTTACTCTGTAAAAATTAAGTCAAATCTAACTCTTTTTTTTTGTAGAAGAAGGAGGTCGCCAGAGCCTTGCAGCTTACTGGTGGTATATTATTGCATCATTGAAAACTATACTCTGCTTCTTCCTAGACTAGGCCCATCTTTATGGGTTTAAGGAGAAAGAAATGTTTGTAGTTTAAAACTAGCTCTGTTGTTTTCTGTGGTTACCACAAAAATGCACAGCAGCCTCAAATACTTCCCATACTCTCTGCTTCTGTAGGTGTAAGTAGATGTAAATGAAAATACCCAGATTTTTGTGTACCTTTGCCAAAGCAGGGTCAGACTTGGTGACCCTTCAGGTGCAACAGAAGAAAGGTCTCGGGAGTTGCCTTGTGCAAATTTTTTTTCTGATATTGTTTACATTATGAATGGTGGTGACTTTAAAAGCTTGCAGGCTGTCCTTATTCCTGAAGTCTGCACTGTCGTGTTCCAGGAAATGATACCCATGATAGATATTTACGTAGGAAGCAATGGCTCGGACTGTAGCTAAGGTTTTCTGGCAAAGGAAAGTGTGTCCCAAAGACTGTCTAGGAAAAGGTACAAATATGGGTGATTCTTATCAGAACAGCATTCACCAATATCAAAAGGATTAATATTGCTTGACCTTGATGAAAATGCAAACTTTATTTAGTTGTTCAGGTTTTGTTTTGTGAAAGCAAGCTGAAATGAAGCTGTGAGCAGTGTGATGGGTTGCACAGTGCTTATGTTAGATATATCTATCTCTAATAGTTTCCTAAATATGTGTTTCTGAGTGCCCGTCTCTGTAATACTCCGCGTGACAGGTCAAGCCATGGAACAAGAAGTTAATCTAACACTGGATAGAGCTGACTCCCAGTTGAAATGTCTCATTGCAAAGGTACATAGATCAAAAGCTGTGGAGTGAGAGGTCTCTCCTCTTGTGAAATCCCTGCAGTTCATGTCTTGCGTTTGTCTCTCTTTACCCTGGTGTCTGGTGTGCATGGCACTGGCTTGGCATCTCAGCATCTCCCTCCGACAGCAAACATTTTCACCTGTCAAGGTTTATAACTCGATGTGTCTTTTAATTTTCCTCTTCAAGCTGTCTCTGTTCTGGGTATTTTGCAGCCTTATTCTTTCACCACTGCTGTGAAGGGGATGAAGGAGCAGGCTGGACCCCGCCTGCTTCCCTGGAAAAAACTATTTGCTGTGTGCTTTATGTAGCTCTGTCAGAATCAGTGGTTAGCAAATTGGAGCAAGGTAATAGCTGTCAGGGAAGTGACTGGTCTAATGGAGGAGTCCTGTGTGAATGGGGAATTTCTCACACCAGATTGGGTCCATAGTCTCTGGGTACTGTCTCCAGCAAGTCAAAGAAAGAAACCTTCAGCAGACCTAAGTGAATACACAGGGAAGAGTTTCTTCCCAGCCCCAGTCTACACTATCTTTGCTCTAAACTGTGAACTGTAAATGGAGTTATTTACAGACGTGAGTGGGGTAACTGTTGGAATAAGTTCCCAGCAGAGTAGCAAAGTTGTTGTATCTGAGGATAAGAGCTTCTATCAGTGGGACTATGCTGGTAGCAGGACAGTAAAGTATTTCCCTGTAACCCAGGAAATCCTTGGGGAAATTGTGGAGTTGGCCTAACAGCTCTGTGTCACTGTTCCTCAGTGTTGTCTATATGGCAGCTCTCTCGTGTACATGCCAAAGTGTGGAGAAAGTGCAGCACGGAAATGTGGAGAATGCAGCACACGCATAACATGCATTAGAGCTACAATGTGTGATGGCGAGGAAGAGGGCTTAAATTGCAACCTGTGCTCTTGGGACATTTCATACACACTCTCACACTTGTTCAAGCATTCTCACCCTCACATTGCACAAGACATACTTAGGGACATAAATGTTTGTAGCTTTTCTTTTCACTAGTGACATTTAGGTGTTTNCATGGAGAATTTTCGGGGCTTTGCAACCACCATCAAAAAAAACAAACCAATGTGTCAGATGCTCATACAGGCACTTTATTTTGCCCTTTCCCAAACTTGGCCTCACAAAGACGCTATTGCCATGCCTCAGGAAGAATCACTAATTTTGTGTTTCCAGCCTCCCACCATGCCTTGCAGTCATTTCTAGCATTCAGAAACTCTCTGCTGGGAAAATGAAATGCCAGCTTCTACTTCGGACATCATGTTTTTTGATAATAGGTTTCATGCCTCATTTGATGTAAAAACAATTAAGTTTTAAGTCAGTGCTGTCCAGGTAACTCCACATTCATCACGACCACAAAAGAGGATGCAAAGTGACTGTGTGTTCACTTAAATCAGGCCTGAGAGGGTGAAAGCAAGAGCAGCCCCCCCCCACTGTAGGTATCGTCCCCTTCTTCCTCGTGGTTTGAACTGATGACACTTTCCTTCATTTTCTTTTTCTCTGCCCTCCAGGTTGTGCTGGGAAATGTTTTGCATACGCTGCAGCAATTGTAGCCATTTGTTCCTGAGACACATCTTATATGTTGAGACAGGCTTTTGCGAAGTCATTATGCATTTTCTGCTGATTCAGATATTATTCACCTTCTGTATTTCTTCATCATTTCTTACCTTTCTTGAGCATAGTCAAATCTCCCTCCACCCCAGAAAGTAAATATGCCTAGCTCTGCTATTAATCACAAGCAGAAGGCTTAATCATTGCTGTGGCCCTTCGTCCAGGTGTAATCTTTTCATCTTCCATACGCTGAGAAGAGTTGGGTTGGTCAGCATATGGATGACAAACCCAAGAATTGACAAGAAGCATTTGCAGATCATTTGCAACTGTGCTTGCTCTTCTCTGCTGCACTGATGCACCGTTGTGATCCTGGGTAGTATGGAACTGTTGGATTTCACATCTTTTTGCTATAATGCACCTTTCCCTGATTATGGCTGTGCAAGCAATTCCACACATCTTTTAAGCTCTGTGGCTAAAATATGATTCAGACCAAACTAAAGTGAATTTGAGGAGATGAAGTAGACAAGGAAGTGGAGAGCTCAAGCAACAAAATAATGTGGATGGAGCAAAGAATGGTCACTACATCTGGAAAGTCTTTGCTGCATCTTTAAATAGCAGAAATTTATCATTATACCTGTGGGCAGTGATGGGAAATGGCTCTCTTGGCTGGTGGTTTGGGTCTTCTTGTTACAGGTGACTCTGAGTGCAAGATGGTGCTTCAAGCAGCAAAACACCCCATCACCTCTTTGCTGTCGGGCTGCACCAGCAGTCAAGGCATCCAGTTCCCTGAGGCAGACTAGATAGTTGGACTCTGGAGAGTCCTCTGACACGTGGATGAAGATGAAAGGGCTTTTTCATCATGTAGTTAATCTGACCCCATGGGGAGAAAAATTAGCAGGAATTATTTGACAGTTTTGATTCAAATTCCTACTTGATCCGAAGCTTCATTTTTCTTTTAGTAAAGATTTGGTGCATTTTTAACCTTGATCATCTGTAAACATTAAATACCTTGTGGCAGTTCTCAGAAGAGGAGGCTGTTTATTGATTCTGGTTTTTAGCTTAGTCACAGATTTTACTGTTGGTAAAGGAATTTGAAATTTCTACTGCATTATGAGCATTTCTGGATGCAGTATTCCTATATTTGGATCCTGGAGAGAAAAGTGCTGTGGAAATGCATTTATGTGAGTAAGCCAAATCACCGTGTCACTTTGGTGGTGCAGAACATGGGGCAAAAGGTATTTCTACTGTATTTCATAAAACACTTGTTGAGAACACAGTCTAACAATAACAGAATGTGGCAGGTATGAGAGCTGCTGAAGCTGGGCTTTGGAGTGGTCTCACGTTGCTGCAACCATTTAGGGTAAGTTCAGGAAATGCTTTAACTCCTGACTGACTTGTAACACTCTCCAGTGATCTTTCACACTGATGTTGCAAAAGAGTGGTATCTTTTGGCTTCTCGGGATCAGACCTAAAGAATTGCTGCCTCTTCTGTTGAGAGGAAAAACCCTCAGATTCTGAGTTTGGATCTGTTACAGGCTTTAGATTTTATTGTCATTATATACCTCGATAATCGTGTTTTCTAAATAAGAATGTGAACCTTCTCCCATCCCTTCATCCTTCTTATCCTGCACTCTTCAGCCTCTCTCCTTTGTTATTGTGAGAATACAAGCCCAGTGAATTCTTTGGAGGTTCAGCCAAGCAATACAGCCTATAATGAATATATTTGGTATTCAGAAGGCTTTCACGTAGCTTTTCACAGGTAAGCCACTGTAATTCAGCAACTTTTCATTAACACTTTCTGGAGCTGTCCCTATTTTCGTCCTATTGATTTTTATTATTATTATTATGAAATACCTTGGGAGCTGCACAGCTTCTGTTGATTGTTATCAAATGCCAGCCTGAACTGCACCAGGCTGGGTACGATTATTCACACTTATTTCAGAGGTAATTAATTTATCATTTAATAGCTAATAATAGTAATTTAAATAACAGCAGAAAGGAAGGAGAGGAAAATAGCAAATGGAAGAGAAAAAGATCACAGAAGGAACTTCAAACATGCACAAAAGCGCTGCTTGCTATCATATTTGTCTGAGGGTATTCAAATTACCGTACACGTACAGATCTGACTGGACTACAGATAATGAACTTGTATATATCCAGCAGAACAAATGGGCTCTGCATTGCCCTTTCTGTGAGGCATATTGCTATAGTACTGTCTGGCACGAGACATTTTCGTATCGATTAGGAGCATCTGTATTTCTCTGGTGCAGTCCTTTTCGCTGTAGATCTAACTTGAAATATGAAAGCCAGTGGGTCCCTTCACATGCTGAAATAGAAAAACAAAGCTGATTGCTCTCAAGGGTTCAGAAGTGATTCCCATTTATGAAGTGTCCCCAAGAGGAATGTGTTATGAGGGATGTACACTTCCCTCTGGGGTGGCCCTATGTAGACCAGGATAGTGCTGACACTGGAACAGAACAGATAGTTGTTGGTTTTTTTTTCTCAGAGAGTAAAAAGGATGGTGGGAGAATCAGCCTATTTAGACTATTGGTCATTTTGAATGCAGGCAGAGGTGGGATTTCAGACTGATCATGTCCCAAGTCTAGTGCTGAAAAGGCAGGTTCAGAGGACTATATATAGTCTTATATAGTCTACATGTATACTGCAGCAATGGCTGAAATACCGTTGCATTAGATTTGGGGTTCTGGCACAATAGGCAGGGGGAGAGAACTTTGTCAGTGTAACTCCGTTGACGATTTGTCCTTTGTTTTCAGCTGTTTAACAATATTAAGAGATATGGAGGAACAGGGCTTTACTGTGGTGGGCATCCTTGTGCCTTTGAGCTGGTGGGAAACATAGATAAATTATAAGGCTATTTAAAGGATCTTGGTGATTTAGTATTTTCGTGTGGAACTTTTCCAAATGTTGTTCCCAGGGTCCCAAAAGAAATTCAGAGACTTGTGAAAACCAGAGAATAGACAGATACTTAATACTGATACATGCTACAGTGCCTTCCTTTGGGCAGGAGAAGCAATGGAATAAGTGAGTAGGATGGCAGTTAGCCAAAATGCATTTCTCTAACCCTTTCAAAGAAAGCACATTTTGTGGAAGTAGTGTACTTTGCCTTTGATGAGTTGCTCTCTTTATTGCAGTTAATTAATCTGTCCACATCTCCCAACAGAACCTCTTGAGGAACACACTCATGTAGGCGAAAATTAGACCAGTTGAGGGTCAAACCAGTTTTTGCTCTCCCAGGTGTTGGAGAGTTAATCATGGGATGTAGATCACAGGAACAAGAGACTTTTTGGTCTGGATTACCTGAATCAAATGCTTTTACTATTTGGAGTTCACACCTCTTGGACCCAACATAGGGGCCCAGATGCACAAGCATCACAGAATTTAGAAGCAAATTCTAATGAATGCTGGGGTCTGTGAGTCTGCATAGGACAGAATGTCTCCCCATCCATCAGTATCATCAGAGCCTGACAGTCCTGCACAGCAGTGGTGGTGGCAGTGGTGCATGTATTGCCACTGTCTAATGCAGATTTAGATGGGCAAAATATAGGGATAGGAACTGAATCCCCTACAAAACCACCAGTGGGATCCAGGATCCGGGTGAGAAGTTTGTACCTTACTCAGACAAAAAGAGCTAAGGTGAGCCAATGGTTTTGATATAATGATGCTTCTAAGCACATTTCCCCCCATCACTGCATCCTTTCTCTGCAAAGGGAGCATAAGAACAGAGATTTCTGCTTTCGAGGCAAATAGCTTGTTGCAAGTCCTTTTGGTCTGGTGCCCAGCCTGCAAATGAGAGTCTGGCCAGGCCTCTTGTGCTGTGGTGACAGTATACAACTGCTCTCTAGGAGCATATTGAAAAACTTAGCGAGACAAATGAGAGACTAAACAGTTAAAGGGATAGAGAAGGCAGAGAAATTCATAATTAAAGCTGTTGAGTTGCAGTAAAAGGAGCTCATAGCCTGGAAGGAAAGCGGGTGGGCGAGCAAAGTGTCATATTTGGAGGTAAAGTTGGCACTTGAACAGCATTTCTAAGTACTCCAAAGCCACCTCCACTGACATCTCAGCGATATTGTATATTCTGTCAGAGGCTCCGGCTGCTCAGTGTATTGTGGCTGTGACTCACCCACAGACCCTGCCGCTTCCTGCCAGGCTAGATATTGTAAAGAGAGACAGAGCAGAGGTATTGTGTGAGACATGAGATAAATATGTGCGAGTTGTTGTTTCAGGGCCCAGCACACGCATGTACCAGTGTGCATGAGTGCTTATGGGCAGAGGTACAAAGGTGAAAGCCAGCCCTCATAGCCTCTGACAATTCATTGCATTCTCCCAGAAACCATATGGATTTATTAGGATGTATAGGTTAAATGTGATGCTGTTGAAAAGAACTTGGGAGACTTAGGCTGGAGCTGAGACTAGAAGTATGTGTTTGGGAAGATCCACATGAAATTAATGCTTAGCCTGTTTCAGTTTGGGGTTTTTGTTTGTTTGTTTGTTTCTTTGTTGTTGTTTTATTTTCTGCAGAGCAGAAAGGTACTCATACTTAAAATCCCAGATCCAGTTCCCACAAATGTGGGGAAAGTTCACTTTCAAGTATAAGATGAAGATCCATTACTTTTGGACCCTGGCCAGTCTATAGCACTTAGGAATGCAGCCCAGAAAAGGGATCTTCTCTGGGAGAAGACCAGCACAGGGCACTGCCAGTTTCTCATCAGTGTCACAGTGGAATATGAGAGGTGTGGGACCAATTCTGTCCTGGAGCAGTGCAGATGGACCTGTGATGTGCTGGAAGGACTCTGTGCATGTGGTGATCTTGGTAGAGAAGTGGGAAAGGGTGCTGCTAGCTGAGATGGATTGGCAGAACTCTATGGAAAGTTGTAGCTGTGGAAGAATTGGATGGGGATGTAATGGCCAAAACAAACAAAAATCCCTGCCCCTGTTTGTTGTGAACGTCCTTTTCTGAGGAAAGGTTATGGCTTTCTTCTGCCCTCCTGTCCATGGGTGGATGCTGAGTGTTCAAACAGATGCTATCTGGACCATGAGTGCTTAGCAAAGCCAATGTGCTAGGGCAAGGGCTGCTGTCAGAGCAGGAAGGAGTGGCAGACTCAGAACAGAGTAAGAGGAAAACAGAAAAAACATTCCCTTTGCATCTATTTGGGGATGTTCTCTCAATATTCCCCTCTGCTCCAACTCTCATTCCTATTTCCATTTGGTCTTGTTAAATTCTGGAAGGTTAAATTTCATTTTTTAAAGTAACAGTAGCATGCTTTATGATTAGACTTTCAAATATATCCCTAACCATTTAAAAATACATAATCAGGAGCTTTATCCTATGGCACATTATTCACCATTTAAACTATTATGTCTTCCTTTTGAGTGTTAACAGTAACTTATTACCTTAAATCCCTATTTCAATACGAGTTAGAGTCTGAGGATTTGGACGTGGAAGGCAGAATAAGGAAGAGAAGAGTCTAAATGCCAGAAAAAGATTCTGCTATCTGGCCAGTATCATCAGAAATTAGGAATAAGGGGAAGAATAGGAAGCATCTGTTCTCTATTTCTCTGTCTAATCTGTTTGTTCTGTCTAGTCTACCCAACAAGTTTTTACATCACATTCTGTACTTCAGAATTGTTTCTGAAGATGCCATTTTACAGTATTCTCCAAAAAGCACCAGCATCTCATTAAAAGA
Source organism: Jacana jacana (assembly GCA_013400555.1). Lineage (NCBI taxonomy): Eukaryota > Metazoa > Chordata > Aves > Charadriiformes > Jacanidae > Jacana > Jacana jacana. Next base: position 8,040 of record VZTM01023492.1, on the reverse strand, counting down.
TAAAAGTCCAATGCAATTCAAAGAGAAAGCAAACACCCATTTCAAATCATAAAGCAGTGTTTCATCTTCTGTTGAGCTGCAGGGGGCAGCCAAGAATTTGGGTAAAGTATTGCTACCTGGATTTATCTTGTCAGCCTTTCCTTAGTATTAGTACTTATTTTTTGTTCTAGCACACAACTGTGTTTTCATCTATGAATAAATGAATCATAAGAAGAAAGGATCCACTATAGTACATTAGTACAGCCAAGTGTCCTTCCTGACAGTGCTCAGCACTGGAGATTTCAAAGAGGGATGCAAGAAAGTACCACAGCGGACAATTTCAGAATGCCCCTAGCCTCTGGGGGAATGCCTTTCTGTCTTCGGACGGTGATTTATTTATACCTGGAAACGCGAGAATTTGTAGCCTTTCTGAATAATTATAATAACAATAATCCTATCTAGTGAAATGTTCCAGTGCTCTCATTTTCTATATAAGTGCCTAATGCATTTTGAATCTTTCATTGCTCCTGGCTGCACCCTGCTATCTCATGAGTTTTATAGATTAGCAATGTGTTGTGCAGAAAGAGAAAGTATTCCCTTTCATCAGTTGGTCTTTCACCTTTGCAAATGCACCTTTGTCCTCTGCTGTAAGAGAGAATAATTGAGAGTGCCCAAATTGCCAGGTAGTTTGTAAACAGCTATCACCTCCCTTCTCCTGCATCTGGTCATGAAAGATGCTCAGTTTTTTCAGTCTTCCTGTTTCTTTAACTACTTTTACCACCTGCATTAGACCACTGCTTATTTATGTGGTATCTTTTAAGATATAAGAAGACAAGAATTCAAGATGGTTTTGCTGGGGGAAATGTAGCATTTGTTATAGTAACAGTTTGGTAGTATTTTCCATGTTGTCCATGTGCCTTGCCATTGAGGTGTGGTATTTTCAAGAAGGATGGGAGGTTCCTGGATTAATCAGCTCTGTCCTCACCTGGTTTGATGAAGTGCATTGGAGAAACCATTTTATCTTTAAGCAATTACCTTTTAGATTTCAGTGCTATGTGTCTGGCCTGAAGGCAGTGCTTATTCTTACTTAAATATCCTAGAAAGGACCAAGTAGCAGAGAGACAAACGAATGAGGATGTGACGCTGGCAGTTCATGGGTGGTACAGAACAGGAAGCAAAAGACAGACAGTCCTTAGGGGAGGGGAAATGGAAGGGTAAGGTCAATCCGTCAATCCAAGACTTAAGCCCTCTCCCTTCCTTCCTCTGCAGCTCATAGAAGTGATTCTCAATACCATAAAGAACCTGGTGACTTAGTTTTAAGAGCTCAGGATTTAAAAAAAAAAAAAAAAAAAAGCGTGGATGGAAGTATAAATAATAGAGTAGGCTGAAAAATTGGTTTAGGCACTTTGACAGTGTCTCTGAGGTGTCTTTGCCCCTTTCAAGGAGTAGCAGTTTGGAGACAGGAGATGAAGAAACACGGCTTTTGTTCACTTTTCTCTCTTGCTTTTTAAAATCATACCCAAACTCTTATTGTGCAAATGTACTGTTCAGGATCAAAGACTTGTCTTCTAGCAGAGAAAGTCTCTGGAGAGCAAGGCCTGAAGGCTAAGCCCACAGTGCTGATGCTGCTGGCTGTGTACTAGTCTGCTTGGGAAATCAAGTCATGTATGACCCAGCACCTGGTGATACAACAAAGTTGGGAGCAGCGCACTCCGAGTCCCTGTGTAACTTTTGATCTTTCTCTTTGCCAGCTGAGGTCCCTCTGGTGGGCTATGGTCCATCAGGAGTTTACCCTCAGTGCTGTCAAGATGTCTGTAAGGTTCTTCTGTAATGCAACATCTACTGATTCCTTAAATTTATCAAAAATGGAATATTCCGGTATAGGGGCTGGAATTTATCTGAGAAAGGATAGTGGATGGGATCATTTGAGATCTCTGCCCATTTCAGAGTATTTTTCCTCATGTCTCATCTCTGGCATTGCCATCCACTTACAGAGGGACTGTAGGAAACCAGATGTTGGGAAAGAAGCAATAAGACAACATTTAGGGAAACTTTGGCGATGCCATGAAAACAGCATACCTGTTTGCATAGAGATTTCTGCTCTTGTGAAAGATTGTGGTGCATTCCTGCCTTTACTGCATCCCTTGTCGAATGCTGGATTTACATGCTAAGGTGGCTGCTGTTAACACAGCTTAAACTCAATACCTCACAAACCGAGGTGTCCTTGATCCATCATTAAAAATGTCCTTGACACACTGTGGCATCAGAAGGACAGTTTGCAATGCTGATTGCTGGCAACACTGTTCTACCATAGCTGTTACATAGCCCCAGCGTATCTTTTTTAATTTTGAGGGAGGGGTCTGGTTTGGTTTTGCTCCTTTTCCTTTTCTTTTTTTTTTTTTCTTTCAAAATATTTCTCTGAAGCGTATATGAGAGCTGTGAGGGTAGGTCTGTGGTCCCAGAAAGGTAAACTCTCCCATACCTGCAGTTTCTTTTTTTCNCATTATTTTTTTTTTTTTTTTTTTTTTTTTCTTTTTTTTTTTTTTTTTTTTTTTTTTTTGTGGTGGGGATCCCTTTCAAAGATTTTTTTAAAATGTTGAAGGAGTAATTATTACCTGAATAGTTACAATGCAAACAGGCCAAATTTCCTTCATTTTCACAGGAGCATTGAAAGTGGAGGGAGACAGAAAAGTCTCTCCAGGCAAGATCTTCCCTTCCACATATTTGAGCCTCAGGAGCTTCAGAAGTGAAACACAGATCATAGAATAATAGACTTGTCTGGGTTGGAATTGACCTTTAAGATAATCTAGTCCAACTGTCAACCCAACTCTGATTAAAAAAAAAAACAAACATCACTAAACTACATCACTTAGCACTATGTCAACCTGTCTTTTGAATACCTCCAGGGATGGTGCCTCAACCACTTCCCTGGGCAGCCCATTCCAAGGTTTGATAACCCTTTCTATGTAAAAATGTTTCCTAGTATCAAATCTGAACCTTCCCTGAAGGAACTTGAGACCATTTCTCTTGTCCTGTCACCTGTGACTTGGGAGAAGAGACTGACCTCCACCTCTTTACAGTCTCCTTTCAGGTAGTTGTACAAGCAACTCAGCCTCCTTCTCTCTAGGCTGAATAACCCCATCTCCTTCAGCCTCTCCTCATTCTCCAGACCCTTCACCAGCTTTATTGCCCTTCTCTGGACTCACTCCAGCACCTCAATGTCTTTTTTGTGGTAAGAGGCCCAGCACTGGACACAGTACTCAAGATCTTACCAATGCCAAGTACAGGGGAACGATCACCTCACAAGTCCTACTCACCACACTGTTCCTAATACAGGCCAGGATGTTGTTGGCCTTCTTGGCCACCTGGGAACACTTCTGTGTGTCCCTCAACAGAGGTTTATGTTCTCAGAGTTTGGGCCTGGGCTCTTCTCCTTTGCCACCTGGTGACATTCCTGAGCAGTTGAAGCCTTGCTGGATTGTCTTCTCAGCTGGAGCTATGGCTGATGGAATCATGCAGAGTTTTCAATTACTCTACAGCATTTGCACCTGCAGGTTGTCCAGGCTACCTCCATCTCCTCCATACTAGTGGCACAGGTATGCCTGGAGAATTTCCCCACTTGTCCCCACACTGCTTTTCTAGAAATTGCCTGTGCTCTGTAATGGCTGAGAAAATAAAAGCACAGAAGCATATGCGCTTGTTTAGTCACTGCTGATGGGTCAGAATTGGAGACTAATAGGATAGGAAATGTGCTTCTACTCTGCAGTCAGTAAAGGAAATTCACTGGAACTAAATTAATCATGAAACGGACACAAAGAAGAGAATAGATTAGCAGGGAATTAACTCATTAATTAGATTCATAGCAAAGTTCAGAAGAGGGTTTCCTTCAAGATAACAACCAAGTGCAGAGATCAGAAAGGGTTGGTCTGGGGTGGGGGGGCATGCTATTTTATTTCTGAACTCTGTCAGGTTTTATTTTAGCCCAACTTTTGCCTGGTATATCAAAAATGCTGCTGGAAGGAATTCAGCAGCTGGCAATGTCTCACCACAAAGAGCCCAACGACGGAAGCCGTTACCAGCCTTTTCACGTTGCTTGGCTCTGCTTCTTGGTGTTAACATAAGCACAGGAGCCCTCTCTATTGTGCCACCTGTGCTATATTTAGAGCTGGATTGCAAGTCCTTATGTGAATAGAAGCAGCGTGTTGGAGAGCTTTTACCAGCATGAGGGTGAGCAGAAACCACGTCCAGATTTAAGTAAGGTAAAGTGCTAAGTCACTGTCCTTCAATGCTGCACTTCTCAGGATCCCCAACTCCCTCCCTTTGATCAAACCCACAGGGGCCAGGATGAAGGTAAGTTACTGCATGTTTCTAAGGAGATGGGATTTGGCTGCAGTCTTCCTGTTGCTCTAATGGGGTGCTTCTCTACATGATCCCCTCTTAGGCTGGGCTGCATCTTGGACTCGGGGTTAATTTAGGATGCACGCAGCAATGTTCTTGTTAAAGCAGGATTTATGCTGCCCATCCTGTTCATGGCGCTTTACCAGCTTGCTGTGCAAGAGAAACGTCTCCCTTCATGTTGCCAAATGCAAGTACTTTGGTGAAGGAAACATAGGAGAAAAGAGCTCACTTTGCAGTTACCCGTTACTCTGTGCTGCAAGAAGGCCCATCCAACCCCTTCCAGGTTTTGCACAGCCTTTGGAACGAGACCTGCTGCTGCCCAGATGCCAGAAGGTCTCTGTAACCGAGCTGTGTGTTGTAACACATATCACACCGCTGCACAATGGAGTTGGTGATCAGTGTGCAGAGACTGGCTGTTGTAAGGCGTTCTTAATGAACTAACAAAGCAGAGCTAAACACTAATTGAAATGAGAGTGCATCCATGTGAGAAAGGCCCCCTGCTTTCTGTCTTACCCTTTCCCGTCTTTTGGTTTTGCTACTTCTCAGCATGAATGCAATCAAACCATACTCGGGAACATCTGAGCTGCCTATTTGCCACTTAGGACTTTCTGGGTACTGAAGTTTCCACATTGTTTATTTAGAGTTAAGTGTTCTTCTGGGTCTCTTATTGCTTTCAGTAAATAACAACTGTCCTCAAATTTCTTTGGGCTGATTACCGAAACTGACAATCTGTGTGTTTTGAGTTGCTGAGCTGTATTAATCCCTAATATACTCTGATCTGTGGATGGAGGAGCTAATGCGTTGAGGATGTCACAAGAGGTAAAAGCCAAAGGACTTACTCTTCTTGGACACATGAAGTACTTTGGTTGTGACATGAGTAAATGTCCCAGCAGCATCAGTGCTATTTCTCCTGTCCATAATGATCTTAGGGGACTCTGACTTTTAATCCAACATGTTAGAGATTTTATAGCACCAGAGCTAACTCATTTCTCGAAAAGGCAATGCACACTTTATTTTTACCTACCTGTTGATTGTCATGGTAAAGTTTATCCCACTTAATTAATGTTGGAGTGGATAGGGGGTAAAAAAACCCCACCACTGCCCTCCAAAAAGAAAAACTATACCAAAGTTTTGTCCTTCAGGTTCACCAAATGGAATTCTTCAACTTTGTTAGCCATCCAAAAGTTAAGAATCTATCAAAGATAGATAACATCAGTTATCAAACTATTTATCCCACGTCTTACACACCTTTCCTAAGTTCCATTTCAACTTAGTAGCAGGACAACTAGCAAGGGAAAGCTATCTCACCAGAGGGTGGGGGGAAAAACAGAAAAAAAAAGAAGAGAAACCATAGTCTATGGCTGTAACCTGTTCTCCCTTCTATTTCAGAGTCTTAACCTTCTTCCTATCAAAGTGCAGAGCCTGGACATGTATTGAAAACCCTGTTGAAAGACACCTACTAACAACCTTTGCTAAAATGCAGATGGGAAAATGAAAGGAGATATCATGTCTGGGGACTCCATAAAATTCAATCCAGAGTTTATCCTGTGATAATTCAGTCCTGTATAATCCACATCAGGCTGCTGAAATGCCAGCTTGTTCTGTGGATGTGACCCAAGGCAATTGAAGATTTTACTGTGCTTTGGATCAGGACAGTTAAGAATGCAGAGTACACATTCAGTGAGCAAAACATTTCTTCTTTGGGCTTTTTATACAGCAAAATGCTTTGCTGCTGCCTTTGTCTCCTTCCTTCAGTCACAACAAAGGAGTGTTGCAAGTGGCTCCAGAGAAACAAAGCCTAAAATAGAAAAGGGATTTAGAGAGAAGAGATTAGATGAAATTGGTAAGAAAAAGAATTCCCAGTGCCATGTTCCCATCTCAGCCTTCTGAAGGGAAGTCCTCTGCTCCTGATCCGTTATGATTCACTTGGCAGCTCAGCCCAGAGTGGCTTCTCTCCTTCATCTATACTGCTATAAACTAATACCCAGTGATAACAGCCCTGCCAAGCCTGGTGGCTGCTGATGCATTGTACCCAGCTTTCATTAATCTATTTGTGCCTAACAGCTCATCAATGAAAGCTCATTCTAATTCCCTTCCTTCTGATCTTCTATGGACTTTTTGTAAGGAGGAATGAGTTTGCAAGAAAGGAGTGACCTGTAATACTCCCTAGGTTTAGCAGTGACATGAGCAAGTTTTATTTGAGCTTTCCTTGCAAACTGCACAGTTCAATCCAATGCATGTTGCTAGAGACTTACACTTCTCTATCTTCCTGTCTTCCGACCTAACAGAGATTTGCTTTTAAATACTGTTGTGTCCAGTAGTGATTGATTTTTCCTGGTTTGGGTGCCAAGCACAATCTTACCAGTACAACCCATTCCTGATAGGCAAATATCCTGCTGTGGTTGGTGTAAAGCGATAAAAGTCATCCCCCTCTGCTCTGATAGACCTGACCTCTTAGTGTCCTGCTGCTCCTTTGCCTCTGCTCTGCCAGTTAGTACTGAAATTATTCCTCCTATACTATCAACGATCTTTTATCTTCATTTGTGTTTGCATAAAATCAGAAGTTAAGAGCAGGCAGGGATCTCCACAGGTCATCTGTTTTCCCAGTGAGAATCAGCTTTAACTGCATCATTCCTGATACGTTAGTCTTATCTTTTCTTAAAGAACTCTAGTAATTTAATTACCAGACTCTCTAAATAGTCTACTTCAGCTTCTACTACCCTTATGTTTTCCAGGTATCTGCCTTGAGCCCTGTCTTGCTACAACAAGTCCTTGCTGGTTCTTTTTTGCCCTTTCCAGACTAGACATAAAGAACAGATTATTTGCTTTGCAGCACTGTCCTCTGGATCTTTTTCAGTTGGGAGAAGTCCTCCTTGAATTTCTTTGCCCAAACTGGAAACAGAGATCTGGTGGAGGACTTAATAGTGCTGGATCAAGAGAGAACAGATTAATTTGTGTCTTTCCAGGTTACATTCTTCATTCTTTTTTTTTTGTACTCACCCAGTGTTGTATTTTCATTTTTGTAACAGAAAGGAATGGGGAGCTCACGTTCCAGCTTGTGATCTTCAATAATGCAAATTGTTGTGTTTTTTTTTTTTCCAGTAGAAATGTTACCTTGTCATTGTTCCTCATTTGTGTGTTACTACCATTGATTATTCCTGTCTAATTGTTGTAACTTGTACTTGACCCCATTGAATCGCAGCTGTTTTCTTCGGGCTACATCTCCAGTTTGTCAACATTATTTTGAATTTTAATACGATCTTTGTCTTACTTTGGTTTCATCTGCAAATCAGATTAGCATACTTCCTATTTCATCTAAATCTTTAATGAAAATATTGAATTGTGTCAAATCCATGACTGAGTTCAGCACATTTATCCGTTTTGACAATGAAACACAGAATTGTTTTCTGAGTACGTTTTTGCAAACAGTTTACATATTCAGTCTTCTGTAGTGCCCTGAGAACTTTACTCTATGGCATCCTGTCCATTCGGTATTCCCTGATACCTTCTCACACAAGCAAATTAGAATGGGTCATCGTCATCTGTTTCTGACAAAGCTGTGTTGACTGATACCCCCTTCTTTTCTCCCAGGTAATTCCAAATTGTTTCTTTGTTCTGAGGAGCTGAAGTTAAGCTGACAGGTCTATCGTTTGCTGTCTTCTG